>CM037869.1:13215744-13815744 GCA_021292105.1 Anadara kagoshimensis
TACAGGAAAAAACCAAATATACCAACTTGTGTTCAAGTTACAATCCTATAGTATAGTAAAAACCTTGAAAGTGATAACGTAACTTGCACCAGGAAAGTAAGACCTGTGCTCGAGGGGGTAAGCAACTTCTTTTTAACGAGCTACACCCGCCACACATCTGTTATAAAAATTTAAAATGAAATGATCATGGGGCTATGGAACGTCATATATATTAAACTTAAAACTAAGTTGAATGTTTCCTAAAACATAACTGAATTTATTATTTGTAAAACATGTTTCACCGTTGTTGTACACTTCTTGTTACATATTTGTTACATACATTCATTTATATGTAACAAGAAGAACCGTACACAACGTTGAAACATGTTTTACAATATAAAAATTCAGTTATGTTTTAAAAAAACATTTTAACTTATTTTTAAGTTAATATATATATATATTGCAATCCTAGATAGTTATATGTATGGATCAAAATGATTCGGGAAAACTAATATGGAGATCATTTGGACCATTGAAGCAATTTCGAATATACAAGTGTTCAATGTATACATCTTATACTATGTACTATCATGCCAGGTACCCTGAGTACTTGTGCCGCATTTATTGTTATCTTCATGCTAAGGATGGGAAAAGTTTTGTTCTTTTTAGACCAGTACCAATCACAAACAAACAACTAATCCATGCACAATCAAGACGCAAAGTAAAAACTTTGAAACTGACAAGTTAGTTTAAACACGTAAACTTCCACAAGGAAAGTGACGCAAACTTTTTCCATTCCAAAATACGCTATCACAAACATAACAATACTAAAAGACAAGGACCGGAGTGGTAATATTTTTACTTTAAAGATTCGTATTGCTAATACATTGCCTAATTTAGCCACAGTGAATTGTACGGCTGACAGTACCGAGGGGTTGCCAGGCGGGTCTCTTTTTTCATGCCTTTGTGTATCACTTGCTTAGATTGTAAAATTTTATATCTTATGCTACTTTTCAACAATTTTTTAAAATGAACAAGCACCCATACCTATGGTGTAATATTTCGCTAAAATAACATTGTATGAGATAGCGAAAAGGTGTGTATACAGTAAAACAGCAAATTAGGTTAAACACGTAAACTTCGACCAGGGAAGTGAGACCCAGTTCTCCGCAAAGGTAGACACCTCTTGTTTAGCTAGCTTCAGCCGCCACGTGAGTTATCAAAATTAAGAATAAAATGACCATTGTGCTATGGAACGTCAAATATATCCAGGGCAATCCTGAACACAGAGTCATCATATTATCAACAATATTGTGATGACGGCAATAACACTTTTTTGAGGGGCCCTGTCGAGCCCCTAAATGAAGTATCTACGCTATTTGTAGTAACACCGTAGTAAGAATTCCCGCTTTATGTAGAAATTATAAGGGCACGCTAAATGTAGTCAATTTTTTGGTAGCTATATGTAGTAACTTCAAGGTCACGTTATATATAGCGACATTATTTTAGATATATGTAGTAACATAAAGGCTACCCAATAAATATACAGATTTGACTTTACCAGAAATAACATCTGCTACTTTTGAATGCAATATTTGATAAAAAAATAAAAAAAAAAACAACTAACAGAAAATTAAAACAAAAAGTGTTGGATGAATGGATAAACCGACAAAAACGCGGCAGACGGACATTCAGGAGTGGTCAGCTCAACAATTAGCTAATAGTGTAATCTTAAGCCTGAATGTCAGAACTATATTTTATATGACTTTATCGTAGGCGTTAATGTCTGCATCGTCAGCGGTGTAAGGGTCATAATAATTATTTATTATTATGTGCTGCACATTTTAAACAATAAAATAATATGAAACATTTGAAGAATCCTAACTCTTAGTTTTTCTGTTGAATTAGGAGCCATGATCACACTAATTTTTCACAGAAAATTTTGAGATAGCTATGTGCATGGCTAAGGGTCAGAATGTGTCAGGAAAATGAATATGAGTATCAAGCAAATTCGAATATAGGTGTTCAATGAACACATCTTATATTATGTACTATCAAATCAGGTACCCTAAGTATTTGTTTTTTTATGTCGAGGATTGGTCTCTTTAAAGACTAGAATCAGGCAAGTGGCTAGTACCAAACTTTATTCACATTAATTAGGTATTTTACGAATATTTTCCAAAATGCGCGAAATTCACAAACATATTGCAACACTGAAATAGTCTGGTA
Organism: Anadara kagoshimensis; assembly: GCA_021292105.1. Lineage (NCBI taxonomy): Eukaryota > Metazoa > Mollusca > Bivalvia > Arcoida > Arcidae > Anadara > Anadara kagoshimensis. Next base: position 13,217,953 of record CM037869.1, read on the forward strand.
GAAAATAATTGAAATTTCACAATAGGGGGACATGAGTGTTCAAAGCTGGCAACATAGCTGTCTTATATCATCATAGGTTAGGGGTCAAGAATAAACCTGTTGCCAAGCTGATCGACCCTTGGTTTAGTAGATAAAAGGTCAAAGGTCAGATAGTGTTTTTTTCCCAAAATTTAATCTTTATAAGTTTATAGCTATCCAAATATATACTATCTGAGATTTAAATAGATCAAATAAATATGTTCTCATGCAATCATAGCATTTCATGTATTTTAACATTGACTAGGAAGCTAATTGAGACTGTATAGACTAAAATTTAAATATTTCAATGTTATTTTTCAAAATTCTGACACAAGCTTCAAGATAGAATAAAATAAAAGTATACATTCAACATCAAAGCATGAATCAAAATGCTAAAATATATTTTTTTTTGTAAATATATGACTATGATTAAACATATATATTGTTTAAACCCAGCTAATATTTGAAATTTATTAAAAGTTTAAAATCAAAGTACTGCAAGTACTGTAATCGGCAAGGCATAGTCACCAGAATCTCTGGAATATATCAGTCACATCTAACGATTTCTTTTCATTCATCAATATCACTATCTGTGGCATTATCATTCAAAGGGTTCACCCAATCAACGGTTCAACGGTCCCATTGCAAGTGCATACAGCAACCCACTTTAAATTGTATGCCCTACATGTACATCTTGTAGTGCAACATGATTTATATTTACATTTCAGCAATACATGACATGATTTTGGTAAAGGTTATTTTCTCATTAAAAAGCCCCTACTGTAGCTTAATTGGTATAGCGCTCACTCCCCGTATGTGGTGAGTCCTGGGTTTGAACCCTAGTTGTGTCTGACCAAGACTTGAAATAAGGTAGTAACTGTTCTTTTGCCAAACACTCAGTATTTAGAAACGAAAGTCACGATATCATTTGAGAGAGATCTTAAAAACCGATGCCCCGTGCCAAGGCGGGTGTAACATGTTAAGGAACTTTTCCTGCACATTTCCCTAAGTTCACTGCAAAGGTCAACGTTTCTGCCACTTCACCTATGGCTGTTGACGTCTTGATATGACTGAAATACGTAAAAGCCCGTAAAACACCATGCAATCAATCAATTTATAATTTTCTCATTAAGACTGTTTTAAGTCACATTCAGACTCTCACTAACTTAACTGTCCGAGAATAATCGTGAACATCAGGAAAATACTTAACTTAAGTCCAAAAAGTTAAGTTTTGTTCATGATCCTTTGACCTGTAATTGTCTTAGAAAAGTTAAAGTTCAAAGTAAGATTTAAGCAAAAAAAAAAAGAAGTTTAATTTGTGAAAAAACTCAGATTTAAGTATAAAAAACTAGTATTGTTCGTGGTCCTGTTGCCAGATGACAAGACAAAATTAGTAACGAAAAGTTTATGGTAGATCACAAAACAAGGTCGTTTTGAAACACAAACACAAAAGCGACATTGGGGATGGATAGGTCACACCATCAAGACACCTGCCAACAACATCACAAAACTTTGAAATGGAACACACATAAATAAAAAAAACACCTTGAGACAAGTTTCTGGAATTGGAACAGAGGGGGTAAAATTGCGCAGAACAGAGTCAGTTTGAGGGATTTTGTCGATGGAATAACCTCCACTGGGAGTTAAAGGCATACAGTACGCAAGTTAGTGAGACTAGCACCATCCATGTCATATAGGTGACGGGAGACCCGGAACAAATACTAGGTATAACTAAATGCAGCCAAACAGCAGTTTAATAGTGTGCACGTTGAATATGTAGGTCGGTTGCATATGATGATGGAAGCAAATTTTCAATTGTACAGGAACAGTTTACATCGTAGATGAGAAATCCTCGCTGGGTACATTCAATGAAGGCATCTGCTCTCACAAGTTCAGAAAAGTTCCCTCTTGCAAGAGTGGGAAGAAGACCTGTGTTTTTCCTGGAAACACGGAATGCTGCATTTAGAATTTCCCGAAAGTTAATTGACAGTCTTACAGTCTGTAATTGCATGGAATACTGGGAGCTTTTACCTCCCCAGAGGTGATAATTTTATGCTATGAACAGGGACGAACTTCAGATGGCCCGGTTTGGAATCGTACTTCCTCATTTAAAAGCAACAGAAGAATAAGGTCATCAGTATCACGACAGACAACAACTGTTCTTTTATAACCTTGCATGTAAGCATCAACATCATGGGGAACAATTCTAGTATCAGCTTCCCTGTGTAAAGCTTTAAAAAACGGTTACACTCCTTCCTCTGTATGAATTAAACATGCTGTCTGTTGGACCCCCTGATACTCTCAGCTAAGCTAAGAAGTGTCTTGGATTACTACGAGATCCTATTTGTTTTCTTGGTGACTGATAAAATCTTACCAATTTGATGGCAGAGGGACATTTTAATTATCAATAATTCTGCTAACAGAACGGGACCTGATCCTCTTTTATCTCTAGATGGTTTCACCTTTTATGGATTAGTTGTCATATCTATCATAATGACATCAATTTTAATACATTTTTCTTTCGCGTGGATAAAAACAGTTTGTGCGTTTCCTAACTCGCCGAATGTATTGATGCCTTTCCGTTTTCCCAGTGCTACAATTAAAGTTTGACCATTAATTATTTTGGTAGTAATGTCTCCATGCAAACTTCTTGATAGTATTATACAGATACAGCCATTATAGCTAATCAAATCTTTCAGTATCACCAGTACTTTGATTTTTTTAAGTGGATACTTATATAAATACGGGCAATATGATTCAGTAAAATTATTTTAACAGAAGTCTAAAGTTTTGTTTAAACAACTTCAAATGCACAAATGTGTTTATACTAGTATTTATTTGCCACAATTAATCATATTTGTAAAGGTCAAATTTGTGCAAGCGTCTAATCTTGTTTTTCATGGAAAACTTTGAAAATAAGTGACTGAATTAGTTGGATATGACTTTCTTTTAATTTGAAGATACCACTTACATATTTAGAAGACAAAATGTATAAAGAAAAACTTCTGTAAGCCGCCTTTAATTTGTGTATAGGTCAATATGGGCATTTTCACTTGAACTTTGCACCCATTGACCTTTAGCTGCCCCCACAATGGCCCCTGGGTGAAATCTTGCTTGGCAACAAGCCGATTCTACCAAAGTAAAGTTCAAAGAAGGTTATGACATAACTTGCCACTTTTGAACACGTTGTCCTCCCTACATCGAAAAATAAGCGGTTTTTTCACAATCCTCTACCAGACTAAAAGGACCGGAAAAGTTATATTTTCTACTTTGAAGATTCTTGTTGTTACTACATGACCTAATTCACACTCAGTAAGTTGTACTGTTGGCAGTTACGGACCCGAGGATGTTCCGAGGTGCGACCCCTTTTTTTCATGCATTTGTGTATCACTTGCTTAGATTGCAGGAAGGATTTTATGTTACCTTTCAACAATTGTCCGAGAGATAATGTACCTAGACACCCTACTTCGTCTTCCACATCAACCAAAATGGGAACCCTCTATTTTCAAAATTTCTAGGTCCGCTACTGCTGTTAGATTCAGGTTTTTCAGATAAATCTACTAAATATCAACGATCAATATTAACAGAATACTCTGACATTTACATATGAATGCATTTCGTAAAAAGTAATGCAAAGAGCCTTCTGTTTAGTAGTATTAATAATTCAATACTTATGGTATAATATTTCGCTAAAACAACATTACTTGAAATAGCAGCAAGGTGTGTAAACAACCGACGCGTTTTTGAAAGGCCATGGCGAATGAAACACGATTGATTAATTTGGGTGTAATTATTCGCTATTATAATGAGAGTCAGGATTAGCATATTTAATGAACGACGAAGCAGTTCATGTTAAGCCTAGGCTTGCAATATCCCTGAGTCAACAATTTATTTGCAAGCAGCCTACTTCGTTGTACAAAGTCCCCGTAGTGGGAACAAGCTCTACCATAGCGTATTAATTGCAATTAGGAAATCATTCTGAAACCGGGGTCCTAGAGTAATGATTAAATAAATAAATGAGAAATGTAGTGAATTTTACATGATTTAGTCTTTTTACTTATATCATGTTATGACTTGCATTATATCGTGAAGCGTAACTAATATGTGACTTCATTGCTGATACTCAAAGTTTTAATTATCAAACAGAGAGAGAGAGAGAGAGAGAGAGAGAGAGAGAGAGAGAGAGAGAATTCAGTAACGGCGGAAGCCTATCAATTGCATACAATGGTTCAACTATAGGGTATTATTGATTTTAACATGGCATACTGATTTTATTTTACTTTAAGCAAATTAAAGTGTTTTTCGTTAATTTTTTAAGAAAGTAGATTCTAGTTAAATAACATTTATGACCGAGATTTAACTTGAACTCGGTTGCCAAGCGCTTATTCTACTATACCATAAATTTTAACTGACATTTTGATTTCATGCACTTTTGAAAAACACTCACTATCCAAAATGTTAAGCAAAAACAAACATACTAATCCATAATTCCAAAGCAGGGTAAAACTTTGAAAACTGACATATTAGGTTAAAAACGTGAATTTCTACACAGAAGTGATGTCTAGTGCTCCGGAAAAGGTAAGCATCTCCTGTTAACCTGACTACACACCCGCCATGAGTGTAATAAAATTGAGAGTGAAAGGAACATGGGACTATGGGACGTCAATTATATCCAGGGTTATCATGGACAGAGAGGCAACTTATTTATCAACAATATAGTGGTGACGGCCATAAAACTTTTCGGAAATTTTGAATAGTCTACGCTTGTAATACCCCTGGGCTTCAAATTATTTGTAAGCAGCTTGCTTGGTTGTATAAAGTTCTACTAAAGCGTTTTTATTGTCAAACAAATACATCGTACTCAGAAGAATTGGGTATATTGGTGCATAGAAAAGGAAAATTGCCAATAGAAAAATTGAAGTCATCACGTTTGCCGTACGGCTTCTAGTGAGGCCTTTCGTGCATGTCATAACTGTGGTATAAATCAAAATTTCTCAAGCTCACTAGGACAGATAGCTAAATCACAATATCAAAGCAAAAGTAACACTTTGAAAACTGGCAAATTAAATTAAACACGTGAACATCGAAGTGAGACCGGGTGTCTCAGATAGGTTAGAGATTATAAGAATCCATTATGAGTATCCATGTAGGATTAATAGAATCTATCATGAGTATCCATGTAGGATTAAAAGAATCTATCATGAGTATCCATGTAGGATTAATAGAATCTATCACGAGTATCCATGTAGGATAGGGAAATCTCACCCGAGGGGTTGAATATTTCAGTCAGAGACGAGGCTTGCCGAGTCTCTGACAGAAATATTTAACCCCGACCGTGAGATTTCCCTATCCTTCATGGATAAACTCATGATTGATTCTTTTTATTTTTGGCTTCAAGTATCAGTCACATCGACATCGACGCCATCTTTGTAAATCTAACTTTGTTATTTTACGTTTTGCATAAACATAAATATGACCATCGGACAGAATGTACCTGATTTTGGTTGATACAACATGTATAAACTAGAAAACAAAGCCATTTATTCTAATCTCCCAAATAAACATTTGAAACGTAGTGAAAATATCTAAATTTTGGAGACTCGGGTGTCATTTTCCCGCAAGACGACGTCATCTCTTCACGACATGACGTCATTCAATTGTCCTTTGATTGTGACGTCACTAAAGGCCGCACGAGGAGGTGAAGATAAGCACGTGGAGGTGAAGATAGAAATTTCTTCCATCGTTTCTTCAAGCGGAAATCTCTATCTCAAACATAGGAAGATGGAAGAAAAGGAAATCTCAACCGAGGGGTTAAACATTTCAGTCAGAGACAAGGCTTGCCGAGTCTCTAGCCAGAAATGTTCAACCCCGAGAGTGAAATTTCCTTATCATACATGGATAAACTCATAATGGATTGTTTTTCTCCCATTTTAATACCAATATTTGGCTTCAAATTCGATTTACATAGACATCGATGCCATGATGGAAAAAATTAACTTTGTTATTCAACATTCTACTTTTAAATAAATATCACCATCGGAAAGAATGTACCTGATTTTGGTTTGTACATAATGTATAAACTACACATAATGTATAAACTACAAAAACAAAGTTATTTATTGTAAACTCCAAGAATGAATATTTGAAACGCACTCAAAGTTTCTAAGTTTTAAAGACTTGAGTGACCTTTTCCCGCAATACGAAGTCATGTTCCCAACATGATGACGTCACGCGATTGTCTTTTGATTATGACGCCATCAAAGGTAATTCCAGCGCTAATTTGCACGCGCGGCCCATAGAGGATAGTGATATCCACCATGGGTATCTCCAATGGAATATTTCTATATTACATGACATGCCATGGGAGAAAATAATGTATACAGAGTATTTTTCAAAAATATAAGCAGAGAAAACAATTGATTTTTCTGTAACATTTTGCATATATTTTGGCCTATAAACCATCGGAAGTTGAGGCCTGCTTTAAGGAATATTTACCAACAAAATATATGCGTATTCTTTTGTAAGTTTGTTGACATTATGCTTGGGGATTACCATAAATATCATAGAATGCTTTGGGGGAACCATAAGCTGATTTTACAAGTGTTTGTGTATATGTCAAAATATGTATCTTAATTTTTAATCTTCATAGAACATAACAAATCGATTCACTGATTAAAAAGCCATCTACGTGCTCTTACTTTTTGACAAAATGGTAAAAAAATATAATCATGCACACATCAAAATAATGAATTATACGCTATCCAATAGGAGCATACATGCTATGACCATCCTTGTTTAACAAAATATTTATGCATCAGCATATTGGTAATAAAACATTAGAGAACCAATGTCATCATAGAATTAGGAGCGTCCATGCTATGAGCATCCTTGTATAACAAAATATATATGCATCAGCATATTGGTAATAAAACATTAGAGAACCAATGTCATCATAGAACTCTGGACTTTACTGTATAGATCATATACAAGTTGTTGAAGCAGTAACGACACCTCGAGGTAAGAACGTACTTATAACTAACTTCATCACTATATTGTTGATAAGTATGACGACTCTGTATCTAAAATTACACCTGATATATTTCACGTCTCAGTTTAAGGTTTCTTACATTTCCAATTTTGATTTCACACGAAGCGGAAGTAGCAAGCTAAACAGGAGATGCTTACCCTTCCAGACATTTGGCCTAATTTTAGTGGTAGATATTCACGTGTTTAATAATAATTCGCCAGTTTTAAAATGTTTACTTTGCTTTGTTATTTTGGTTTGGACATGGATTGATATGTTTGTTTTTATTATAATGATAACTATGTTTCCACTTATTTATAAACCTGGGGTTTGATCGATTAAGTTATACGTCTATCTTCTAACTAAAGGAACAGTTAAAGCCTTAAGTAAGTCAAATATGTGTTATACATCACACTTAATGCCAATTCACTTATATCGAGATGCCACTACGAAAGGTTGTTTCTTCAAAAATTGTTCATTTACATTTTTGTTATTTTGAAGTACCTTGTTCTTGCTTTGTGCTATTCACTCGATCACTTAGCCACTTCCCCGTGAAAGAGCAAGTGTTTAACTTTATTTTTAAGTTTCAAAAGTTTTTACTTTGCTTTGGGATTGCATTAGACATTGATTAGTATTTGATTTTATATCAATTAACAATTATTCACTAGAATTTTTATTGTCCATCTGTAACTAATTTGTGCAAGTTTTAACAATCTATGTCATTATTTAGTAGAATAAGCGCCTGTGTCGGGGTTGTTTGGCAACCGCTTTACTGTTTTAACCAATTATTTCAGTAGTTGCTGACGAAATTTGGAAAAAGGCTTACCTTTGGGTATTGCCAAAAAGGATATCGCAAGTTTCAGCAAGGTCTCGAACTCAAGACGTTACGTCATTTAAAATACACTAGGTGCCTGTTTCACAATCTTAATTTAAAAAAAAAATCTGCAAATTTCTTATATTTTTATGGTACGACATATAAAATATTTTTACAAAATTAGAATATAGATGTATTAAGCTTAGGCGATCTTCAAAATGACAGCTTAAATGCACGAAAATCTTGAAAATTAACACCATTTTTCAGATTTCTATTTGCGGATTTAAGTAAAGGAAAATCTTAGTTAAGAAATGATTGTGAAACTTGAAACAGAATCAAATACGAAGTAAGTGTTTAAAAATAAATTATAGGTGTTTATAGCATTAATAATTAAACTATTTTGTTCTTATTGTAGATGGATTTGTCGTTGAAAGAAGGATATAACAGTACCGGGAACAAATCACAGTTTGATTTAGAAGAACATCTTATATTTAACCTTAAATCTTATTATCCTACGAAGTACTCAATTATTTTAAACGGTTACATAGTACCGACAGTTTTATGTATATCAATCGTACTAAATACCACAGGAATCTATGTCCTATTGCAGAAACATATGAGGTCTCCGACAAACCTGATATTAGCAACCATAGCGATTTCCGATGTTTTAACTTCTACGTTCTATTTGCCGTTTAACATTTTTCTTGGATTAGGTCAATACAACGAGTATCTTTTATACGAATGGTGCCTTTATTTTGTCTATGTCCATGTGCCTTTTACAGCTATTTTCCACACTGCTTCGATCTGGCAGACAATGATTGTAACAATACAGCGATATCTTTACATTCGTCATCCAGTCAAAGCCAAACAATGGAGCACATTGTCAAACATAATCCGTGTTACTGTAGTAATTTATATTACAGCATTTCTCTTTCACAGTACGCGTTTTGTACACTCTGAGTTCCAACCTATTGATTTGCCATCTAATCATTTTCCAAACACAACAATATCCGGATGTTACCGAAATATTAAACATTGGTATTTAGAGAACTCTTATATCTTTAAAACCGTCTATTATTCGTTAGTAGTGGTATTTATTCATCTGATACCGTGCACAATTTTGCTTGCCTTAAATATCTCATTAATTTATACCTTAAGAGCAGCTCGTAAGCGCCGAAAGTTACTTGTTGGGGGAAATAGAAGGAATCGTGTAAAACCGAAATCTACATACAGCCGTAAAACAACCTTCATGTTAACAGCAATAATTAGCAGTTTTCTGTTGATAGAAATTCCTTTTGCATCAAATATAATTCTCCATCGCGTTGAAGGTGTATGGAAAGTGGATATATTATCAGAAACGTCAGAAGATAATGTCACAACCACTTTATATTTTTTCATTATGTTAGGTCCTATGTTTAATATTTTCATTTATTGTGGATTATATCGTCAGTTTCGGGAAACATTAAAGAATGTTTTTACTGGAAAACCTATGCCAACACGACAGCGCTAATTAAGACATAATGTCACCTGAAATCACGGTATTATTTATTGTACAGATTATATGTTATTATTCTGAGTCCCTATGTCTTTATCATATGGAAAAACAAAAACATAATGACTAGTTTGGGACAAACAGAACCTCTATAACGTTACAATGACAAGTTTGGACTTACAAAGTTCCAAGTCTATGTTTTGTCATATGAACAAATATCTAATGACTTGTTAAGTGTATACAGAACCTTAATGACTTTAACATGACAAATTTGAGACTTACAGGTCATGTGTTATTGTTCCAAGCCTATGTCGTTATCATTCAACAACAAATTTGGGGCTTACAGGTCATGTGTTATTGTTCCAAGCCTATGTCGTTATCATTCAACAACAAATTTGAGACTTACAGGTCATGCATCATGTGTTATTGTTCCAAGCCAATGTCGTCATCATTCAACAACAAATTTGAGACTTACAGGTCATGTGGTATTGTTTCAAGCCTATGTCGGTTATCATTCAACAACAAATTTGAGACTTACAGGTCATGTGTCATTGTTCCAAGCCCATGTCGTTATCATTTAACAACAAATTTGGAGCTTACAGAACCTGTATGACTTGATGACATAGAACGAACGTTTAATGACAAGCAGAAAATAGAGTTTATGTGGCGTAGTCCGAGTTGAAAATAAAATTGCCATTGTGTTTGCTGAATAGCCTTCTTTTGCTGTAAAGTTAATATTGTTATAGTATGTAATATCTTAAATATATAAATATATATAGTCACTATAATATATATATATATATATATATATATATATATATATATATATATATATATATATATATATAACTTCAACAAACGACTAAAACACAAAACGACACAACGACAACTGTCTCCAACAGTCAAAGTTGGAAAGAGGGAGCGAGATGCATTATTTTACCTACTCTAAAATGGACATGACGCAATGATTTGTCAAAAATCATCATTTCTTTTCTAATAAATTTCCAATCGGGTCCAATATAAAGTTGTCTTTTACCTTATTTACTTGGAGAATATCATTTGTGGTATGGTACATAACTTCGCTATCACCATGTGATCAACTGATACTAACACTTCACTGGCAAATACCGCCGCTGAAAATGTGCAAATGAAATATAAAAGTAGGTCTTGGTCGAGTTCACAATCATTTCGTAATTACTAATTTGCTCAACTTAAATTTAGTATTTACTAATATTTTGGAACTAAGAAAAAAGTTCAGCAGAATCAAATATAAACGTTGTAAGTTTGAAGTCATCTCCAAAATGACACTTAAACCATCTTAATACTGATCTGAAGAATTGTCAATTATTTATTTAGAATTCTTTGTCAGATTTTATTAGTTCAGGAATTATTGTGAAACTGGACCCTTGTATGTTCCTAGTTAAAGAACTATTTTTTATCATTATATATTATATTAATAAAAAACAAACATACTAATCCATATCCGAATCACAATCCAGAAGCTAAGTAAAAACTTTGGAATTGACAAATTAGGTTATACACGTGAACTTCCACCAGAGAAGTGAGGCCGGGTGCTCCGGAAGGGTAAGCACCTCCTGTTTAACTAAATACACCCACCACGTGTGTAATCAAAATTGTGTGAAAGGAACATTTGAAGGCCTTGGTAAGCCTAGGCTTGCAATACCCCTGAGTCAACAATTTATTTGCAAGCAGCCTACTTGGTTGTACAAAGTCCACGTAGTGGGAACAAGCTCTACCATAGCGCATTAATTGCAATTAAGAAATCATTCTGAAACCGGGGTCCTAGAGTAATAAGTTAATGAATAAATGAGAAATGTAGTGAATTTTTACATGATTTAGTCTTTTTACTTATATCATGTTTTGACTTGCACGTGAAGCGTAACTAATATGTGACTTCAGTGCTGATACTCAAAGTTTTAATTATCAAACACACACAGAGAGAGAGAGAGAGAGAGAGAGAGAGAGAGAGAGAGAGAGAGAGAGAGAGAGAATTCAGTAACGGCGGAAGCCTATCAACTGCATACAATGGTTCAACTATAGGGTATTATTGATTTTAACATGGCAGACTGATTTTATTTTACTTTAAGCAAATGAAAGTGTTTTTCGTTAATTTTTCAAGAAAGCAGATTCTAGTTAAATAACATTTATGACCGAGATTTTACTTGAACTCGGTTGCCAAGCGCTTATTCTAATATACCATAAATTTTAACCGACATTTTGATTTCATGCACTTTTAAGAAACACTCACTATCCAAAATGTTAAGCAAAAACAAACATACCAATCCATAATTCCAAAGCAGGGTAAAACTTTGAAAACTGACATTTTGGGTTAAAAACGTGAATTTCTACCACAGAAGTGATGTCTAGTGCTCCGGAAAAGGTAAGCATCTCCTGTTAACCTGACTACACCCGCCACGAGTGTAATAAAATTGAGAGTGAAAGGAACATGGGACTATGAGACGTCAATTATATCCAGGGTTATTATGGACAGAGAGGCAACTTATTTATCAACAATATAGTGGTGACGGTCATAAAACTTTTCGGAAATTTTGAATAGTCTACGCTTGTAATACCCCTGGGCTTCAAATTATTTGTAAGCAGCTTGCTTGGTTGTATAAAGCTCTACTAAAGCGTTTTTATTGTCAAACAAATACATCGTACTCAGAAGAATTGGGTATATTGGTGCATAGAAAAGGAAAATTGCAAATAGAAAAATTGAAGTCATCACATTTGCCGTACGGCTTCTAGTGAAGCCTTTCGTGCATGTCATAACTGTGGTATAAATCAAAATTTCTGAACGTGAAAAATCAGTCTTATATTTTATTTCAAGCTCACTAGGACAGATAGCTAAATAACAATGTCAAAGCAAAAGTAACACTTTGAAAACTGGCAAATTAAATTAAATACGTGAACATCGAAGTGAGACCGGGTGTCTCAGATGGGTAAGAGATTATAAGAATCCATTATGAGTATCCATGTAGGATTAATAGAATCTATCATGAGTATCCATGTAGGATTAATAGAATCTATCATGAGTATCCATGTAGGATAGGGAAATCTCACCCGAGGGGTTGAATATTTTAGTCAGAGACGAGGCTTGCCGAGTCTCTGACAGAAATATTTAACCCCGAGGGTGAGATTTCCCTATCCTTCATGGATAAACTCATGATTGATTCTTTTTCTTCCATTTGGTGACAATTTTTGGCTTCAAGTATCAGTCACATCGACATCGACGCCATCTTTGTAAATCTAACTTTGTTATTTTACGTTTTACATAAAAATAAATATGACCATCGGACAGAATGTACCTGATTTTGGTTGATACAACATGTATAAACTAGAAAACAAAGCCATTTATTCTAATCTCCCAAATAAACATTTGAAACGTAGTGAAAATATCTAAATTTTGGAGACTCGGGTGTCATTTTCCTGCAAGACGACGTCATCTCTTCACGATATGACGTCATTCAATTGTCCTTTGATTGTGACGTCACTAAAGGCCGCACGAGGAGGTGAAGATAAGCACGTGGAGGTGAAGATAGAAATTTCTTCCATCGTTTCTTCAAGCGGAAATCTCTATCTCAAACATAGGAAGATGGTAGAAAAGGAAATCTCACCCGAGGGGTTAAACATTTCAGTCAGAGACAAGGCTTGCCGAGTCTCTAGCCAGAAATGTTCAACCCCGAGAGTGAAATTTCCTTATCATACATGGATAAACTCATAATGGATTGTTTTTCTCCCATTTTAATACCAATATTTGGCTTCAAATTCGATTTACATAGACATCGATGCCATGATGGAAAAAATTAACTTTGTTATTCAACATTCTACTTTAAAATAAATATCACCATCGGAAAGAATGTACCTGATTTTGGTTTATACATAATGTATAAACTACACATAATGTATAAACTACAAAAAGAAAGTTATTTATTGTAAACTCCAAGAATGAACATTTGAAACGCACTCAAAGTTTCTAAGTTTTGAAGACTTGAGTGATCTTTTCCCGCAATTCGACGTCATGTTCCCCACATGATGACGTCACGCGATTGTCTTTTGATTATGACGCCATCAAAGGTAATTCCAGCGCTAATTTGCACGCGCGGCCCATAGAGGATAGTGATATCCACCATGGGTATCTCCAATGGAATATTTCTATATTACATGACATGCCAAGGGAGAAAATAATGTACACGGGGGGTATACCAATTTCCCGAAAATCGCATCCAGCCGATGGATACGCGCTTTATAGCATCCGTTCGATGGTTATTTCATACATTCGTGTGTTACAGCATTGGGGCATAAGATGAAGCATTTTATATTGAAAAAATCAACATTGTCTGCTGAGAGTAACATTTCTGGAGTTAGTTTGATTATTCTGCATGCCATATGCAATCTGACGATGTCAATACAGTGCAAGACCATTCTTATACCATATTCCATCACCTAACTTAATCAAAACCTTGTAAATTCGCAAAAATCTCTGATGATTTTCCTCGGCTGGATGCTGTAACACACGAATGTATGAAGTAACCATCGGACGGATGCTATAAAGCGCGTATCCATCGGCTGGATGCGATTTTCGGGAAATTGGTATACCCCCCGTGATGTATACAGAGTATTTTTCAAAATATATGCAGAGAAAACAATTGATTTTTCTGTAACATTTTGCATATATTTTGGCCTATAAACCATCGGAAGTTGAGGCCTGCTTTAAGGAATATTTACCAACAAAATATATGCTTATTCTTTTGTAAGTTTGTTGACATTATGCTTGGGGATTACCATAAATATCATAGAATGCTTTGGGGGAACCATAAGCTGATTTTACAAGTGTTTGTGTATATGTCAAAATATGTATCTTAATTTTTAATCTTCATAGAACATAACAAAATAGATTCACTAATTAAAAAGCCATGTACGTGCTCTTACTTTTTGACAAAAATGGTAAAAAAATATAATCATGCACACATCAAAATAATAATTATACGCTATCCAATAGGGGTGTCCATGCTATGATCATCCTTGTTTAACAAAATATTATGCATCAGCATATTGGTAATAAAATTAGAGAACCAATGTCATCATAGAATTAGGAGCGTCCATGCTATGAGCATCCTTGTATAACAAAATATATATGCATCAGCATATTGGTAATAAAACATTAGAGAACCAATGTCATCATAGAACTCTGGACTTTACTGTATTGGTCATATACAAGTTGTTGACGCAGTAACGACACCTCAAGGTAAGAACGTACTTATAACTAACTTTATCACTATATTGTTGATAAGTATGACGACTCTGTATCTAAAATTACACCTGATATATTTCACGTCTCAGTTTAAGGTTTCTTACATTTCCAATTTTGATTTCACACGTAGCGGAAGATGCTTACCTTTCCAGAATTTGGCCTAATTTTAGTGGTAGATATTCACGTGTTTAATATAATTCGCCAGTTTTAAAATGTTTACTTTGCTTTGTTATTTTGGTTTGGACATGGATTGATATGTTTGTTTTTATTATAATGATAATTATGTTTCCACTTATTTATAAACCTGGGGTTAGATCGATTAAGTAATACGTTCTATCTTAACTAAAGGAACAGTTAAAGCCTTAAGTAAGTCAAATATGTGTTATACATCACACTTAATGCCAATTCACTTATATCGAGGATGTCACTACGAAATGTTGTTTCTTCAATTATTATTCGTTTACATTGTTGTTATTTGAAGTACCGTGTTCTTGCTTTGTGCTATTCACTTGATCACTCAGCCACTTCCTCGTGGAAGAGCAAGTGTTTAAGTTTCATTTTTAAGTTTCAAAAGTTTTACTTTGCTTAAGGATTGCATTAGACATTGATTAGTATTTGATTTTATATCAATTAACAATTCTTCTCTAGAATTATTATTGTCCATCTGTTACTAATATGTGCAAGTTTTAACCATCTATGCCATATTTAGTAGAATAAGCGCCTGTTGGGGTTGTTTGACAACCGCTTTACTGTTTTAACCAATTATTTCGGTAGTTGCTGACGAAATTTGGAACAAGGCTTACCTTTGGGTATTACCAAAAAAGTATAATCGCAAGTTTCAGCAAGGTCTCGAACTCAAGACGTTATGTCATTTAAAATACACTAGGTGCCTGTTTACAACATCTTAATTTTAAAAAAAAAAATCTGCAAATTTCTTATATTTTTTAGGTACGACATATAAAATATTTTACAAAATTAGAATTAGATGTATTAAGCTTAGGCGATCTTCAAAATGACAGCTTAAATTCATGAAAATCTTGAAATTAACATCATTTTTCAGATTTCTTTTTGCGGATTTAAGTAAAGGAAAATCTTAGTTAAGAAATGATTGTGAAACTTGAAACAGAATCAAATACGAAGTAAGTGTTTAAAAATAAATTAGGTGTATATAGCATTAATAAATAAACTGTTTTGTTCTTATTGTAGATGGAAGAAGTATATAACAGTACCTGGAACAAATCACAGTTTGATTTAGAAGAACATTTTATATTTAGCCTTAAATCTCATTATCCTACGAAGTACTCAGTTATTTTAAACGGTTACGTAGTACCGACAGTTTTATGTATATCAATCGTACTAATACCACAGGAATCTATGTCCTATTGCAGAAACATATGAGATCTCCAACAAACATGATATTAGGCAACCATAGCGATTTCCATGTTTTAACTTCTACGTTCTATTTGCCGTTTAACATTTTTCTTGGATTAGGTCAATACAACGAGTATTTTTCATACGAATGGTGCCTTTATTTTTTCTATGTCCATTTGCCTTTTACAGCTATTTTTCACACTGCTTCGATCTGGCAGACAATGATTGTAAACATACAGCGATATCTTTACATTCGTCATCCAGTCAAAGCCAAACAATGGAGCACATTGTCAAACATAATCCGTGTTACTGTAGTAATTTATACTTACAGCATTTCTCTTTCACAGTACCAATTTTGTGCACTCTGAGTTCCAACCTATTGACTTGCCATCTAATCTTTCCAAACACAAACAATATCCGGATGTTACCGAAATATTAAAACATTGGTATTTAGAGAACTCTTATATCTAAAAATCGTCTATTATTCGTTAGTAGTGATTATTTATTCATCTGATACCGTGGCACAATTTTGCTTGCCTTAAATATCTCATTAATTTATACCTTAAGAGCAGCTCGTAAGCGCCGAAAGTTACTTGTTGGGGAAATAGAAGGAATCGTGTAAACCGAAATCTACATACAGCCGTAACAACCTTCATGTTAACAGCAAAATAAGCAGTTTTCTGTTGGTGGAAATTCCTTTTGCATCAAATATAATTCTCCATCGCGTTGAAGTGAGATATTATCAGAAACGTCAAAAAGATAATGTCACAACCACTTTAATTTTTTCATTATTTAGGTCCTATGTTTAATATTTTTTCATTTGTTGTGGATTGTATCGTCAGTTTCGGGAAACATTAAAGAGTTTTTTACGGGAAAACCTATGCCAACACGACAGCGCTAATATGACATAAATGTCACCTGAAATCCACGGCATTTATCTATTGTACAGATTATGGTGTTATTATTCTGAGACCCTATGTCTTTATCATATGGAAAAACAAAATAATAATGACTAGTTTGGGACAAACAGAACCTCTATAACGTTACAATGGCAAGTTTGGACTTATAAAGTTCCGAGTCTATGCTTTGTCATATGAACAAATATTTAATGACTTGTTAAGTGTATACAGAACCTCAAGACTTTTAACATGACAACTTTGAGACTTACAGGTCATGTGTTATTGTTCCAAGCCTATGTCGTTATCATTCAACAATAAAGTTGGGGATTACAGGTCATGTGTTATTGTTCCAAGCCTATGTCGTTATCATTCAACAACAAATTTGGGGTTTACAGGTCATGTGTTATTGTTCCAAGCCTATGTCGTTATCATTCAACAACAAATTTGGGGCTTACAGGTCATGTGTTATTGTTCCAAGCCTATGTCGTTATCATTCAACAACAAATTTGAGACTTACAGGTCATGTGTTATTGTTCCAAGCCTATGTCGTTATCATTCAACAACAAATTTGAGACTTACAGGTCATGTGTTATTGTTCCAAGCCTATGTCGTTATCATTCAACAACAAATTTGGGGCTTACAGAACCTGTATGAATTGGTGATATAGATCAAACGTTTAATGACAAGCAGAAAATAGAATTTAGTAGTCCGAGTTGAAAATAAAATTGTCATTGTGTTTGCTGAATAGCCTTCTTTTGCTGTAAAGTTAATTTAACAATTGAACTGTTTAGAAATGCGGTTCATATTCGATATGAACACAATTGATATGCAAGCAAACTGAATAACGCGTTAGCGCGTTATGATTAGTTTGCCTTGCATATCAATTGCGTTCATATCGACTATGAACCGCATTTCTAAACAGTTCAATTGTTATATTTACGTTTAAAACTATTTTCTTTTCTTTTTCTTGGTTCAAAATCATTTTAGAAAATTTTAATTCCGCGCTTTGTCAACAACGATTTTTGATTAACGGAACAGCTGATGAACAGCAGATCCAACTGATCAGCTGTGCAGTTTGGCGCCAGAAATTCTAGGACAAAATAGTGCGTGAAAAAAAACAACAAATTCCATACAAAATTTCTAATTAATTGTTCAATTTTTTTATTAAATAGAATTATTTCGGTAATAGATAATCACAATCATAATTTTTATGTCAATATAGTTCCGGTTTTGTGTATTTCATATTGTGTATTCATACGCCGATTGTTGTGAATGGAATTCCCGTGACGTCACCAAGGTAGATCTTACAGTTCATAGCCGATATGAACGCAGTTGCTCTGAAACCTTGTGTAGAAGACAGAAAACAGACAAAATGTAAATATATTGTTATAGTATGTAATATCTTAAATATATAAAAATATATATAGTCGGAATAATAAGTGTGTGTGTGTGTGTGTGTGTGTGTGTGTGTGTGTGTGTGTGTGTGCTATGAAGATTGCATATTAAATAATAATAAAGATAGATTAACGTTAGATTGTTTTTTACAAAAACTTCAACAAACGGCTAAAACACAAAACGACACAACGACAACTGTCTCCAACAGAGAGGGAACGAGATGCATTATATTAACTACTCTAAAATGGACATGACGCAATGATTTGTCAAAAATCATCATTTCTTTTCTAACAAATTTCCAATCGGGTCCAATATAAAGTTGTCTTTTTCCTTATTTCCTTATTTACTTGGAGAATATCATTTGTTGTATGGTACATCTAAGCTTCGTTATCACAATAGGATCATGATCAACAGATACTAACACTTCACTGGCAAATAACGCCGCTGAAAATGTGAAAATGAAATAAAACAAAGTAGGTCTTAGTCCAGTTTCACAATCATTTCGTAACTACCAATTTGCTCAACTTAAATTTAGTATATACTAATATTTTGGAACTAAGAAAAAAGTTCAGCAGAATCAAATATAAACGTTATAAGTTTGAAGTCATCTCCAAAATGACACTTAAACCATCTTAATACTGATCTGAAGAATTGTCAATTATTTATTTAGAATTCTTTGTCAGATTTTATTAGTTCAGGAATTATTGTGAAACTGGACCCTTGTATGTCCGCAGTTAAAGAACAATTTTTTATCATTATATATTATATTAATAAAAAAACAAACATACTAATCCATATCCGAATCACAATCCAGAAGCAAAGTAAAAACTTTGGAATTGACAAGTTATATTATACACGTAACTTCCACCAGAGAAGTGAGGCCGGGTGCTCCGGAAGGGTAAGCACCTCTGTTTAACTAGCTACACCCACCACGTGTGTAATCAAAATTGTGTGAAAGGAACATGGAACTATGAGACGTCAAAAATATCCAGGGCAATCCTGGACACAGAGACATCAAACTTGTCAACAATACTGCGATGACGGCAATAAAACTTTTTGAGGGCCTTGATAAGCCTAGGCTTGCAATATCCCTGAGTCAACAATTTATTTGCACGCAGCCTACTTCGTTGTACAAAGTCAATATATATTATTCCATGTTCTTACTATGAATATCAAACCAGTACCATGTCTTTTAATTGTGGGGTATGTATTCTGTATGAAATGGAGATAGATTTGCTTGGTAGAAAAATACTTAAAGTGAGGAAACAGCCAAATATAACTATATATATAACTATATATATACAGTGAAACCTCCCTAAACCGGACACTCTCTAAACCGGACAACTCTCTATTCCGGACAAAATATTTGGTCCCGAATTTATCCTTCTTTATTTCAACTAACAAGAACCTCTCTAAACCGGACACTCTCTATTCCGGACACCGGACAAACTTTTTAGTCCCAAGTTGCTTATATCCTTAAAATTGAACCTCTCTAAACCGGACAACATTTTGGCTTTTTTTTAATTACTTGTTTGTTTTTTTTCCTTATTTAAATATATTAGTTTTTATCAGATTTATAATAATATTCAATTATGGACACTTAAAAATCATAAGTTTTTTTTTTTATTATTTTTCATTCTTATTTAAAATATTTGGTATTTAATTTAATCCCTCATGTATTTATATTTTAAGTATTTTTCATCTATATATTTTTTTCTATTTCTTTTTGTGATTTTTCTTTCTAATCTAAATTTGTTCATTAATTTACTTATTAATTGACACAGTTACTTAAGATAAGCACTTCTATATAATCTTATCATATCATCTATAGTTGCTACAGTTGTTTTGTTAATTATTACCCAGTAACACCTTATGGATTAAGGAGACTGGAAAGGTGTCAACACTATTGTTGTCCTGTCAGGGATTGATAAAGGTAGTGTCGTTTGCCTTTAGTACCCTAATTAGCATCCTATTAAGAAAGTGAATTAAAGGTGATTTAAAACCAATTCAAACAGAGCTTTTACATATAGCATATCCTGTAATACATTAATATGTACAGTGTTGTTGATTATGGCTTCTCTGACATTTATCACATTTAGTGAAGGGGAGATAAGCTAGGTTAAAATTTCAAAACCTCCTTAAACCGGACACCTCCCTAAACCGGACACCTCCCTCAACCGGACAAAATGTATGGTCCGGAGCTTGTCCGGTTTAGAGAGGTTTTACTGTATATATAATATATATATATATATATATATATATATATATATATATATATATATATATATATATATACTTTCCGTCTCCGGGAATGGAAGCCTACAATATAAAACATAAAAAACAGATAAATTAACAACACAGCACAGTTGTTGCTGTTGTTATTGTTGCAATCTTGTTTAACGTTTTCAGCTATTCTCGAAGACAGCAAGGTTATAAATAAGAATTAATCAAAATACAAGTTCACGTATGCATGAGATGTCTCAGTGTGTTTTATGGTCTGCCTTGTGCTAGTGCACACTCAGGGTCTAGTCAGTATGCCACAGAAAAACATACCAGTGCCCCAGTCACATTTATTGGCACAGTTGAACCATTCTATAGATACACTGTCCTCTTAATACCGAACGTCATCCGAGGTATATATATACTTTCCGTCTCCGGGAATGGAAGCCTACAATATAAAACATAAAAAACAGATAAATTAACAACACAGCACAGTTGTTGCTGTTGTTATTGTTGCAATCTTGTTTAACGTTTTCAGCTATTCTCGAAGACAGCAAGGTTATAAATAAGAATTAATCAAAATACAAGTTCACGTATGCATGAGATGTCTCAGTGTGTTTTATGGTCTGCCTTGTGCTAGTGCACACTCAGGGTCTAGTCAGTATGCCACAGAAAAACATACCAGTGCCCCAGTCACATTTATTGGCACAGTTGAACCATTCTATAGATACACTGTCCTCTTAATACCGAACGTCATCCGAGGAGTCAGTATCTCAAATTTTATAAGTCATTTATTTAACCTGGTCTAGGTTCGAACCATTGACATACCGGTATCCGCCTCTACCACTGAACAACCTGGGCGGTCAGCATAGGTATTGAGAAGTCGAGAATGTTGAATCGAATCTGAAGTAGTAGACTGGTAAAATACGGAGAAAACAGATCATAATCCCGTCTTAGCAAATTAACAAGCAACGCACATGGCTTACCCACCGAATAGAGTTTGATGGAAGAATGGTTCTCAGGACGTTTTATTGACCGGAATTGTGAAGTAATGGGAAGGTAATATTTTAATCAGATGGAAGCAATTTGTGTAAGGTTTATATCCTTCCTCAAGCTATTGAAAAGGGTAGGCATAGGGCAGGGGCGGATCCAGAGTCTTGTTGAATGGGGGGGGGGGGGGCACAGGTATGCGGCAAAGACGTGACCTGTTAGGGGTCTGGCATGCTCCCCCCGAAAAAATTCGCTTCTTTCAGTACAAATGGTGCAATTTCCTGCATCTTGAACACTGTCGAGCGTCCTTTATACCTCGCATTCAAAGTGGATCTAAACCAGTCAAAGAACTAATCAGTCTAGCTTTTTTTCAAAAAATTGTAATATTGACGCAGGCGGCTACGAGTGTCGGTGTCTATCAACTGTACTGTCGAAATTTGTCGCCGTCGGTAAGTTGTATTGTCGGTCTTTTTATCTGTCGAGGTGTAGTTGTGCACCGCAAGTCTAGATCGACTCTTTTTTGCGTTATATTAATGGAGTTCGTTCGACCTTTGGAAGTTGTAGCTCGATACGTCGATCCGTCTGAGGGATACCGGTGTTTTGATTAAATTTGGTCATAAATGGATGAACGTGGTCTGGGTGGTCCATTTTGGTTGATCAGAGACATATATGTCTCTGGGTTGATAGATCAAGCTCATCAGTGGAAAGTCTTTCTGTTTGAATCCCGGTCTTAAGTTTGATTGATCATTGATAAATTGGGTTTAACTTTTAAGTCAATAATATTCCACTTATATCGAGACATCACTAACTATAGGTGTAGATGCAGAAATATATGTACCTGTGCTTTGCGGTGATGGCATTATGCAGGGTTCTTTATCGTGCCACGCCTACCATGACAAGGGACCTTGGTTTTTAAGGTTTGTCCGAAAGACCCGTATTTTTTTTTAATGCCGAACGGTCACTACACTTTTTCAATTCTTGGGTCAGACCTGACCAGAAACGAAACCCTCGACCTCCCTGACTTACGGAGCAAGCACTCTTCCAACTGCCCTGCCTGCTACATATACCGAAGGGATGGGTCTCCTTCTACCACCACCCCTTTTCCACACTTGTTTAAAATGAACTGTATGACATTCATCTGAACTTTCAATTTAATTCTATTATATTATTAGTTTTAAAATGACTAATTAGTCAGTTTCATCATTGTATAATGCGCATTAAAGGTGCAACCGAACACAAGAATCTTGTCACTAGAAAAAACACTGATTATTTTAGACGGATTTGTTCCGTAAAGCCGAAAAACGACGAACAGAATAAATGAGACAGATTTGTTTCCCATTAAAACCAATTAAAAATAAAAATGAATAAAAATTGTATAAAATTTTGGACTTTTATATGTAAATATAACATCGTGCAATAAAAATATACAAAAAAGATAATTTTGTGTGCTAAAAATTAGTTCCCCCCCCCTCTCTCTCTCTCTCTCTCTTGGCCATGTCCCTTGGTTTAAAAAGGTAATTTAATTAGATGAATTCGCGTATGATTAATGAAATCGCTCTTTATGGAAGTTTCTTAATTAGTACTACTAATTAACGTTCACTACTGATACTATCTGGTTTCTTTCACGCCTCAGCGATCAGGTAAATAACATTATCACCTAAGACCGGTCAGTACTACTTGGATTCTTTCATGCTTCAGCGAACTTGTAAATTACATCATCACTTGATTGCATTTTCCTACCTGTGTACACGAAATAATTATTCACCACTCATTAACGGCCCCCGTGTGCCTCCCCCGCTGGATCCGCCACAGTAATGTACCACTCTACAGGACCACATTACTGTATCACACTACTTGACCACACTATTTGACCAGTCTTACAACGCTACTGGACCATGCTAATATACCACGCTACTAGATCACACTACTGGACAACGCGTGGTATAGTAACAAAGAAAAGAAGTGTGGGCCAGTAGTTGGGTCTAGTAGAGTGGTCCAATAGTTTGGTCAATTGTTATGATCTAATAAGTGGCCCAACTGTGTGGTCTAGTAGCGCGGGTACTAAATTACTCTACTAGACCAAACTACTTGACCACTATTTTTGACCATGGTACTAGTCCAGATTACTGGACCACTGAACTGGACTTAACTACAAAATTGTGCTACTTTACCACGCCACTAGATCACACCACTGGGCCACGATACTAGACCACACTGTTGGACAATGTTACTGGACCACACTATTGGACCACTCTACTTGATTACAATACTGGTCCACACTAATGGGCCACACTACAAAAACTTCAACAAACGGCTAAAACACAAAACGACACCTGTCTCCAACAGTCAAAGTTGGAAAGAGGGAACGAGATGCATTATTTTACCTACTTTAAAATGGACATGACGCAATGATTTGTCAAAAATCAGCATTTCTTTCCTAATAAATTTCCAATCGGGTCCAATATAAGGTTGTCTTTTTCCTTATTTACTTGGAGAATATCATTTGTGGTATGGTAAATCTAAACTTCGCTATCACCATGTGATCAACTGATACTAACACTTCACTGGCAAATAGCGCCGCTGAAAATGTGAAAATGAAATAAAAAAAGTAGGTCTTGGTCCAGTTCACAATCATTTCGTAACTACTAATTTGCTCAACTTAAATTTAGTACTTACTAATATTTTGGAACTAAGAAAAAAGTTCAGCAGAATCAAATATAAACGTTGTAAGTTTGAAGTCATCTCCAAAATGACACTTAAACCATCTTAATACTGATCTGAAGAATTGTCAATTATTTATTTAGAATTCTTTGTCAGATTTTATTAGTTCAGGAATTATTGTGAAACTGGACCCTTGTATATCCTTAGTTAAAGAACAATTTTTTATCATTATATATTATATTAATAAAAAACAAACATACTAATCCATATCCGAATCACAGTCCAGAAACAAAGTAAAAACTTAGGAATTGACAAGTTAGGTTATACACGTGAACTTCCACCAGAGAAGTGAGGCCGGGTTTTCCGGAAGGATAAGCACCTTCTGTTTAACTAGCTACGCCCGCCACGTGTGTAATCAAAATTGTGTGAAAGGAACATGGAACTATGAGACGTCAAAAATATCCAGGGCAATCCTGGACACAGAGACATCAAACTTGTCAACAATACTGTGATGACGGCAATAAAACTTTTTTAGGGCCTTGATAAGCCTAGGCTTGCAATATCCCTGAGTCAACAATTTATTTGCACGCAGCCTACTTCGTTGTACAAAGTCAATATATATTATTCCATGTTCTTACTATGAATATCAAACCAGTACCATGTCATTTTATTGTGGGGTATGTATTTTGTATGAAATGGAGAGAGATTTGCTTGGTAGAAAAATACTTAAAGTGAGGAAACAGCCAAATATAACTATATATATAACTATATATATAATATTATATATATATATATATATATATATATATATATATACCTACCTATCCTCTTCGCTCCATGTGGAGCATAAGGTCAATACAAGATCTCGCCATTCAGGCCTGTTTTTTGCCTTTGACTCCGCCTCTCCCCAAGTCAGCTGTGGATCTTTTAGTTGACCTTCTACAGTTCTTCGCCATGTTGTTTTTGGCCTTCCGCGAGGTCTTTTCCCTTGGGGTGTCCATCTTAATGCTTCTTTGGTTATGCATTTCCCTTCCATCCTTAAAACATGCCCAAGCCATCTAAACCTTGGTAGAAAAATACTTAAAGTGAGGAAACAGCCAAATATAACTATATATATAACTATATATATATATAAACTATATATATATATATACTTTCCGTCTCCGGGAATGGAAGCCTACAATATAAAACATAAAAAACAGATAAATTAACAACACAGCACAGTTGTTGCTGTTGTTATTGTTGCAATCTTGTTTAACGTTTTCAGCTATTTTCGAAGACAGCAAGGTTATAAATAAGAATTAATCAAAATACAAGTTCACGTATGCATGAGATGTCCCAGTGTGTTTTATGGTCTGCCTTGTACTAGTGCACACTCAGGGTCTAGTCAATACGCCACAGAAAGCATACCAGTGCCCCAGTCACATTTATTGGCACAGTTGAACCATTCTATAGATACACTGTCCTCTTAATACCGAACGTCATCCGAGGAGTCAGTATCTCAAATTTTATAAGTCATTTATTTAACCTGGTCTAGGTTCGAACCATTGACATACCGGTATCCGCCTCTACCACTGAACAACCTGGGCGGTCAGCATAGGTATTGAGAAGTCGAGAATGTTGAATCGAATCTGAAGTAGAAGACTGGTAAAATACGGAGAAAACAAATCATAATCCCGTCTTAGCAAATTAACAGGCAACGCACATGGCTTACCCACCGAATAGAGTTTGATGGAAGAATGGTTCTCAGCACGTTTTATTGACCTGAATTTTGCAGTTATGGGAAGTTAATATTTTAATCAGATGGAAGCAATTTGTGTAAGGTTTATATCCTTCCACAAGCTATTGAAAAGGGTAGGCATAGGGCAGGGGCGGATCCAGAGTCTTGTTGAAAAATTTCGCTTCTTTCAGTACAAATGGTGCAATTTCCTGCATCTTGAACACTGTCGAGCGTCCTCTATACCTCGCATTCAAAGTGGATTTAAACCAGTCAAAGAACTAATCAGTCTAGCTTTTTTTCAAAAATTATAATATTGACGCAGGTGGCCATGAGTGTCGGTGTCTATAAACTGTACTGTCGAAATTTGTCGCCGTCGGTAGGTTGTATTGTCCGTTTTTTATCTGTCGAGGTGTAGTTGTGCACCGCAGGTCTAGGCCGACTCTTTTTTACGTTATAAAGGAAGTTGTAGCTCGATACGTCGATCCGTCTGAGGGATACCGGTGTTTTAATTAAATTTGGTCGATAAATGGATGAACATGGTCTGGGTGATCAATTTGGGTTGATCAGAGACATATATGTCTCTGGGTTGATAAATCAAGCTTATCAGTGGAAGCTTTCTGTTTGAATCCCGGTCTTAAGTTTGATTGATCATTCATAAATTGGGTTTAACTTTTAAGTCAATAATTCCACTTATATCGAGACGTCACCAGCTATATGTGTAGATGCAGAAATATTTACCTGTGCTTTGCGGTGATGGCATTATGCAGTGAGGGTTCTTTATCGTGCCACGCCCACCATGACAAGGGACCTCGGTTTTTAAGGTTTGTCCGAAAGACCCGCATTCATTTTTTAATGCCGAACGAACAGTCACTACACTTTTTCAATTCTTGGGTCAGACCTGACCAGAGACCAAACCCTCGACCTCCCTGACTTACGGAGCAAGCACTCTTCCAACTGCCCTGCCTGCTACATATACCGAAGGGATGGGTCTCCTACTACTACCACCACCCCTTTTCCACACATGTTTAAAATGAACTGTATGACATCCAATGTCTCTGGGTTGATAAATCAAGCTCATCAGTGGAAAGTCTTTCTGTTTGAATCCCGGTCCTAAGTTTGATTGATCATTGATAAATTGGGTTTAACTTTTAAGTCAATAATATTCCACTTATATCGAGACATCACTAACTATAGGTGTAGATGCAGAAATATATGTACCTGTGCTTTGCGGTGATGGCATTATGCAGGGTTCTTTATCGTGCCACGCCTACCATGACAAGGGACCTTGGTTTTTAAGGTTTGTCCGAAAGACCCGTATTCTTTTTTTTAATGCCGAACGGTCACTACACTTTTTCAATTCTTGGGTCAGACCTGACCAGAAACGAAACCCTCGACCTCCCTGACTTACGGAGCAAGCACTCTTCCAACTGCCCTGCCTGCTACATATACCGAAGGGATGGGTCTCCTACTACCACCACCCCTTTTCCACACATGTTTAAAATGAACTGTATGACATCCATCTGAACTTTCAATTTAATTCTATTATATTATTAGTTTTAAAATGACTGGTTCGTCAATTTCATCATTGTATAATGCGCATTAAAGGTGCAACCGAACACAAGAATCTTGTCACTAGAAAAAACACTGATTATTTTAGACGGATTTGTTCCGTAAATCCGATAAACGGACGAACAGAATAAATGGTCAAATGAGACAGATTTGTTTCCCATTAAAACCAATTAAAAATAAAAATGTACAAAAAATGTATAAAAATTTGGACTTTTATATGGAAATAGAACATCGTGCTATAAAAATATACAAAAAAGATAATCTTGTGTGCTAAAAATTAGTTTTCTTTCTCCCTCTCTCTCTTGGCCATGTCCCTTGGTTTAAAAAGGTAATTAAATTAGATGAACTCATGTACAGCTAAAAGCAGGGTATAGATTTACCCTACACTCCCGACATTCCGATATACAGCTACATATACACGGGTAAAAACTGAAAAATCAAATTGCCTCTAAAATCTTAGTATATTGTGGCATTGGATTGAGAATTGAAACATATACTATTATTAGCTACATACTTACAAGCTTTTCACCTGACTTTACAACAGAATATAAGTTCTGACACAACCTGGACATTTTATCCTGAACAATATCAAGTTATTTCATGAAAGAATGTGTAGATTGGTCAAAATTCTTTAAAAAGCATTTTGGTATTTAATGGAGGGAGACGAAATTCAGACAGAAAATGAAAAAAAAAATCTTCAAAGAGTTGATTATCACACATCTGAACTGGGTAAGAAACGGTCCTTTTAGCATTTCTATACCCGTAACTACGATGTATTTTTAACTGGAACATTTATAGCCGGAAGTGCATTTTTAAGAGCTTATAACTTTTTTTCCGCACGACAGATTTTTTTTTCCGCACGACAGATCTTTAGAAATATAAGTTAACTGTACCTGTTCAAATTTTCAAGTCCTCCTACTTAGAAATGAACCCCCCCGCGGCCGTTTTTTATAAAAGGTCATCAATTTTACTCGATTTTAAGCCCGTTTCTAGGAAAACAAATGAAATACGCATGCGCGATGTTATAGTCATAAAAACGCTTTATCCCCCGATGGGGCGATTTCGATTTATCCCCCGTTTCGGGCGGATCCCAGACCTGATGTATGATTAATGAAATCACTCTTCATGGAAGTCTCTTAATAAGAACTACTAATTAACGTTATCTACTGATATTACCTGGTTTCTTTCACGCCTCAGCGATCAGGTAAATAACATTATAACCTAAGACCGGTCAGTACTACCTGGATTCTTTTATGCTTCAGCGAACTGGTAAATTACATCATCGCCTGATTGCATTTTCCTACCTGTGTACACTAATTAATTATTCACCACTCATTAACGGTCCCCTGTGCCTCCCCCCCCCCCCGCTGGATCCGCCACTGTAATGTACCACTCTACAGGGCCACATTACTGTATCACACTACTTGACCACACTACTGGACCCGTCTTACAACGCTATTGGACCACGCTAATGTACCACACTACTGGACAGCGCGTGGTACAGTAACGAAGAAAAGAAGTGTGGGCCAGTAGTGGGGTCTAGTAGAGTGGTCCAATAGTTTGGTCAATTGTTATGATCTAGTAATGTGGCCCAACTGTGTGGTCTAGTAGCGCGGGTACTAAATTACTCTACTAGACCAAACTACTTGACCACTCTTTTTGATCATGGTACTAGTCCAGATTACTGGACTACTGAACTGGACTGAACTACAAAATTGTGCTACTTTACCACGCCACTAGATCACACCACTGGGCCACGATACTAGACCACACTGTTGGACAATGTTACTGGACCACACTATTGGACCACGCTACTTGATTACAATACTGGTCCACACTAATGGGCCACACTATTGGACCACTCTACTGGATCACTCTACTATACCATACTATTAGAACACACTGCAAGACTACACTTCTTCACTACACTGCCGCACCACACTACTGGACCCATCACACTGCCGGGCCATGCTACAAGACGTCACGTTATGTTATCCTGTTTCGTTGTTTGTTGTTTTGTGTTCTGGGTACGAGGTTATCCTGTTGTGTTATTTTTTTAGGAAGGGGGGTGGGGGTTACGAGGTTATTCTGTTTCGGTTGTTAGTTGTTTTGTTCTGGGTACGAGGTTATGCTGTTTCGTTTGTTTGCCGTGTTAAAAAAGTACAAAATACCTTATTTTAAAAAAATAAAAAATCTGATAAGTAGGATTTTTTAAAAATATTTTAAAGAAATGTATCTATGTCGTCGTATATTATTGTAAGCATGGCAAAAACTTTACATTTTAAATGACAAACCCCGCATAATCTATCTTCCCTTTTTATACCTTTGTGGTCCAGTAACAATGTCCAGCAGTGTTGTCTAGTATCGTGGCCCAGTGGTTTAATCTAGGGACGTGGTAAAGTAGCACAATTTTGTAGTTAAGTCCAGTTCAGTGGTCCAGTAATCTGGACTAGTACCATGGTCAAAAATAGTGGTCAAGTAGTTTGGTCTAGTAGAGTAATTTAGTACCCGCGCTACTAGACCACACAGTTGGGCCACATTACTAGATCATAACAATTGACCAAACTGTTGGACCACTCTACTAGACCCCACTACTGGCCCACACTTCTTTTCTTCGCTACTTTACCACGCGTTGTCCAGTAGTGTGATCAGAACACAGATCACTAGATCATCTAGTAGCGTGGTACATTAGCGTGGTCCAGTAGCGTTGTAAGACTGGTCCAGTAGCGTGGTCCAATAGTGAGTAATGCGATACAGTAATGTGGTCTTGTAGAGTGGTACATTAGTGTAGTCAAAGTTAGTGTTTCATGACTAGAGTACCACAGTCAATTTTAAAACAAGATATGATTATCTGTACATTTCCTTCTTACTTTTTTTCTTTCTTTTTTTTTTTCTTGATCAATACATAAAATAAATAAAAACTATTTAAAACTAATAGTTAAAATAAAACATTATGAAGCTATTGAAAGGTCAGTGACAACAGTTTTTTGTTTCCAAGAAGCAGGCCAGTTTGAATAGGACAACGTCAGTTGTATTTTCATTCCCGGATACGTATAAGCATGGTACCATATTGTCCGGGTTATGTTACATACTGATAAATATGACTTTATTTATTTTCAAGAAAAAGGGGCGTTTTTATATCAATAAAAAGCCACAACTACATGACTCGTCAGTCATTGATCTTGTATTCGTAGTGAAAAACGGTTTTACTATCGGGTAAGTTCAAATTTTGATTTTTCTCAATTATTTTTTAGATTTTTAGGAATATTTTCATTTTTTATTTACTCACATTTTTTTTGTTTTACTTTTTCCAAGTTTTAATTTACTTTTAGTTTTTAGTTTTATTTTTTTAATTATTTTACAGATTTCATAAATCAGTGAGTGATGGTTTTTACTTTTGTTATGTTTTAATTTTATTCTTAATTTTCTGTTCAAAATTATTATAATTAGTAGTAGTAGTAGTAGTAATTGTAGTTGTAGAAGTATTTAATGTTCATACGCTTAATTTTATTTTTTCACCATTTTTTTCACCTGGATTTACGTTGAGAATCGTTATATCGTTACGTTATATCACACACACACACACACACACACACACACACACACACACTCTCTCTCTCTCTCTCTCTCTCTCTTCCCCCCCCCCTCTCTCTCTCTCTCTCTCTCTCTCTCTCTCTCTCTCTCATTTTTACTTAAAAAATAAAACAAATAAATAAATAAATAAATAAATCACCCCATGCAATTGTTTTTACTTTAGAATAAAATAAAACAAAAATAAATAATAAATAAATAATAAATAAATAAATAAATAAATAAATAAATAAATCCCCCATGGTGTTAATTTTATTTAGAAAAAGCGGTTTTCGATTTCTGCAGAAAAAGAGAAGGAATATTCAATGTTTATAAACTCTAGGTTGATCATTTATAAATGAAAAAAATCGGAATTCAGACTGTTCTTGGTTTCGTTTTTGGTTGAACAATGTAGGAAAGAAAACTTTATTCCCAAAATTTAGCAAATATTTCGAATGGTGTTGTCGAAGTTTTAATAACAAGCAAACGGCAAAATTGAAGTTAGTTTTCTTAAAGAGCGCATATACATGTAGGTATACTAAGAACTTGTACCTTTAAAACGTCATTAAAAGCGTCTTCATAGTTCATAAATTGGCATAACGAGACTAATTTTGATTACAAAAAATAGGAGGGGGGGGGGGGTATCCTGCCTTGTGTTTGCAGTTGGGATACTAGAGTCAGTATGAACTTTAAGTAGATTTTCATGTTTGGTAAGCTAACCCCAGGGCCAATTTATTGTACTTTTTACAATTTTGCGTGCTACTACCACATGTTCTGATATTAGTTTCTGTATTTTGGTTAACAAAGATTCCACAAAGCAAGAATTATGATTCATTGGAATGCCTATGTAGGTCACAGAAACCGTCAATACCTTCAGCTGAAAGCATTTCGTTGCGTTAAAAAAAAAACATGCAAAAAAAAAAAAAAAAAAAAAAAAAAAACAAAAAAAAAAAAAAAAACATGCAAAAATTTAGGTAATTAAAAATATTTACATTTGTGATGTTTTAATGATTTAAACTTCGACATCTTGAACAACATTTGGTTTCACAATTTTGGTCCAAGCAATACTGACGAGGAATTAAAACTGGTATATTATTTAATTTGAAACAAAATGATACTTTTTAAGGAATAATTGTGATTAAATTTTATTGGTGTATAAAAGAAAAGACGATTTGCACACTGAATAATATCTGTAGCTTAGTAGACTGACAGTTATCCCTTATAATTACATTCATTCAAGAAATAAACAATAAGAAAAAAAAAACATAAAACCGAAAAAGTTTTTAAGGCCAAGTGGTACAAACAGGCAGTATCCTATAAGTTTCTGATTTTCTTCATAACAGTAAATCTTTTTTTGATGCGCACCTGAAAATGTTAAAAAATATATGGGTCCCTTTTTTACTTTTGAGCTATAAAGTGTACAAAAATGTAACACATCTTGGAATTTTAACTTAGACTTAATAAAAAATCGCAATTTTTCAGGCTCTTGAAAATTTGGAAAACGGGTTTTCTACAAGTTTTTTTTAAGAAAACTAACATAATATAGTTAAAAATTAAAATTTTCTGAAAATATAAAGAAATATACGTCGGCGTGGAAGGGTCAAATGAAAAAAAAAATCTAATTCGTACGAACGATTTAACTAATTCGTTCGAACGAATAACCCGATTTGATCATTTTTCAGTTTATCATAATGTTTCAAATACTTTACTGTTATCTGTCTCCCTGTCAAGAATAGTCCACCTACATTAATACGCCACCAGCTACAAGTGAAAGTACAGTATTGTCTCGATATGGGACCTGGGCTTTTAAAGGCCTCGTCCTTAAGACCTGTGTCTTTCATTTTTAAATGACGGGTTCTTGGTAGAGTTTTTGCTCCGTAAGTGGAAGGTCGATGG
The DNA here is from genome assembly GCA_021292105.1 of Anadara kagoshimensis. Lineage (NCBI taxonomy): Eukaryota > Metazoa > Mollusca > Bivalvia > Arcoida > Arcidae > Anadara > Anadara kagoshimensis. The sequence goes on from CM037869.1 coordinate 13,250,867, forward strand.
TTAGAATCCCAACCCACCACCGAATCTGACCCAAGACTTTTAAGTTGATAGTAATTGTTCTGTCAGCAAGCACTCGGCATTACGAAATGATAGTTACGATTCTTATGAATGGCAACTTAAAATACTAGTAAACGGTCCCGTGTCACTTTGTTAGTAGAGTATTTGAAACGTTATAATAAACTTAAAAAATGATCAAATTGTGTAATTCGTTCGGACGAATTAGTTAAATCGTTCGTACGAATTAGTAATTCGTTCGGACGAATTAGATTTTTTTAATTTGGCCCTTCCACGCCGCCGTAGAATACGTATGTCTCCTTGCTTGATTTTTCAGTGTAAAACTTAAAAGACGTAATCTGATGCGAAAAACGATCAAAATTACCAAGATAACGTCATAGTTTTTGACGATATTGTAAAAGGATAGACAAACTTGCAAACTTAAACATCATCGTGTCATAAACTAGGAGTGTTGTGTTTGTGCTTCTTGTTATAGTAAACATATTATTGTCATGATTTGTATATGAATTACTTTATAAATTATTCTGTATCCCTAGTCACTCAAATTATTAAAATGACGATGTTAAGAAACATTATAACTTCGGATTGCAAAAGAACAAAGCCTTATCGTCCGGAATGAGTCAATGATGGTGCTTTAAAAATGCAAGAAGACGGGCAAGTCAGAGTCGGGAAATATTGTCAATGGCTACATTTGAAATATGAAAAAGATATTGAGCTTTTGAGACACAATCTTGACTTGAGTGAAAAGTCTTTATAATTCAAAAAGTTTACTTGGCCAGTAAAAATACACGGAGTTCGGAAAAACATCACTCAGTAATTCCGCGCGTCATTCAAATTTCACCCCTTATTTTAGTATAAATTTTCAGGACGTTATTGAAATATGTATTAAGCTACTGACCACGCATCCCTTCGCATTGATTGGCTGTTAACTAGGTTTTTTTATTTCATAGCGGGGTTTTCTTCTTTTTTATTTCTTGAATGAACACCTTAATTAAATTATAAGGAATAAATGTGGTATTTTTTTTATTTATTTGTGTATAAAAAACTATTTTAACACTGTAAACAAATATAATTATTGGTTGAATGTTCCAGCAATTGAAAATCAATGTCATGCACGAACATGGTTTAAAGATATTTCATTTAAAAAAAAACAAAAATAAGATTTTCAAAAAATACGCAATCTGAATATAGCAACTGAACTTCCATTGCCGTGTTCAGGAAACTCATCAGAACGCGTTACTCGGTTTACTTTGTACGGCGTTTGAAATTTCTAAATAGGCCAATGGTTAAGTAGTGTGAATATCGTTTTGTTATGTTCATAAGAGCCATTGCTTTGAAAAACTAGATCTGTCCCTTGAGAGCCAAATACCCCCGCCTCCAACACCTACAAAGGTTTAATCTTGTGCCTTGAACTTTGACTTGCACACCTGGGAGTATATGGCCCGGATATGATTTTTTAAAATACATCGATATGGCCTTGGTTCAAGGTCATGACACACCTTTAGACCTGTGAAGTTTTATGAAAATCATCCAAAAGAATTATGAGATACGGCCCGGACAGGATCGGACAAACACATAGTGATACATGGTGATTTCTATATACCCCCTTAAAGTATAGTAGTTTGCGAGGGTTTGTCCATCTACGATCATGTAACCTTTGGATTCCAAGTATAAGGTGACATGTGTCCGTTTTAAATCGAGACTCAGCACAGGCAGTACTGTCTATAGAGAATTGTTTTTAGCAAACAAATGTCTTTTATTTTTTTTAGACAAGAACAATGCTGAAGGTTTTCCTCTTGTTGCTTGTTTTTCAAGCATCAGGGTGTTTAGGTGGTGGTTATTATGACTTCGGAGAAGAGGAAGAAGCGTAAGTAAAACAGTTTTTATTACAACTTAACACATTTCATGGACTCAAATTTTCGTGGATTTAAGAAAGAATACAAATTCGTGAGGTTGTAAATTCGTGGATTGAGCATCTCTTTATTGCCTGTCGTATCGTTCGGTAACTGGTAATAATTTTTGCCTTCTTTCTAATTAAAAATATTTTTAAAAGGAATTGTTCATCAAATAATTTGTTTTCTTGTCAAGTAATTGGTTTTGTCCCTTCCTTAAATAATTAGATTGCTCCTCAAGTAATTGGTTTGTGCCACAAATATTTGATTTTTTTCTAAAGTAATTGGTTTGTTTCTCAAAAAAAAATTCTGAAGGAATTGGTTTTGTTCTTCAATCAAGTAATTGGTTTGCTCCTTAAGTAATTGGTTTGTGTCTTAAAATTGATTTTGTTTCTAAAGTTATTGGTTTGTTTCTAAAAAATTGGTTTGTTTCCAAAAAAATCGGTTTGTTTCTTAAGGAATTGGTTTTGTTCCTTAATCAAGTAATTGGTTTGATCCTCAAATAAATGGGTTGCTTCTCAAAAACTTGGTTTGCTTTTCAAATAGTTTGTTTATTTCTCAAGTGAATGGTTTTGTTTCTTCCCCAAGTAATTGGTTTGCTCCTCAAGTAATTTGTTTGCTCCTCTAGTAATTGGTTTGATCCTGAAGTGATTCGTTTACTAAGCTCAATCTGTTCATCTTTAGTCAGAAGCATTTGGTTGTTCATATTATTTTTATACCTTTAGGTTGCCTCGGAAACTATCTGCCGAAGACGTGGCGGGTAAGTGTTATAAAATTTTGTGGTAAAATACCTACAAATATTCTCAATAGAACGTATTTATCATTTTTACCTATTTTTAACCCATTTTTTGCCGGAAACCTCAGGATAAGTTCTTTTTTGTCTTTAATTCCTTGTCTAAAACATGTCTCTCTCTCTCTCTCTCTCTCTCTCTCTCTCTCTCTCTCTCTCAGCGTGTGTGTGTGTGTTTTGTGGCGGCAATATACTATTTTATCAATGTCCTTAAAGGAGTCTCGCGAGCGACAAATACATACTATACTTAACATTACTGAGTTGTCACTTAGATAGGTCCGTTTTGACCTTGAAATTTGTCCTATGTACCTAAGTTGGTTTGTAACAAAATGTGTCTCGTTGGTTTTCGTTTATTCCAAGTTTGATTATAATCCATCCATAGACTGTTGTTTATGTTTTAGATCAGTGATCATAATACACGTTTGTCTTGCTTTGTTAATTCTGTTAATATGCAGAAGGCGCTTAATTACCCTTAATTACCCACCCGAACTCACTTCCCTGGTGGAAGTTCACGTGTTTGGCCTAATTTGTCAGTTTCAAAGATTTTACTTTGCTTTGGGATTTTGATTTGCACTAGAAATATGTTTGTTTTTTTTATTTCTGACGCTTTTTTCGTTTGCGTTTGTCTTTTCTGGTGACAAACAGTTCACGTTTTTAATCAATTTGCAAGTTTTCAGACATTTTACTTTTCTTTGGATTAGTATGTTTGTTTTTTATTGAAACCAAGTAGTACTACGTGATTTTTTAATTACAATTAACCTTTGTCCTGTTTAGTAAATCGTTCCTAAAGTATTCATTGTAACAACTTTAATTTTTAAGCTATTGACAACAACGTCAAAGTTTTGTTCTCTAATGCAATATCAACAAAATGGGAAGAAACAGAGGCGAAATACAATGCCAGCGAAAATAGCTATATGGAACGGTGTGAAAAAGAGATGAACAAGTTGGGTAATGACTGTGAAAAATGTGCCGAGAAAGCTTGCGAACCAAGGTTAGTAAAACATCATTACAATATTGTTGATAAATATGATGTCTCTGTGTCCATGGTTACCCAGGATATAAATTATGTCTCTGTGTCCATGGTTATCCTGGATATAAATTATGTCTCTGTGTCCATGGTTACCCTGGATATAAATTATGTCTCGTGTCCATGGTTACCCAGGATATAAATAATGTCTCTGTGTCCATGGTTACCCAGGATATAAATTATGTCTCTGTGTCCATGGTTACCCAGGATATAAATTATGTCTCTGTGTCCATGGTTACCTAGGATATAAATCATGTCTCTGTGTCCATAGTTACCCAGGATATAAATTATGTTTCTGTGTCCATGGTTACCCTGGATATAAATTATGTCTCTGTGTCCATGGTTATCCTGGATAAAAATAATGTCTCTGTGTCCATGGTTACTCTGGATATCAACTATGTCTCTGTGTCCATGGTTACCCTGGATATAAATTATGTCTCTGTGTCCATGGTTACCCTAGATATAAGTTATGTATCTGTGTCCATGGATACCCTGGATATAAATAATGTCTCTGCGTCCATGGTTAACCTGGATATAATTATGTCTCTGTGTCTATGGTTACCCTGGATATAAATTATGCCTTTGTGTCCACGGTGACCCTGGTTATAAATTAATTCTCTGTGTCCATGGTTACCCTGGATATACATTATGTCTCTGTGTCCATGGTTATCCTGGATATAAATTATGTCTCTGTGTCCATGGTTACCCAGGATATAAATTATGTCTCTGTGTCCATGGTTATCTTGGATATAAATTATGTCTCTGTGTCCATGGTTACCCTGGATATAAATTATGTCTCTGTGTCCATGGTTACCCTGGATATAAATTATGTCTCTGGGTCCATGGTTATCCTGGATATAAAATATGTCTCTGTGTCCATTGTTACCCTGGATATAAATTATGTCTCTGTGTCCATGGTTACCCTAGATATAAATTATGTCTCTGTGTCCATGGTTATCCTGGATATAAATTATGTTTTTGTGTCCATGGTTACCCTAGATATAAATAATGTCTCTGTGTCCATGGTTACCCTAGATATAAATTATGTCTCTGTGTCCATGGTTATCCTGAATATAAATAATGTCTCTGTGTCCATGGTTACCCTAGATATAAGTTATGTCTCTGTGTCCATGGTTACCCAGGATATAAATTATGTCACTGTGTCCATGGTTACCCTGGATATACATTATGTCTCTGTGTCCATGGTTATCTTTGATATAAATTTTGTCTCTGTGTCCATGGTTATCCTGGATATAAATTATGTCTCTGTGTCCATGGTTACCCTAGATATAAGTTATGTCTCTGTGTCCATGGATACCCTGGATATAAATTATGTCTCTATGTCCACGGTTACTCTAGATATAAATTATGTCTCTGTGTCCATGTTACCCTGGATATAAATTATGTCTCTGTGTCCATGGTTATCCTGAATATAAATAATGTCTCTGTGTCCATGGTTACCCTAGATATAAGTTATGTCTCTGTGTCCATGGTTACCCAGGATATAAATTATGTCACTGTGTCCATGGTTACCCTGGATATACATTATGTCTCTGTGTCCATGGTTATCTTTGATATAAATTTTGTCTCTGTGTCCATGGTTATCCTGGATATAAATTATGTCTCTGTGTCCATGGTTACCCTAGATATAAGTTATGTCTCTGTGTCCATGGATACCCTGGATATAAATTATGTCTCTATGTCCACGGTTACTCTAGATATAAATTATGTCTCTGTGTCCATGGTTACTCTAGATATAAATTATGTCTCTGTATCCATGGTTACCCTGGATATAAATTATGTCTCTGTGTCCATGGTTACCCGGATATAAATTATCCGCCTTAGTTCCATGTTTCTTTGACTCAATTTGGATTACACACGTGGCGGGTGTAGCTAGCTCAAATTAAACACGAGGTGCTTACCCTTCCGGAACACCCGGGCTCACTTACCTGGTTGGAGTTTACGTATTTAACAATTTTTTTTCAGTTTTATTTTTTATTTTGCTTTAGAATTGTAGTTTGTACATGGATTAGGTTTTTTTATTTGTTTACACCAAATAATTGTTGCAAACAAGACATTTCAGAGTGGATGGTATTGTTTTAAAGGATCACTTCTAGGATGGTGGAGTTAACCGGGGTGCCCGGAGTAAACAAATGATCAGCAAACTGACAAAGTTTGTCACATTATTCTCAGTCCCGAGTGGGATTCGAACATAAGCGGCACAATAATCCGGTCTTAAGTCGGCGCTTAATACCGATCAGCCACCAAGGCTCCCTTAACAAGACAAGATAAACAATGACGGATGGACAGACAGACAGACAGACAGACAGAATATTTTTTCTTATTCGTGATTTAAATGTTTTGAACTTTTATTGTTGTTTCCTTCAGCTTGAGTTGCAACTTTCTAATAATGCTTATATACATATTGTTTAGCGATTTGGAAAAAATCAAATACATGCTCAAGGTCTTGAGTTGCAACTTTCTAGTAATGCTTTTATATATATATTGTTTAGCGATTGGGAAAAAATTAAATTAATGCTAAAGAAGGGAGTAAAAGAAGTCAAAAAGGTGTTAAAGAAAATAGTTGATGCACCAAGAAAACTTTTAAAGAAGGCTCACAAAGAGGTGAAGAAAGTTGTCAAGAAAATATTTAAAGGTGCAGGGAAGCTTATCAAAGGCATTGGTAAAGGTGAGTAATTTATCTATAGTGTTGACATGTGCTACCTTAATATAACATCTAGATTACATATTCAAAGTGGCATAAGCTGGTTTAAAAGTATTCATTAATTTAAAAAAAGGTAGCACATGGCAGTTTGCTTAATAAAATTGTGAAAACAGACTCTTTTTGACAAACTTAATGAATATTTTTAAAGATTATAACTTGTTTTAACCAGGTTAAATGGAGTAAAAGTGTTTCATCCCAAAGTTAAGATTTTTATGATTGATACCAAAGCACCTAGTTCTGGGATGGATAAAGAAACCAGTTCATAGTGGCTGCATTGCGATCAAATCTACTTTTATTTGACTGCGCCAGTCGTTAACTTGCATTGTGTTCTTGGTTGTTTAGTCTAACCACTGTGGTTACTCAGTTGGTAGAGTGCTCGGTCCGTAAGTGAGAGGTAGTGGGTTCGAACCCCAACCGGGTCTAACCAAAGACTAAAAAATGGGAAGTGACTGTTCTTTCGCCAAGCACTCGGCATCATAAAATGAAAGTCACGGTTTATTTCGAATGCAAACTTAAAATAAACGAGGTCACGTGTCACGATGGCTTGGCATGATAAAGAACCCTGCTAAAATGCCATCAGCGCAACACAAAAGCAATGCTTTTGCTTATAGCTGGCGACGTCTCGATATAAGTGAAATATTCTTTACTGGGACGTTAAATCTGATTATAGGTAAACAACAATGACCTGCCAGCTTGACCTTTATATTTCTATATTTGTTATGGATCAGTGCATTTAGAGAACATTATGTCTACATTATCATGACCATGGGAGTCATATATTGTTTATGTATTAACTGCAAATCCTAACCTGCTAACACTACCCATGTATTAGATGGACCATCGTATACTGAATATTCCTGATGAAAGGTCAAGTGGATAGGTCAATGTTGTTTACCTATACCAAGTTATAACTATTATTATTATTATTATTATTATTATTATTTTTATTATTATTATTATTATTATTATAGGTGTACGCAAAGTTATTCGTAGGGTGAGAAGGGTTATCAGAAGGGTCGGACGAAAAATACGACGTGTTCTCAAAGGAATCAGTAGGGGTGTCGGACGTGCCATTAGAAGAGTAGGAAGGGCAATCCACAGGGTCTTCAGAGTTAGAGGTAAGTCAGATTTTATATTTCTCTATACCTCCCTGTGTCACGACCATTAGAAGGGTAGGAATGGCAATCTACAGGGTCTTCAGATGTAGAGGTGAGACAGATTTTATATTTCTCAATACCTCCCTGTGTCACGACCATTAGAAGGGTAGGAATGGCAATCTACAGGGTCTTCAGATGTAGAGGTGAGACAGATTTTATATTTCTCAATACCTCCCTGTGTCACGACCATTAGAATGGTAGGAAGGGCAATCCGCAGGGTCTTCAGAGTTAGAGGTGAGTCATATTTTATATTTTTCCATACCTCCCTGTGTCACGACCATTAGAAGAGTAGGAAGGGCAATCCGTAGGGTCTGCAGAGGTAGAGGTGAGTCAGATTTTATATTTCTCCATTCCTCCCTGTGTCACGATTGTAAGAAGGGTAGGAATGGCAATCCGCAGGGTCTTCAGAGTTAGAGGTGAGTCAGATTTTATATTTCTTCATACCTCCCTGTGTCACGATTGTAAGAAGGGTAGGAATGGCAATCCGCAGGGTCTTCAGAGTTAGAGGTGAGTCAGATTTTATATTTCTCCATACCTCCCTGTGTCACGATTGTAAGAAGGGTAGGAATGGCAATCCGCAGGGTCTTCAGAGTTAGAGGTGAGTCAGATTTTATATTTCTCCATACCTCCCTGTGTCACGGCCATGAGAAGGGCAGGAAGGGCAACCCGCAGGGTCTTCAGAGTTAGAGGTGAGTCAGATTTTATATTTCTCCATACCTCCCTGTGTCACGGCCATGAGAAGGGTAGGAAGGGCAACCCGCAGGGTCTTCAGAGTTAGAGGTGAGTCAGATTTTATATTTCTCCATACCTCCATGTGTCACGACCATGAAAATGGTAGGAAAGGCAATCCGCAGGGTCTTCAGAGTTAGAGGTGAGTCAGATTTTATATTTCTCCATACCTCCCTGTGTCACGATTATAAGAAGGGTAGGAAGGGCAATCCACAGGGTCTTCAGAGTTAGAGATGAGTCAGATTTTATATTTATCCATACCTCCCTGTTTCACGACCAATAGAAGGATAGGAAGGGCAATACGCAGTTTCTTCAGAGTTAGAGGTGAGTCAGATTTTATATTTCTCCATACCTCCCTGTGTCACGACCATTAGAAGGGTAGGAAGGGCAATCCACAGGGTCTTCAGAGTTAGAGGTGAGTCAGATTTTATATTTCTCCATACCTCCATGTGTCACGACCATGAAAATGGTAGGAAAGGCAATCCGCAGGGTCTTCAGAGTTAGAGGTGAGTCAGATTTTATATTTCTCCATACCTCCCTGTGTCACGATTATAAGAAGGGTAGGAAGGGCAATCCACAGGGTCTTCAGAGTTAGAGATGAGTCAGATTTTATATTTATCCATACCTCCCTGTTTCACGACCAATAGAAGGATAGGAAGGGCAATACGCAGTTTCTTCAGAGTTAGAGGTGAGTCAGATTTTATATTTTTCCATACCTCCCTGTGTCACGATTATAAGAAGGGTAGGAAGGGCAATCCACAGGGTCTTCAGAGTTAGAGGTGAGTCAGATTTTATATTTCTCCATACCTCCCTGTGTCACGACCATTAGAAGGGTAGGAAGGGCAATCCGCAGGGTCTTCAGAGTTAGAGGTGAGTCAGATTTTATATTTTTGCATACCTCCCTGTGTCACGACCATTAGAATGGTAGTAAGGGCAATCCGCAGGGTCTTCAGAGTTAGAGGTGAGTCAAATTTTATATTTTTCCATACCTCACTGTGTCACGACCATTAGAAGAGTAGGAAGGGCAATCCGTAGGGTCTTCAGAGTTAGAGGTGAGTCAGATTTTATATTTATCCATACCTCCCTGTTTCACGACCATTAGAAGGATAGGAAGGGCAATCTGCAGGGTCTTCAGATGTAGAGGTGAGACAGATTTTATATTTCTCCATACCTCCCTGTGTCACGACCATTAGAAGGGTAGGAAGGGCAATCCACAGGGTCTTCAGAGTTAGAGGTGAGTCAGATTTTATATTTCTCCATACCTCCCTATGTCACGACCATTAGAAGGTTAGGAATGGCAATCCGCAGGGTCTTCAGAGTTAGAGTGTTTCTTCATTCCATCCTACGTCACGACTAACTATCTTAATTCCTGTAGCAGCTTTGTCACTACGGTAGCTTAGTCGGTAGAATGCTCGCTGCGTATGTCGGAGGTCGTATGCTCGAACGCCGGCCGGATCTGATATACTTGAAAATAGGCAGTGACTGTCATTTCGCCTAGCAGTCGGCATGACGAAAACGTTGATACTTGATAACAGCTTAATTGTCGAAACGTTGTAAAATCTTCGATTATTAAATCCACTTTCTGTAACTTTTTTGTAAACAAAATTTATTTACTTTTATGTTGCATCCAATTTCTGTCCCCTTACTGCCATGGGACCTATATATAACATTATTACAAAGTATTAAAATGGCTGTCTGCATCTGTTAAAAAAATGTTAAAATACTGTCGTTTAATCGTTCAGTTGGATATAATAACCGGTATTTAATTCCGAATATATCATATGAGAAGACATTATGTCAGTAATTTTCTCTTCTCTACGAATTATTTATGGGCTTGTAGCTAGCTAAACAGGGGTTGTATACCCTTCCGGAGCACCTGGTCTAACTTCCCTGGTAGCAGTTCACGTGTCAGTTTCAAAGTTTTTATTTTGCTTGTGGATTGTGATTCGGACATGGGTTAGTATGTTTGTTTTTGATTTGTATAACGTTTGAATGGTATAAAATTAGAATTTATTAATGGATATTTTTTTTATAATTTCAGTGAGGGTCCGTTTCCGTCGATGGGGAAAACGAAGCATTGTCAAGCGAATGGAATCATGTGCCATGAAATGTTCTTCTTGTCAACAGTTTGAATCAGCAAGAATATCAGAAAACTACGACGAAGGTGAACAGTTTATGTGAATGATAGTTTGGGGTTATAATGACCCGCTTGATGAGTTTATGTGAATGACAGTTTGGGATTATAATGGCCCGCTTGTTGAATGGCATAGTGCCTCATAGTTATGGGACAGCTCAGATAATAGAGCGCTCGCTGCGTTTATGGGCTCTGACAAAGACGAATAAAACACCAAACACTTGGCATTAGGAAATGAAAGACGCAGGGTCCTTCGGAAGAGACCTTAAAAAACTGATGTCCCTTGTCACGACAGACATGACATATTAAAAACCCTTCTTGCACAATGCCCTTAGTGAACTGCAAAGGTTAAAAATTGCGTTACTTCATGTTTAGCTAGTGATGTCTGGTAAATGTGAAATATTATTGACTACGATCCAAAACCTGATTCAATGAATCATTATCAATCAATAATGATTTAACCATCACTGTATATTATTAAATTTTAAAATCATTTTAGACTTTAGTGGTTTAAGTTCTTTATCATAACGGAAGAAGAGTTAGTTTTTGCTACAAGCTGCAAATACTGTGACATCATTATTTTGCGATGTTCCAATTTTCATGACCCACGAATTCACATGTCGATGAAATACAATCAAACCTGTCTATAAATGCCACCCAAGGGAAACAATGAAAGTGGTCTTTATACAAATGTTCAAATAATATGAACAAAGAGCAATTGAATTCCAATTCTACTGACCTGTATAAGCAGGTGGTCCTTATATAAAGGTGACCTTTAAGGCAGGTTGGACTGTAGTATATATCACAATCCTACCTTATTCGGAAAAAGAAAAAAACTATGAATTTACAACCCCACAAAATCGTATTTTTTTAGAACCACAAAAATAGGACATCACGAAAAGATATGATTCTACATAATCTGTAACAGTGCTGCTGCACGATGATTTTAACTACAATTCATTAAACCATTCCTTTTACCATTCCGATCTTTCAAATTCTATGCAAGCATTAAGAAACATTTCTTTAAATAAAATTAAATTTTTTTGAGATGGTTTAAACTAAATTCTTGTGCAAGCATGAAAATAAATACTTGTCAGTTCCAAAGTTTTTACTTTGCTTCTGGATTGTGATTCGGACATGTATTAGTATGTTTGTTTTTGATTATAATGCAAATGATTTAAGATTTAAAAAAGGACCTTGCCAGGTTTGATGGAGATGGTCCTTTATTTTGTTGAGATTATATATGTTCACACAATTCTTTGTATATTTTCAGTGTGCGGTGTTGATCATGACGGACAACTTTTGTTGGAAATGCTTAAGGATCTGGACGCTGCCTATCCCAGAACTAAGGACCCAATAGTTAAAAAGGTATGTAACTTGTTTTAAACAAATTGAGTAAGCCAGCGTACCACGTAACCAATACCCCATACAATTTGCGAGGAAAGTTTTGGAGAACACTTACGTACAAATTTTCTGGAGTAACTTGAACTGATGCAATCCCATCTCCAATGAAAAACAATTGTTCTTCAAAAACGTTATTGAATATCATGCGGTACTCTGGCAACCCCCATTACCAGGAAATTGGACACCAGTATATACATGATAATCAAGGAATAATACATTTTGATTATGGATATGTATATCCTCTGAATCATTTCCAGAAACACCACTGTTGTAGCTCAGTTGGTAGAGTGCTCGCTTAGTAAGTGAAAGGTCGTTGGTTTTAGCTCCGACTGGGTCTGACCCAAGAATTAAAAGTTGGTAGTGACTGTTCTTTCGCCAAGCACTGGGCATTACGAAATAAAACCACGGTGTTTCGGATGGGAACTTAAAATGTACGGTAGGTCATGGTAGGCTTTGCACGATAAAGAACCCTGCTGTATAATGGCATCAGCGCAACGCACAAACAGAATTTCTGCAACTTCGCTTATAGATGGCGACGTCTCGATATAAGTGAAATATTTTTCATTGGAACGTTAAACTCCATTACTTAACTTAAATCATTTTCAGAAACAATTATCTGTTAACGTTTGTATGATGTTTTACACTTCAGTCGTGATTATTTCATATCTCCCCATCATAGACAATAACTGTTTCTGCATGAATAGAAAAATACAACAGCTTTATTTATTCAAAGCTATTACAAGACGTTTACACAGAAATACTAATAGCTGAAATAGGATGCTATTTCAAAAGCCCCCCCCCCCTCAAACCAATCCTAACTTGGAAATCCCCAACCATGTACAATTTGATAATATGAACGGCCAGTGACACATCTGCAGCACCAAACAGCAATTTGTTAATCAAAAACAGTTGTACCAATCCGCATCCAAATCATTAAAAACTTTGAAACTGGCAAATTAAGTAAACATGAAAAAGTAAGTGAGCCTGGTGCCCCGGAAGGGTAAGTTCGTTTCTCCCGCCATCTGTGTAATCAAAACTAAGAAGAACAATAACGTAGAACTACGGTATGGGACGTCAAATATATCGAAGGTTATTTTGAATACAGAGTCAGCATAATTATCAACAATATTGTAATGAGGGCCATAAAAAGTTTTTTTTAAAAGGGGTGGGTGACAAAATGTTGTTAGAGGAAATGGAGTAATTACATTATGTCTCTTTGGTTGAAAACCTGATTATTTATATCACTGAAGAATCGCAAACATAGTTAAAACATATAATACAGTCCAACCTGCCTTAAAGGTCACTTCTATATAAGGGCCACATGCTTATAAAGACCAGTATAATTGTATCCCAATTGCTCTTCATTCATATTATTTAAACCTGTTCATAACGCCCACCTGCCCATAAAGACAACTTTTATTGCTTCCTTTGGGTGGCCTTTATAGACAGGTTTGATTGTACAGCAGAATAATCACGGAACCCAGGTATAATATAGCAGTGTTATATTATTGTCGTATTCTGTTTCAGATCACTCGAGCAACATATGGCAACAAGGAACGCACCTGGGTTCAGATGAAGTTGGATGGCAAATATAGAACCGTAGGCTTTCCTAAGTCCTATATCGCTAATGTGGAGGTACTTCAAAGAGGATGTGTAAGAGCCCTGAAGAGATCGCTAGGAGATCTATTTCCGAATGCTTAACGCGAGAAACCGAGAAACCGACACAATTTTGAGTTACGAATTCTGTGTATTATCAATAAAATTCCAGCATGACAAATTATTATTATTATTATTGTTATTATTATTAACAACTTGAATTCGCAACTGAAAATATATAAACACCACTGTCCCCTTTATATGTAACCCCCAACTAAAGAAGAGCACTTTACAACGCCAGAACGTGTTACAAAAGACATCAAGACCATTTTGGGAACTGTATGTGCTTGTATAAAGTATACTTGGCAATTACCAGGGTCCAGCAGTATTTCGAAGCTTGATTAGTCACAATTTGTTTAGATATTTTGAGAATTTTTTGTTTAAATCACGAAAAATGAATAGAATTGCATAAAATTGAAAGAAAATGTTTTAAAACTGTTGATTCAATAATGATATGTTAAGTTTTATTGGTATTTTAAATTCGCGCTAATTTATGATTAAATCAACCAAGCTCTGAACAACTGGACCCATAACTTGTTATACAATACATGGAGAGTAATTTGGAAGTTAGCTTAGCAATAGCAAGAACGAGTAACACAAGGCACCAAGCATATTTCGTTAGTTTGTGCCTCCTATACTTTCTTTCGAAGTAAACTTTGAATTTTGCCAGAAATATTTACAATTTCAATATCTTTGCTTCAATAAAGTATTTGACATCGACTATACTTTGCAACTTCATAGACACATTGCTCTACGCGTTGACATGCTTACTCAGATGTCAACTGCTCTCAGCTAGCTCAGTGACTCAAAGGAAACGACTATTTTTAAGAAAAGGTCACCAACAGCGCATTTCAAAATTGTTTTCAAATTAACATGGAAAATATGAGACGGCAATAAAATTATTTTTATAAATATTTTTAAAAATAAGGTAATTTTCCAATGTATTCATGAATTTGCAAAATAAAACGTGCTGTCTCGAATGTCATAAGGATTCGGAGCACTCCCGTGACACTCGATGCGTGCTACCAAGTCTCGTCTGGACTAGTGAATCGGACTGCTGGACATAAAGTCCAAAATTCTTCTTGACTATGCTTAATAATAGCTCAATAACTGATGATGCAGTTCAGCTTTTAAACATATCAATATGTTCAGTTCCTAAGTTCCATGGTGGAAGTTCACGTGTCTAACCTGACTTGTCAGTTCCAAAGTTTTAACTTTGCTTCTAGATTGTGATTCGGACATGAATTAGGTTGATTGATTATTTTACTCTCTAAGATATGGGTCTTGTCAGTAGAGATTGGTACATAGATTTTATAATAAACAATAACAATAAATACAAACAAGATTTAAGATGAAAGAAAACATTCTTATTCAATATAACTTTCTGTTGACACTGAGAAATGTGCCACTTTCTTAATCCAGTCTTTGAAGTCTACGATCTGGATTGACTCAAGACACCTAAGTCCCTATGTCCATTATATATCCGTTTGATTTGATTTACTAGAGTTGAAAACTAATGCCCTTATTCGGTTTCAATTCCTAAGAACATTATGTCTATATAAATATTAGATAGTTAAGTAAAATGTGTATATATTTAAGACTGTTTCACAGTTTAATAATAATTAGTTAATATAATTTTTAAAAGGTACAAAATAAAATTTATAATAAAAACAAACATACTAATCCATGTCCGAATCACAAACCAGAAGCAAAGTAAAAACTTTGGAACTGACAAGTAAGGTTAGACAAGTGAACTTCCACCAGGGAAGTGAGACTGGGTGCTCTGGAAGGATAAGTACCTCTTGTTTAGCTCGCTACACCCGAAGTAACAAAAAGTGTTAAAACAGTGAAAAGCAAATTGAAAAAAATATATCAGAATTTGCTTTGTGGTAAAGCAATACTGTAAAATAGAGAGTGCCATAATTTCAGGAGAGTACCTGTATTTCATAATTATCGTTGTCGTGTTGGCATAGGTTTCCCAGTAAAAACACTCTTTAATGTTTCCCGAAACTGACGATACAACCCACAATAAATTAAAATATTAAACATAGAACCTAACATAATGAAAAAATATAAAATGGTTGTGACAGTATCTTTTGACGTTTCTGATAATATCTCCACTTTTCATATGTTTTCAGCAAGATGGAGATTGATAATTATTGCAAAAGGAATTTCTATTAACAGAAAACTGCTTATTATTGCTGTTAACATGAAATTTGTAGCTTCCGACGCTTACGAGCTGCTCTTAAGGTAGAAATTAATAAGATATTTAAGGCAAGCAAAATTGTGCTCGGGATCAGATGAATACATATCACTGCTGACGTATCTGAAGATATTAGCGTGTTCTAAAGACCAAGGTTTAATTCTTTTGTTACATCCAGATAATGTTGTGTTTAAAAACAGTCTAGATGACAATTTAATAGGATGGAACTCAGAGTACACATAACGCATACCGTGAAAGAGAAATGCAGTAATATAAATTACTACAGTAACACGGATTATGTTCGACAATGTGCTCCATTGTTTGGCTTTGACTGGATGACAAATGTATGAAAGATACTCATTGTATTGACCTAATCCAAGAAAAATATTGAACGGTAAATAGAACGTAGAAGTTAAAACATCATAAATCGCTATGGTTGCCAATATCAGGTTTGTCGGAGACCTCATATGTTTCTGCAATAGGACATAGATTCCTGTGGTATTTAGTACGATTGATCCGGTGCTAATGTATAATGCTGGTTTTATTTTCTCTATATTCGCGGTCAAGTGTATTCCCGCGAAAATTAAACCACCATGAATAGACACTTGTGTTACCACCCCATTAATTTTCCTAGAGTCATTTTCCTTTAATCAGATAAGACTGCGAAAATATGACACCGCGAATACACTAGTCATCGTCAAACCGCGAAAATTTGACACCACGAAAATAAAGCAATATACAGTATATAACCGTTTATTATTATATAATTAATAAATTCCATCTTTATGATTGGCTAAAACGGTTACACGTGACCATTGGATCTCACATCATATACAGGGTGTTACATAATATATGCAACCATTTCATTTGCTTATATTTTCATTATTTAGGAACATACAAATGAGATTAAGGTACTGTTAGAAAGGTGGATATCAAATCCGGTGTACGTCATTGATTTTTGTTGACGTTCTCCGTAAAATAATTAGAACGTCATCAATTAAGTGCACGCAAGTGATTTTTTTTTCATAGAACGTTGACGTTATGGCATTATCAATTTACAATGTAATGTGTAATTGATTGTGTCTCATCCGGAATGCCATTTTTTCATAGAATCAGACTTAAAATGTCAGATTGATCTAACTAATGCGGGATAATTTTAGTGTGATCAACCAGGGTGGGCAGGGGAATCTAACATCGGTAAAATAGTTAGATTGCCTGGTCACAGGTTTGAGAAAACATTGTCAACCGAAGTACCACAGTTGCTAAATTATATAATAAAACAGTTATGGACTTTTTAGTGGTGGTATATGGTGTGAGGCTGTCGCCTCGATCAATATTTATTTTTCCGGTGAATATCACACCATATACAACCACTATAAAGTCCATAATTGTATAAAATAACTGAGTACTTCGTAGGATAATAATTTGTGATAACATATATAAAATTTCTTGTTTCAGACAACCTGTGATCTTTTTATCCCAAGCGTTATTGTATAGATCTTTTAATGACGAATCCATCTACAAAAAAAAAAAAAAAAAAAAAAAAAAAAAAAAAAATTATACGCCTGTACATTGTTAAATACATATTCCTTATTTGATCCTAACTCGAGTTTAACGCAATTAAATTTGAAATCTGAAAGAACCCAGTTTAGTTATTAATTTCATATAAACTAAAATTGTTAAATACTTATTCCTTATTTGATCCTAACTAAAGTTTCACAATAAATTCTTGATTAAAAGTTTTCTTTACTTAACTCGACCAAATTTGAAATCTGATAAACTTTGTTAATTTTCAAGATATTCATGGGTTTAAAGTGTCATTTTGAAGATCACACAAAGCTTTTCACATCAATTTTGTTGAAATATTTTATTTTGTAAATCCATAAATTACTGTCAAAATTTACAAGATTTTAGTTAATGAAATCTTATTTAATTAAGGGTGGGAAACAAGAGCTTGGTGTAATGATAAACTAGAAAAACAGTGAGCCACAAGCTCACAAAAAATACCCCCACTCCCAAAAATCCATCGGATCAAATTTTTAAATAGGAGTTGCACATCTACATTATATCACAAAAATTGTGTGAAAGTTTCATGAAAATCCATTGAAGGGTTTAGGAGGAGTTTCGGATAAGAGACAGGTACCCTAAGGTGTAACGGAAGGCGGACGGACACACGGACGGACACCCCTATCACTATATACCCCTCACTTTTTAAGCGGGGGTATAATAACATGACGTCTTAATTTCGAGCCCGTGATGAAACAAGTGATTTGCCAAGATCAAAAGTATGTCTTGTGGCAATATTCGTTAGCAACTACTACAATAATCAGAATACACAGTATCATACAAGATTAACACAGAAGTTCATTCAACTAAATATGGAAGAAGGTGGTTAAATCTTGCACAAATTAATAACAATTGGACAGCTTAAATTCCAGGAAAGAATTGTACAAAAACAAACATACAAACTCATGTCCAAATCGCTATTCCAAGCAAAGTAAAAACTTTGAAACTGGCAAATTAAGTTAAACATTTCAACTTCCACCAGAGGAGTAGTGACGAATTTTAAATAAAATGCGTACGTTTATTTTATATGATTAACATTATACTTACTTTTTTGTTCTTAGGTGACCAAGTGATTCAGTGAATTGTACAAAGCAATAACAAGATACAGAAAAACAATAGCGATGTAAGTGAACAATCATTGAAGAAACCGAAACTGGCGTGAACGAATAACAAGATACGAAAACGTGTTTGTTTATTGATGGCGGCATCTTGATATAAGTACATTGGTCTCGAGTGTTATGTAAAACACATTTTTTTCACCTACTGTGTAAAAATCGAGGTCTACAATGCCCCTTTATTCTAGAGCATAGAGGTATTAATCGATCAAAAACCATCTTTATAATTAAGTGTAATTTTGGTTTCACGATTTTGTTCCAAGTAATACCAATAAGGAATTGTATTATAAAATTACCAGTGGTATAAAATGCATTTGTACAATTAATTATTGCTACAAAAAGCAAACATACTTATCCATGTCAAATCGCAATCCGAAAGGAAAGTAAAAATTTTGAATATATAGGAAGTCTTATCTTGAGATGTCTTTAATACATCAACAACTTGTATAATTCTGATACAGTAAAAACAAGTAATCTATTATAACATTGGTTCTTCTATGTTTTATAAGCAATATGCTGCTGCATACATAAATTGTTAAACGGGAAGCACCAAGAGGATAGTCATAACATGCACGCTTATATTGGAGATCGTATCAGTCATTATTTTGATGTTTGCATGATTACATTTTTTGCCACTTTAAAAAAAGAGTAAAAACACGTACAGAATAGGCCTGTTGAAAGTTTAATACTAAGTTAACGTAAATTTGTAAGAGGTACGCAATATATAGATATGAGTGGCCTAAAAGCTAACACGGAATAGATAGCACCTGCTGTCCATATATTGCTAATATGGGACCCAGAAGTGTTGTCGATTTGGTACCGATTCTTAAACTATGTGTTAAACTATCGACAGTTCTGCACCGTATGCACAGTGTCAAAATAAATAATTTTTAATGAGTAAATTTAATGTGTTATGCTTGATCAAGATTAAAAAATAAAGATACATATTTTAACATTTGTTCAAATAGTCGACGGTATCCCCGAAGCAATATATGATATTTATTTTCATCCCCAAGCATTATGTATTTAATAAAAAACAAATATACTTATCCATGTCCGAATCACAACCCAGAAGCACAGTAAAAACTTTGGAAATATCAAGTCAGGTTAGACACGTGAATTTCCACCAGGGAAGTGAGGTCTACAGTTGAAGCTGTCAGACAAACCTGATGACTTCAATGTTTCTATTATCAACATTCCTTTTCTACGCAGCAATACAACTGTTTCTCCTACTTATTGTGTATTTGTTTTTACTATACATATGCTATGTTAGAGTTTTTTTCCCGCTACGCGAACTTTATACAAGAAAGCAAGCTGCTTACAAATAAATTGTTGACAAAGGGATATTGCAAGCCTAGACTTATCAGAGCCCTCAAAAAGTTAAATGGCCCTCATTACAATATTGTTAATAATTTTTTATGTCCCTGTGTCCAGGATTACCCTGGATATATTCCATAGTTCCATGTTCCTTTAACTCTCAATTTGATTACACACGTGGCCGGTGAAAATAGCTAACGAAAAGGCGTTTACCCTATCGGAGCACCCGGCCTCACTTACCTGGTGGATGTACACGTGTTTCAGTTCTTAGTTTCAAAGTTTCTTCCTTTATTTGGGACATGGTTTAGTATGTTTGTTCTTGCTTAATATGTTTGTTTTTGATTAACATTAATGGTAAAAAAGGTTGGATAGTGGGGTTTTGCAAAATTGCACGAAAACAGAAAAGTCGGTTAAATTCATGGTTATTCATGAAATGATGACAAACAGAAAAGTAAGTGGTTGACAACCAAGAGAAACTGTTAAATTTAAAGTAATTAAAGCTTGGTATAAAAAGTGAATGATACCTTATAGTTTAACCATTTAAAATGAGTTTTTTTTCATGTTTCAATTGCCACAGCCTTTCGTCAGTTGTATTATTGCATACGCAACTTGTCGATGTTTCAAATGATGTTATCAAAAACAAACATAACAATCCATGTCCGAATCACAATACACAAGCAAAGTGAAAACTTTAGAACTGACAAGTCAGGTTAGACACTAGAACTTCCACCAGGGAAGTGAAGCTGGGTGCTCCGGAAGGGTCCCATTGTTCCATGTCCTTTTTACAATTTTTATTACACACGTTGCGGGTGTAGCTAGTTAAACAGGAGGTGCTTACCATTCCGGAGCATCTGGCCTCACGTCCCTGGTGGAAGTTATGTGTCTAACCTAACTTGTCAATTTCAAAGTTTTTTCTTGCTTCTGGATCTTGATTTGTTTAGTGTGCTAGATGACGTAGGCTTTGAATTTGAAATGTGTTATTCTTGTCCTAATTCTTTCACTGCAAGTACTCGGCATTACGAAATGAACATCACGGTTTTTTCGGATCGGAACTTAAAATAAACAAGGTCCCGTGCCATGGTAGGCTTAGAACGATAAAAAACCCTTCTGTATAATGTCATCAACGCAACACACAGGTAACATTTCTGCACCTTCGCCTATAGCTGACGACGTCTCGATATAAGTGAAATATTCTTGACTGGGACGTTGATAACCATTATTCAACTAATAAATTCCTGGTGTATTTAAAAAAACCAAAATTCTTTTATCCTGAATTAGTATGTGACACCCAATACCTTGTGCCCGTGGTATAAATTATTGCAAAAATCATAATAAACGTCGAAAGGTGTCATTAGTTATTAGAACTCAAATTGCACACAATGTCATCCCTAGTCATCATGAGATACGAGACAAAGTACATCTCTGTTTACTTTGGATGTTATACTATGGTTATTTTCTATACCATTTCTTTAATTGACTGACTACACACCGCCGAACAAAATGAGACGGAGGACATATTTTAACGTATGCAGTACAGACCTGTCGAAAGTTTAACACTAAACTACCGAAATAGCGCTAAACCTAACTTTGTAGTAGCTGATATATGAATACCTTGTGGTCAAAAAGCTGGCGGGATATATACCAGTAGAAAGCACCTGCTGATAAGATATGGCTTAAGAGGGGCTAAGATGAACTTTCGACTCGGTAATCATTCGTAAACTAAGTATTAAACATTCGACAGGTCTGTACGGCACATTATCATGTCATAGATACATTTTTGTTTTATTTTACATTTTGCAAGTTGTTATTTAACATTGCTGTTGTCAAATGAAATAAAGATGTTACAGAAAGTGTAAGATAATCAAAAACAAACATACTAATCCATTTCCGAATCACAATCCAGAAGCAAAGTAAAAACTTTGGAACTGACAAGTTAGGTTAGACACGTGAACTTCCACCAGGGAAGTGGAACCGGGTGCTCCATAAGGGTAAGAACCTCCTGTTAAGCTAGCTCAACCAGCCACGTGTGAAATCAAAATTGTGTGAAAATAACAGGACAATCCTGGACACAGAGACATCAACCTTTTATCAACTATACTGTGATGACGGCCATAAAACTTTTTGAGGAGCTTGATAAGCCTAGGCTTGTAATATCCCTGAGTCAACAATTTATTTGAAAGCAGCCAGCTGCTTCGTTGTACAAAGTCCCTATAGTGGGAACAAGCTCTGCCATAGCGTGTTAATTGAGTAACAAATACACCATAAGCAGGAGAAGCAGGTATATTGCTCCATAAAAAAATGACAATGTAGGCTTTCGTCAGCGTCATAATTTTTAAAATTATATTAGAATACAAGGGAACGTAGAAAAGTGAACTCTACTTAAATTTGGACCACCGTGAGCTAGGTTTAAACACAAGATGTGCAATTTGGTATGCGTCTTTTTGACACCAAGTAATTAGGCTGCATTCAGAACATCAGAAGGATATTTCAACTATTGTATTCTGTTTAGTGTTGTTAAATATTAATAATTTATTTTGTGTCATTTGGTTTTTGGGGGTGGGTGGGTAGGTGAGAGACTACAGTCACTTTTAAATACCTCTATATTAACTGTTTCAAAACAGTTCATAAGAAAGAGTAATATACTAACTAATTATAAGAAGATCTACCCCGTACAAGAAATGAGGCAAATCGTGCATTTTAACCACGTTATATGCAGTGTTAAAATAAGCCTTGGCCCAGTTGTTGGAAGCTTGATTTAAGCAGTGATTAGCGCAAATTTAAAACACCAATAAAACTTTCTATATCAGTATTGAAACAACAGTTTTAAACATTTTCTTTCAATTTTATGAAATTCTATTCACTTACATGTTATAAACAAATCACAAAACATTTGATATAATAAAAAAACAAATTTTGACTAATCAATTTGTCACATACCATTTAAAAAAAAATTAATCATAAATTACATTTAAAAAATGGTATATGATTAAACTAATCGAGCTTCGAACAACTGGGCCCTGGTTTTGGCAGGTGCGCTAGCTAGACAGTGGGTTCCTACCATTCCGCCGGAGGCGAATTAAACTCTAACTTGTCTAAATCCTGCAGGAAAAGGAACAATCTCTTTGCAAGCCGACAATACTAGTACTCTACTGTGGCATTCCTTTTGTTTTAAAACAACTACTTTTTATTTAAACTTAAACAACAAAAACTCATGCATATTCAACATGTATAGTTAATTTGACAAAGACGGTTTTTTTTTTGTAAAATCTAAAGAATCGAGACAGTAATGTATTTTTATGTCCTTGGACAAATGAAGGTAATTCGAAAACATTAATATCTTTTGAATCATTTGGAAGATTTTATATTTTAATAATTCCGACATTAAATGAACTTTGACACGTCGTCAATATATATATATATATATATATATATATATATATATATATATATATTTATATTTGTTGAATCAGTTATATTTTAATAATTCCGACGTTTAATATGTTTAAACACTATGTCAATATATCCTTACGTAAAATATACTTTGCAATTCATAAGAACTATATGCATACATATGACATTTTATATATATCCTGCTTTAAATAGCTTCTAGTAAATCATTGGTTAGGGCCTAGAAAGACTCAAGCTTTTTAAAAAAGATAATACAGAATTTCAAGGTTCAAATCTCTTTTTTAAAAGACTTCAAAAATTTCGACTTGAATGCGAAAACCTTAACTTCCTGGTTTAGTTAATTGTCGTCCTAGGACAATTTACCCACGTTAAACATTGACTTAAATTATTACCTCCGTTTGTTTGACATAAGGTTGTTTACGGAATATACATAGGACATGATAGGTGATTTACATTCAAATGTTAATTAGAAAAAAGTAACTTACAATTTAGTTACGAAGATCTGACTATAGACATAGTGCACAATATGCTATTGATAGGATAATTTCAAAATGTCTAGTTCCGATCAAGCAATAAGGACGTGTTTTTTGTTTTTAAACATGCATATTATAACGTAATATAACTTTTATTTCAATTTTAAGTGGCTGTTTTTAATTCAAATATGCGTTAAAATGTCTCGAATGAGAAATCCATACTTAGCCGATTCTGACACTGACAAGGAAAAAGACACTGTTCCTAGGGAGTTAATCACACCCAGATATCCAGGAAGTAAACATCCCGAGAGGGGAACGGGAATATATAACAAGAGGATAAATGAATCAGGTATTTACGATAGCCTAGATGTACTTTTTCGTCTAGATTCTGGTCATCCAAGAGAGAGAGGTATTTATACTAAGCTTATTGACGGATCAATGCATCAAGGTAGAGCAAGTGGTGTGTATCCAGGAGAAAGTGCCTTGTCCGGAATGGACAGACAAACAAATGGTGTAGATAATCAAAGAGTATTACCTGACTTTTCTGGAAATGGACATCCTCCAGTAACAAATGGGGATAGTGGAAACTATAGAGATAATATAAGCGTGAAGAGATTTTGTGATGAGTCCGATGTCAGATCGCCGAATGACACTCTGTCATGGATCGGAACAGCGACTTCTCATGAGTTCATAAATGAGTATGAATTTCCAATGGTAATCCAATTTATAACTTTTCTGTTTTTTCTTTCCTGTGGTTCTTTTCTCCAATTTTCTCAATCTTAGTGCTTTATCTTTTTAAAGTTTACTACCGGTTCTGTTGTGTTGCTAGCTACTCGCGTACTTGATATACGGATGTACCCTTCGTGCTTACGGGTCAAGCCGACTCTCGTCTTGAATGTTCGAAACCCAGTCAGGGCAGATCCTAGTGACATAAGTTCTGTCAGTTATCTGGTCTCCGCCATCCTAGACATGACCACCTTGAAATAATGGAAACAATCCTGACTAGGGCGTAAATCACCATTATCCTACTTGTTACTTAATGGGGTATATAACACTTGTTATTTAATGGGGTATATAAAACTTGTTACTTAATGGGGTATATAACACTTGTTACTTAATGGGGTATATAACACTTGTTATTTAATGGGGTATATAACACTTGTTATTTAATGGGGTATATAACACTTGTTACTTAATGGGGTATATAACACTTGTTATTTAATGGGGTATATAACACTTGTTATTTAATGGGGTATATAACACTTGTTACTTAATGGGGTATATAACAAATAATGTGCTATGTATGCCATATTGGTCGACATCAGTTTACTCATGATCATTGCCCCTTATGAATAACGATTTTATGATTATGTAGATGATGACTGAATGAACGTCTGTCCGTGGTACATCGTAAAATAATACACAGGTCAAAGCTCTTATACGGAAGAATATATCACGAAGTGGCAAAACTATGAATTTTGAAGTCGTATGTGGACGACGATCCACCCGGGGTTTTTTATGATATACCACGGGTAAAATTTAATATTTCGACTTAAACATGACTTAAATCAAAAGCATTGGAATAAACACCTCAAACTCTTTTCTCAGAAGAACATTTAAAATTTATTTGCAAAAAGGTTCATTGAAACAATTTGACTGTTGAGATGACTTCCATTAAAATAAATTATTTTCTGAATGAAAATTACGTCACAGCCATCGTTCGCAACACATAGCATGACGTCACAATGTGAATAATGGAGTACTTCATTAAAACGGAACAACCATGGGTAGTTTGCTCCACCAGGATTGGCTTTCTTCATGTTTTATATGAAGTAAACGCAGTTCGAGTTAGAATATTTGTTTTAGTACGTGCTTGGAAAAGAAAGAAGGATAATCTCAATAGCAGATTAATTCAAAATTTGCCTGTCAAAATACGAGTTCAGTAGTTTACACCATCCCATTATTAGATCTTGATACAGTACAGACCTGTCAAAAGTTTAACACTGAGCTAACGAAAAGTAATCGAAGCTTGGTTGTCGAGTGACCGAGATATAGTACAGACCTGTCAAAAGTTTAACAATGAGCTAACGAAAAGTAATCGAAGCTTGGCTATCGAGTGACCAAAATATAGTACAGACCTGTCAAAAGTTTAACACCGAGCTAACGAAAAGTAATTGAAGCTTGGCTGTCGAGTGACCGAGATATAGTACAGACCTGTCAAAAGTTTAACACCGAGTTAACGAAAAGTAATCGAAGCTTGGCTGTCGAGTGACAAGGTATGGAAAGCTAGCAGTAGAAAAGCTTCTGGGAGATAGATAACAGCCACTAAAACCTGCCGAGATATAAATAATGTTAGGTTAAAATGTTCATTCATCAGATCAGTTTTTAAACTTTCGACAGATCCATATTGTAATTACAAGTTGATCATTATGAGCGAGTTGATTGGATGCATGTATAGTTTACGTCACGTCAGCCATTTTTCTAAACCTCACTGGAAAAGTTATCCCTTTTTATCTTAGCCGATCTTATTCGTAAATGTTTTGAATTTTATTTGATTCTGATTTGCTTTTTGCAATTGCAATCTGTAGACTGCAAGCAAACTCTCCCAATTAACTCACGGATTGTCAAAAGCCGATTTTATATATAATTTTACAAAATCAACCTACGATATATTAGATTTTAGCTTCGCACTTGCAGTTGACCGAGATGTTGGCGTCATGCGTTTGAAGGTCACTAGCTTAACCGCGCAACCATCACAACTAAAAATCAAATTGGATAAAAACAACTACATCTATATGTTATACAACGGAAAAGGTAAATATTATCATTTAAAGGCAAAATCGTTACTAAATGGAACATAACTTTACTATTCCGTGTTAGATTACAACTGCTATTCATGATTACATCTAGTCAGTATTGACAATACATATTACAGACATGCTGAAAGTTTAACATAAAGCTTACAAAATCAGCAACTCGCGGCTATATCTCGTCAGCTCTTTAGCAGCTGTAATCTATTTCTGAACGGGCTTTTTGTACATGTATTTAGCTATCCATATCTCAGCTGCACGGTAGCCGAGGTTCACCTCGTCAGCTCGGTATTAAACTTTTGACAGGTCTATACTGTCTCTCGGATTCAGGAAGTGTAAAATGATTTGAATTATGACAAGTTACAAAACAGTAATATGATACTGATAATGATGGGTGACATCACAGTTATCTAGATACTTATATCACCGGTATTTAATATAGTAAAATGAAATAAGTCTCGGCTTTCATTATATTGTTTCTGAAATAGTAAAATTTAAATAAGTCTCAGGTTTTATTATTTTTTAATATAAAAATTTAAATAAGTTTCAGCTTTTTAAAACATTTCCATTAACTTTACGAGTATTTCATTTTTACACAATACATTCAAAAGCAGTGCAATGCGAGCAGCACCTTCTATTGTTCCGTTCTTTAAAGCTTTAAAATATACATGTCATGTGTTACTTTTGAATATTTTATGAAATATTACATTCAAAAGTAGCACATCACACAACACACACACACACACCACTACACACACACACACACACACACACACACCACACACACACACACACACACACACACACACACACACACACACACACACCATATATATATATATATATATATATATATATAGATACTACAAGTTTAAAAACGACGATATGTATGTAATTGTTCTGAAATTAAAGAAAAGTACTCCAAATTAAATGGTCTATGGTGAACTTGGTATATTTCCACGTAATTATCATATACTTTATTAGAATGTATAATTTTTGTGTAGCATTGTTCAAGGTTACAAATTATCAATTAATGGTTGTATATGCGTGGTGATTTTAAATCAAAATGGTTAGATCATGCCAAGCACATGTAACGCTGGTTTAGGATTTCTCTGGTATATAATCAGTTTTTTATTTTGACTTGTCTTCGTACAAACTTATTTTTTAAAAATGTACTTCAAGATATTTATATACAAGAATGGTATAGTAATAATAATGGTAAATCTTCAAGATGTAATGTTTATTTTTCTTTCAAAAATGTATTTAAATTTGAAGAATATCTGTTAAAGCTAGAATGTAATAAAGCAATAACTTTTTTTGTAATTTCCGTACCTCAAACCACAAGATCCCAATAGAAACAGGAAGAGGGAATAATATAACAAAAGATGATTAAATTTTCCCTTTAGCCTGTACGTTGCGCTGATGCCATTATACAGCAGTATTCGTTTATCGTGCCAAGACCACAGTGACAATAGACCTCGTTTATTTCAAGTTCCCATCCGAAAGAACAGTGACTTTCAATTCGTTTATGCCAAGTGCTTGGCTACCCACTTTCAAGTCGTCTTGGTTTCAGACCTGGTCGGGGTTTGGAACCATGACCTCCCACTTACAGAGCGAGCACTCTACCAACTGAGATACCGCAGTGGTTTCGGTCTGCGACACTTCAGTTTTATTTTATGTTTTCAAACCGTAATAACATAAAGAGCTATGATTATGTTATTTACCTGGTCCGAAACATTTCAGTTTCATTAAATACAGTATAGACCTGTCAAAAGTTTGACACACACTTAACGAAAACGAGACGAAAATCGGATGTTGAGTGGCCGAGATATGTTTAGCTAATTGTCAAAAAGCTACAGAAAAACAAGTAAAACAACTGGCAAAAACTGTCAAAACTAGAGCTGTCTCTTCAGAGCCCACAACTTCTACAAGGGTTTAATGTTTCAAGTGCGACATAGACTAGTGTGTGGAAATATAATAAATGGACAGGGATGAGCTGCAGATTCGGCACCAATTTCTTAGCTTATTGATTAACTTTCGACAGATCTGTACTATATTTACAGGCTCACAAGAATGAATAAAACCTGTTTCAATGATTTGGGTACAGTTGCGTACAAAGGCATGTTGACGTGTATATATAACACTAGCATTCCTTTACACTGCACTTGCATTCAATCCTTTTAATTTTTCACCAAGAATATTAAATCCTTTTAATTTTCACTATATAATTTACAATAATTATATCGAGGTTTTTATAAAAAATGATAATACTTTTAAAATAATTTATGGACCAGGGACATATTTCGTGAACTTCGCTGAACTGAAAAGGGAAGTTAGTTTTGACTGTCATATAAATTTTTAATATGATTTTGAAATATGACGTGATATAGAGAAAGTGGGCAAATAGACTGAATCTTTAATCTTTATGAGCTTTTATGTTGCTATGGTAAGTTAACCCCGAATTTAAAGACGATTATTAAAATATTGAGTTTTTACTGAATTTTGGTTTCCGTGACAATGGATTAACTCCAGTTTCAAGTTCTTTCTGTATGATATTAAAAATCTTAGATACCATTGACATACCGACATGTATTCAAAATAAACTGAGTTGATGAGACAAGATTGTTTTAAGAAAAGCCCAAACATTGCATTACCAACAATCAGAGGAAAGTCTTAAACATCTTTTTTTCAGTTTGGAAAAAATCATTAAATCTTGATAGCGAATCATATACACGTATAACACAGAATACATAAAGATATGATGTGCTCGCTATAAACGTTTGATTGTTATTGTTAAGTGCCATAACCATTCTAAAATGTGTCCGTGCAATAAGGAATTGTAATTTTCATTTTATAGTATAACAAATATGATTCTTAATATAAAGTTAAAATGATGGATATATTTTATAAAGTTATGGTAATCTATATGGTGATTCTTTCGCCAGTCATATTTTATTACGCGCATATTTTATAAAGCGATGGTACATTTTTCTTTTGTCAGTCATATTGTCATCTACTAGTACTTAAATAAACGAGGTCCCGTGTCACGGTGACTTGGTACGCTAAAGAACCCTGCTGTATAATGCCATCAAGCGCAACGCACAGGCAAAATTCTGCACATTCCCCCATAGCTGGTGACGTCTCGATATAAGTGAAATATTCTTAACACCGTTACTCAACTCAACTCATCATCAATCGGAACAAAGAAACATGACCATTCTGTAACCGTTAACTCGTTATTCTCATCTAAGCGTCTGTTGTACTACAATGTTTAATACATTTTACATAAAATAATAAATAAATAAATAAAAATCGAATTTGCAAAACGCTGTCCGGCTTATTGAGGTCAATTTGTAAATTTTTGCCTATTTGGGACCTGAACGTCTGTTCAGTGTCTAGAATAAAGAGTGTGTGGTTTACAGAGGTTGGGTTGAGTATAGATAAAGTATGAAAATTCGGCCCGAAGGATACTACCGGTGTAGAGAGATGTCCGATTTACAGAGGTTCCACTGTATGTGTCATCGATGACCCTGTATTTTTCATCCTTCCAAAACTTAGTTCTGTATATTTTTTAGCGTCATGGGGATTTGGAAAAACGATCGAACATGTACATATATGGTATTGCAGTTAAGACAGAAACGCTAGCTTATAACGTTAAAATATTAGAAAGAAGAGCTTCGTAATCAATTAGAAAGCTAACTCGGAGGTCGTGGGATTGAACCCCGGTCGGGTCTGACCAAAACTTGAAACATTTCTTTCACCAAGCAGCAGTATTAAGAAATACAATTTGAAAAGACGTTAATATGATGTTCCATGCAGGCACATGAAAAAACCCTCCCTGTATATTGCCCTGAGTGCAAATATAAAACTTTCTGTCACTTCACCTATAACCAGTGATGTCTCATATAAGTAAATTATTCTTGACTGGGAGTTAAAACCACATTCAACCAATCACTCGGTTGTTGAACACACAGGAAGACTATATTCAATTAAAACATTCAATTTTGGATTCAGAAGTGCTGTCTTTATTTGTTATGTATATTATTATATAATTGTTAAAAACCAAGTTTGCTAACTCACTTGGCAATTTTCTTTTTAAGCCTTCTAAAAACGTTAACAAAGAAGTTTATTTAACCCCCAAAACAACCTACACGTGGTTGTAATAATGTTAGTATATAAATAAAAACAACCATACCAATCTTTGCAACAAATACAATCTCAAAGCAAAGAAAAAACTGACAGAATAGGTTAAACCTGCACCAGGAAAAGTGAGACCGGGTGCTCTTAAAGAACTGCACCTTCTGTTTAGCTAGACACACAACGTGTGTAATCAAAATTGACAGTGAAAGGAACGTGAACACGAAATATAACCGTGGTAATCTTGGACACAGTGAAATCATACTGATCAAAATTTTTGTAATGGCGGCCATCACTAACCATTTTTGTCTTGGTTGAAATGGAATTGAGTAGCAATAAGAAAATTATAGTAAGATCATGTTTTAACAACACTAATGTTTAATTATTTAATGTACAGACCATTAATATAGGTCTAAATTGCATAAAAAAGCACTATTTTTCAATTAAATGAGAAGACTGAAAATTGGTATTGACAATTCTTTTGCAAACACTCAGTATTTAGAAATGAAATTAATGGGTCATCCGAAAACTATAACTATCTGTTTTTTTCATTGAAAACACAACAGAGTTCAATTCAGAGAACCAGGAAGTTGATTTACATTTTAGTTTTATGATTTCTTTGATTGGTTTTCAAAGAATTGAGGCGTGAAAAATGTCAATTCTTCAATAAAATACGTGTACCTTATGCGTATATAAATACAAGGAGTTTTAAAATTTAATATACCACCGATCCTTGTTTAAAAAAATTCCAATATAAATATATAAGTCTATTATAGTAACTCGTTTATTATACAGCTGTATGGTATGATCGAACGCTTCATCACAAATATCCAATTTCATAGTTAAAGAAAAATAGGCGACTATATAATTATATATCGATGAATAGCAGTGGATTTGAAATCATTTCTGTGCCACATTTAAAAGGTTCTTTTTATTATCTCAAATTCATGATTTACAAGAGGAGTTTCTGTAATTTTTATAGCATTTACAGTATAAACCAGTATTATATAATATCATACAATATAATATTTCAATGTACATTTAACGAATTTGGGACTGTTATTGTGGTCTTGAAATTTCTTTTTACAATATTTTGGTCACCAGAAAATTTAAATGTTACTCAAAGGAAAAATTAAATATATTACATGTTTCGGTGAATATAAATCGGTACCTTGGACCCATACTTGCACAATATGATATATTATAAATAAAATATGTTTTCATGCACATTAAATGTATATACATGTAGGTCTGTTATGGCGGTCTTAAAGATTTTTTAAAACTATTTTTGTCACCAGAAAATTTAAATATCTTCATAAGAAAAATCAAATATTTTACATGTTTAGTGAATATAAATTGGTTTCTGCTATCCATACTTACATTATATATATATTATGAATAAAATATGTTTCCTTGCACACTTAATGGATATAGGTCTGTTATGGCGGTCTTAAAGATTTTTTTAAACTATTTTTGTCACCAGAAAATATAAATATTTTAATAAGGAAAATCAAATATTTTACATGTTTAGTGAATATAAATTGGTTTCTGCTATCCATACTTGCATTATATAATACATATATGATAAATAAAATAAGTTTCCATGCACATTTAATAGATCTGTTTTGCAGGTATTGAAGGAATTTTTGATATATTTTGGTCACCAGAAAACTCAAATATTTTTTTCATCTTCGCTGACTAGTAATCAATGACATATATCCACCACTCTGGACTAACAACATTGACCTGTCTGTTTAACCTTTCATTAGCATATTCATATAGGAGGGTCCACCCAATACAAGGGTAGCGTTAGGATTTGCAGTTAATACACATATACACATTGTCCACGATTAGTTTTCACATTATATAAACGAAATATACACATATTCCTATAACTTGAATTTACTCTCCTAATGAATATTTAAATCAAAGGTCAAACGGACACGTCAATGTTGTTTGCCTATATTGTATAATTCTTATTTTGTCGATGATTGTTTTGCTAGTTAGTTATAAATACTATATGATAATAATACTTCATTTGTATTCATAACGAAATAGAATATGTGCAACTCTATTAAAACGTTATTGTATATGCACATCGCGATTATTAAAACGGTTTTAAAAGTTTTAAAGTTTTTTTATTATGCAAAAATACATTATTTTAAGAAACATGAAAACACTGGGTTCTCTCTTCAAGTCTCTTCAACTTGATAGGCTGTAGTTATTTAGTTCGTCCGAATTATGTCTATGCTTAATTTGATTTTTGCATAAGCATAATTCGATTTTTGAATATGCAAAGATATTTATTGATATACAAAAATATTTTTTCATATGCATAATTCAATTTATGGATATCAATAAATAAATAAGCCTCGGATATGCATAGATACCATAACGGCGCCTCATACAAATTAAACAATTCAAACACTGTTAGTTGTTGCACATCAAAGATTAGGAACTGTAGTACATTGAGTGTATTTTCTAATTTCAGACTGCTTTAGCTAATAACAAAGGTTCGTTAAGATCGACACATACATATGCATCCATCAGTAATAGAGCAGAAACCCCAGACATAACTACAGAGACATCACGTGGTTCCTCTATAGACAAGAAACCAAAATGTTTTATAGCGACGCTTGCTGCTTTACTTCTGTTTTTAGTTGTCGCTGCGGCTATATCAATTCCTTTAATAGTCTACATGAATAGAGGTAACTCTATACAGTCCAACCTGCCTTGTAAGTCACCTCTTTATAAGGATCACCTGCTTATAAAGGTCAATAGAATTGTATCTAATTGTTCTTTATTCATATTATTTAAAGCTGTATATAAAGGTCGCCTGCCCATAAAGGCCAGTTTTACTGGGTCCCTTGAGTTTTTAATTTTTTTTTATTGAAAATAGATGCATCTATTTATACAATGTACTTGTCGCTTGTTCCGTTCATGCTTATTAGATCTGGACGTTGAAACATTCCATAGTCCGCATGTATTTTAAAGAGGTATGTTAAACCCAATGTCAGCGTACAGCTGTTTCGAGAGATATAAATATGTTATGTATAAATTTTTTTAACTATTTTTTCATGTTAAAAAATATTATAGATTTTATTAGTGAATACATATCTATTTTTTCACATTTTCAGTGTCTGATGTATATGGTACGTATATTCAATACTATTAACATCTTCACATATATATATAACACATTGTATGTTGTATACATCATGGTTTATGAGACTACTGCGACAACGAGCCACGAGGGGGAAATTTCTTCTCTGTAGTTCTGGTAGAGTCGGGACTCCGTTGTCACTTTATAATTAAATGAGTTAAATTATTGAATTAAATTATAACTAAACGAGTTCGTATAACTTTGAACTTTGACTGTATTCTGTTTTTCAATATTAAATATGTTTTAACAATATGACGGCAATCCTCTAAACAAAACCAAATTAACGTTGTAAATGTCCAACAAAAACATTCATTACATAAAACAGTTATGCGGTTTTCCGCTGAAAAGTTAGTTGATCAATGCATTCCGATACAACCGCACGGTACTCCGGCTATCCGAGAAGTCCCTAACACTCGGGATTTCTCCTAATTGAAACTTTAATCCGTCTACCCAGAAAAGATTGATTTAAAGCAATTTGATTAGCTGATTATTGAAAATCTGGGTAGACCCTTATTATACAAGGTTGAAGACTTGTAAGTCATGTAACACGTGAACAAACAAACATGGTAAATAAGAATTAACGAAAAAAGGATTACATCATATTAAGGTGCTAATTGAATGTCACAACAAGAATAATATCTCAAAAGAGAGTAATGTCGGATTAAGAATAAGTTAATTCTAAAGTTAATATAAAACTAATGTAAAAGAATGTACATCTGGTTGGAACTAAAATGTCTAAAATAGAATAAAACTAACGAAAAAGATGATAAATATTGAAAAGTTCAAAATTACTAAAAGGTCCGCTGTCACACTACCGTCAAATACCTGCATATCACGAAGAATTTCACCGGTTAGGTGTCAGGCGGAGTGGATTATATGCCTTTCTTTAAGGTAGAAGGCATTTTCAAGGACAAAAACAAATAAGGGGACAATGCAAAATTGCCATGTGACTCGTACAATATTTATAATATCATATGTCATTTCTTTGTCATAGAACAGACAAGAACAATACCACGGTCTCGTGAAAGACTGTACAAACAGCATATACAGATGACATAGTGCAGCAAATATTATTTTATTTTTTATTGGGTTCATCAAAGTATTGTTGATAAAAGATCCAATACAAGGAAACCAAATTTACATTAACAGATGTAAAACACACAACATTGACCTGTCGACTTAACCTTTAATTTTAACATTTATCATGAAAGAGCGACTTTTTGTATGGAAATTACCCGTTTTCATTTATATATATATATATATATATATATATATATATATATATATATATATATATATATATATATATATATATATTATAAGTAACTGAGTATCCTAACAATATCCATGAATTTAATGGATCCTTGTATTTCTTTTTATAAGAATATTCATGTACGAGGCTTTACTCAATACATGGGTACTGTAGGATTCGCAGTTACTGATGACACAAAGCACTTGAAGTCTCATGAAGACAAAATTACCCCTATACATAAATACACTCGTCCATGATTAAGTGGACATGTTAATGTTGTTTGCCTATAAATATGTTGTTTGCCTATAAATATGTTGTTTGCCTGTAAATATGTTGTTTGCCTGCATGTTCTATGTCCTTATTTACAGCTGAAGTTACTGTAAACGTCACATTCAACAATACTTACCTACCCCAGTATCACAATAAGTCTTCAGCAGAGTACCAAACTCTAACAACAAACATTTGTAATTCAGTAAGTTGATCAAAATATTTGAAACTAAGTCAGAATACCATTAATCAACAACTCACCAAATTGATTAATTGATTCGGGTTTTACATCCCAGTCAATAATATTTAACTCATATCGAAACGTTACCGGGTATAGGCGGAGTGGCAGAAATATGTGGCTTTGTAGTGCTCTCAGGGCAATGTTCAAAGAGGGTTCTTTAACATGCAACGTCTGCTGCAACCCGAGACATCGGTATTTCAGGTCTCTTTAAGGCCTTGTTTATGTTTTGGTCAGACCCGGCTGAAGTTTGAACCCACGACGTCTCTCATTGGAAGCGATTACTCTACAAATTTTGCTACTGTAGTATGAAAGTCACGGGGTCCTTCTGTAGAGTCCTTAAAAACCGATAACTGATGACGTCTCGATATAAGTGAAATATTATTGACGTCAGTCAATAAATAAACACTTGTTCGCTGGTTGTTATATTAGTCAAAACTGTGCTCTCTATCAAAACTGTAGTAAACTTTGTGTCGTGGTATTTGACTCGATATTTATATTTTTGTTTTTATTTACAGATGACAGATGTTTATAAATACAAGGACAGTAAATACAGTGATCAGTACAGAGGTTGTCGTGTAGACAGTGTCACGTAATTAATTTAATAAAATTGATCTTGTACGCTCTAAAAAGTGTAAATTAAGTTTTGTTATCAAGATAATCGGGTGTGCTAGATACAAATTACTCTTATCTGATGTATTATGATGTTGCTCAGTCTGTCTATTTCAATCGCTTCTAATTGTAACCGTTCACTGTCGCCGCTACAAGTGGCCTACTCTT
The DNA here is from genome assembly GCA_021292105.1 of Anadara kagoshimensis. Taxonomy (NCBI): domain Eukaryota; kingdom Metazoa; phylum Mollusca; class Bivalvia; order Arcoida; family Arcidae; genus Anadara; species Anadara kagoshimensis. The sequence continues at coordinate 13,287,125 of CM037869.1, forward strand.
TTTCGAACTCTACAAAGGTGGTTTTAATATGCACTAAGTAGTGAGACATTAAGAGTGTAGAAGCGCTGTGATCTCGAGGCCTCTGCCTAGGACAATTCAGAAACCGAAGTCAAAATTGCGTGACAAGTCATAAATAATAAAATTGATTATCCATTGAGTTTCATAGTACTATGACGCGACTCTTACGCCTGGTTTCAGGCACTTGGCATGTTCTGTAGCCAACAAGAACGGTCTAAATATTTAAGGAGGGTTTCTGTAGTTGCAGTGGTTTTGAGTCAACCAAAAGACTCTTCAATTACTAATTTACAACTACGTGGACAGAGGAAAAAATGAATAATAATGTCTTATAGATACAATAACGTACAATCAGTGAATTTGAAATCCCTTGATATTAACAATAAAGTAAAATAGTTCTAGTAAAAATATTTTGGTTCTTTGGGTTTCTTTTTAACATTTGATTTCATTATTTTGGTCCAAGCACTACTAACGAGGAATTGTATTCTGAGAGGCCGTCTAGTGCTGTATGTAAAATAAAAACTGGTGTAATATGTAATTAACCGTAGTTTTAGCTTTGCCATTTAAGGAATATTATAGTTGTAGAGCCCCAACCAGAAAGGATATAAAAATTCCAAATGTTTTTCATGTTGTCTGATGTAGGAATCGCCATATCGATCTCTCCGTCTGTCTGTCTATCGGCCTATGCAAAGTTGTTCATCCAAGTTAAAACAATTGTATGCCAACCTGTGACAATAACAAGCAAATACCGTGTTCGTTTATTAGTGAATTGTGATCCAATTTGGCACAAATGTAATCCAACATGAGATGATGTATCACGTACAGCATCAGGTGTCTAGGTCAAGGTCATAGAGTCAAATCTTAATTTAGTTGTTCATATGCTGTGTCCATTCAAAGACTTACAGATCTATGAATGCATTTGTATTCATCTTGGCACAAATGTATACCAACGTGATGCAATTTTTCAGAAACAAACGAAAATAATAACCTCGGAGATGTCCGTCCTGTTTACTGTCGGCACATTTGTGTTTAATTGATATTGTTACTCCTTATATAACGGGTATTATATGCAGAATTCATGAAGGAATTTTCTACAAACATTAAGGCACAGACAGTCATGGTGTATTGGCTTTTATTGTAAATAAAAACCGCTGTGATTTTTGTATAACAGTAAAATCCTTAAAGGTCGCCTTTATATGAAAGCTATCTGCTTTTTAAAGGTCAGTAAAATTCTATCCCTGTTGTTTTTTATTCATGTTATTTGAACTTTTACATAAGGGGCACCTGTCTATAAAGACCACTTATACTGGTTCCCTTGGGTGGCCTTTATAGACAGGTTTTAATGTACATAGCATGCATTGGTTTGCATTAAACCATTACAGTAATTTGTATTTTTCAGACCAGGGAGTTTAGTTGTGACTGTTGTGTTCTATTTTATACAAACCAAAGTTGTCGACTATCCTGATATCGTCGAAATTCTGGTACAAAATTCAGTCTCAGTCTATCAAACTACGGGATTGGTCGTAATACAAAACACCGTTAGAGTAATTTCCCAATCAACAGTGTCGTCTGTTCCTAGTAAAGCCATTATAGCCACAATCTCAACAACCATTTCCACGCAAGCTACCACAGGGGCAGTCCTGAATAAATCAACAACAGAATCGAATACTGTCACTATCACAAACATAACAGAAACAACAGCGACAACAAAAATAACAAACACAACATCACCTGTAGCAATAACAACATCAGCGGGAACAACAGCAGACACAAAAACAACCACAGCAGAGACGAATACAACAACAAACGCAAAAACAACCACACCAATAGCTACAACAGAAACGGAAACTATATCAACAGAAGAACAGACCACAACAGAGCCATATATAAAAACAACAGAAACTAAAACAACATCATCAGCAACTGGAACAACATCAACAGAACCTGGAACAACATCCACAACACCAGGAACAATATCCACAAAACCTGCAACAACATCAACAGAACATGGGACAACATCCACGGAACCTGGAACAACATCTACAGACCCTGGTACAACAACAGAAGGTTCAACAACGGAACCAAATGCAACAACCGAGACAGATAATATTGTTGTTATACCTGGTAATTTAAAATTGTTTATGAATTGATGATAAATAACAACTGATTTTGTAGCAAAAGTGTAGTTTCCTGTTTAAGTCTACTAAACAAAAAAAAAAAACTTTGTCATATTCGGTTTTTAACATTTGTTCAATTATTAAATTGCTGCATAGTAATTCTATTTGAATGCAAAATTTTAAAGAATCAAAATACAAAATATAATTCTGTTATTGATAAATCTGTATTTCGTAGTCGGGATAAATTTTGTGCTACAACTCCAAAAATGATGACCAAATTGTTTGAAAAGTTTAATTCAAAAGTCATTGTGACGATAAACGTGATGCTCTATATAAGCCGTTTTTTAAACGGCGTACAGAACTAATGGCGAATTTAAGGACATTTATCATGAATCGGATTTTCATTTTTATAGTATAATATTGTGTATTTTTTCTTCTTACATTGCCTCTGCTTTGTCAGTGGTTTAATTTTTGGCGGTATTCAAATACAAAAGCACAAACCCATGTCCCAATCACTATCCCAAGGCAAAAGAGAAAAATGAAAACTAGCGAATCTCGTTAAAACGCGACCTTCCATCAGGACACTGAGGCTGAATAATCTGGAAAAGATTCGCTTCTCCTTTTTACATAGCTAAATCCGCCATATTTTCAAATTGAGAATGAAAGGATCATGGAACTGTGAGACGTTAAATATACGCGGGGTCATTTTGGCATCATACTTGTCAAATATTGTATTGAAAGACACCAATTATAAACATTGGCTAGTCTGTTTTTTAGAATTTTTTCTTTTACATTGTAAGACTTAAAACTACGAGTACTGTTTAAAATTAATTATTCAAAATGTGTCGTTCTATATATATCCACATGTTTCATACTATAGATGTTTTAAACTTTATTTATTATTTATTTATTGTTTTGATATACTAGCAAAAACGTTTTTAATTTTTGTCTGATAGTGGTGATTATGAATGACGTAACAGCTGTTCCAGGAAGTGATGTCACATTAGCTTGTTCCATTTACAATGCCAAAAACTGGACATTAGTAAGAATTCTGAAAAAGGATGGTACATTCGGACTCTCAGAAATACTAACATGGAAACCTAACGAGGTTGTAAATATTGTTTCTAACGTACTACAAATTGGTTCAACAAGTTTATCATCAAGTATAAGTGAGAATTTTACTGTCTCCGTGACCTTCAACTTATCTAGTGTATGTAGAGCTGAAGGGTCATACAGATGTGAAGTAACGTCATATGGAGATATAAAGAACATGTCGGACAACAATGTCGATTTTAAAAGTAAGTTATAAGTTTGATTTGTCCGTTTGACGATTCAAACAGTCATATCCGTTGAGTTATTTGTGCTAATATTAAGTTTATACATGATAATAATACTGGGTACCGGGTGTTAATGAATTAAGTTGACTAATGTGTTTAACGTCCCAGACAAGATTATTTCACTTATTTCCATCCGAAAGATTCCTTACTTTCATTTCTTAATACCGGGTGCTTGGCGAAAGAACAGTCACTACCAACTTTCGATCAGATCCGGTCGAAATACGAACCCACGACATCCCACTTACGGAGCGAACACTTTACCAACTGAGCTACCGCAGTGGCCTGGGTGTTAATGAAAATGGAACACATTTTGAAACCTAAATCACACAGTCTGTTAGCCCAATCTCCTATTCAAATTAAAGGTCAAACTTTACGCAGAATAACAATGGTAAAACGTGGCATCAGTAACAATCCACATACCACTGTAAACACGGTCTAATATAGTCAAGCGCGTTAATTTCCACTGGGGAAGCTTTTAAATGGTATGCATCCCCTGTTTAGGTAGATGCACCATCAGCGTGTGGAATCAAATTAAAATAAATGATGGTACTCCAATTTGAAAGCTATATTATATGGTACTCCATATCACGAACAAGTGTGATACGACATTATTTATCACCACAGTAGAAAGTAGAAATAGCATATTAATAGACTCTTTAGCAAAGTTTAACACGCAAAAATAGAAACAATCTCATGTATTTGCCTCAATAGTAATTTATTTCTTTATAAAGGTTTAATCACAGTAAAATGTAATATGTGTAGAAATTGACTAGCTACAGTAACGCCAATAGCTTTTACTTTAGATATTCTTTAAATTTGAAGAGGTCTGCCGTTACACTTTTCCGGTTACTTACAAATTATAAGGCAAAATGACAAATACAATTTGTGCAAAAATTAAGCTTAATTATCATAATATTTCAGTTTTAGTTCAATCATATATTTATATAGTATTTTTATATTTGAATTGCAAAGATCTTTTTGTGAAAATATAAATTTCACTGGATTGAAATTTACAAATATGTTACAAATTGAATTATAAAAATTAAAAATAAGATATAATGCGTTAAGACGGCAGACAATAGTTCAGAATGGGAGGAAAAACTAAATAATGTTTGATTCTATTTGTTTTAATTTCTTTAGCTTACCCATCATCTATGTTAATATCCGTGACATCATCCTACAGCCAGAATATTCCTAGTGTTGAATATTGCAGTGTTGTAACGGCAGAGGCCGTCTCCGACTTTTCCGTGTACATCAAGAAGAATGGCGAATCGAGATTTACCAAGATATCGGATCAAAGCATCAGTATAATTTCTGGCATCAAAAAGACTTCCGATTTCAGAGTCAATGAGACATGTTCACAAAACACAAACTTGACTTTCACCTTGACACCAACATACCCTGGAATAAATGGTGCCGAAATAAAATGTGAGGGAACTACCGTTAAAGGAAATCAATTTACAACTAGTGTACAAACAATAACAGTCAATCCAGCAGGTACTCGTTTATATATGATTATATATTGTTTTTATAAAAACAAAAAATCAAACATTACCAAATGACAACGGTGAAAGAAATCTGCACTCATTTTGCTCAAAGTCTACTGTCCAATTAATATCTTCCCGCAATGATGTATGTTATTTTCCTAAAAAACTTATACTAGTATATTAATATTCTTTTCAATGACAAATTGCTTAATAGGTTGCTTGTTAAAAAATGTGCAAAGCATTCGGAACCAATGACAAGTTTTGGCAGATTGGTTTGAATTCGAAACATTTAGAAAAACAGAAAAACCAGCACTTCAAAATAAACACAATCCGTGTGAACATTTTATTTGTCTTCATTGACAAATGTTTGAAATGAAATGTACTTTCGTTAACAATCTAACCCATTCGTTTCTCCTAAATCAGAAACAATTGTTTCCGAATGTTTTTCCCTAAGTAAAATCTAAATAGAAGTCAATATTTGATTTCACAAATGACGGTAGATAGTCAAACACATCACAAAACAAAAATCAAAAGCAAATTAAGTTAACATATAAAGGTCCACTAGGTTAGTAGGGCTCAAAAACGGTAAGAGTATTATATCTAGCTAAACAGGAGGTGCTTACCCTTCCGGAGCACCCGGCCTTACTCCCCTGGTGGAAGTTCACGTGTCTATTCTAACTTGTTAGTTCAAAGTTTTTACTTTGCTTCTGGAATGTGATTCGGACATGGATTAGTATGTTTGTTTTTGATTGATATCTTATTACGAGCGTAGCTTAACATTATTTGAATGATGTTAAACCTCGATTCATTGCCACCCTTTGTTCAGTTTCAAGGAATTTGGCGTTAAAAAAGATTTGGTGCTAAATCGAAGAAGGTTAATTAACAAATGCATAAAATATTTACACTTTGGGACCTCAACATGCTATGAAGATTAGTTAGCTGACATCTCATCTTGGTTAGATTATCTAAGGAAATTTTAATGAGGTTTAACTGTGGTTATAATACTTTTAACGGAAATATAATTTGTATTTACTAATTGCCATGTTTATAAGAATTGTTCATAATTCAGCATCAACATAATTTATCATCATCTTATACATGAACTAATCCCTTTTCAATATGTCGTGTTCCATTTCAGGTGTTGCATTTTTGGATCCTACAGTACTAAAGTATCTTGACGAAGGCGGTTCTGCATCCATTACCTGTGCCGTTCGGAACATACCTTATTGGAAAGACATCGTCATAAAGCATATACTCAAGGGATCAGTTACTCCAGAGGTAGTAGCGAATGTGACACAGAGTGACGAGAATGTAGTGTCTAATCTTGTACCCAGAGTGCAGTTGACTGCACAAAAAGTGACAAATATTTCCGTCAAGTTGGAATTCACAAGTGTTGAATGTACTGATGAAGGACAGTATATATGTGAGGTTACAAATGATGCTGATAACGTAACTGCAAAAGATACGATGGATTTTGTTTTGTATAGTAAGTATACGCTTATCCATTTGATTTGTAAGCAATAGACATATCCGTAATGCTAAACGTCTTAAAACATTAATTGATAAAATACAAAGCCTTTCTACATGAAATATAGTTTTGAAACCCCAAAGAAGTTAAAATAAACTCCAGGTATTGTAGATGATTTTATAGATAGATAATAATAAAATAAAATAAAGACTAACGACAGCATGATTTTTCATTTCGCAATAGATTTCAAATACACAAAATGAATAAATACATACTGAGAAGGAATACTGTGTATTCGAAATATATTGTGATATGAAAAATCATGCTGTCGTTAGTTTTCATTTCATAATAAGCTAAAGTATTTGATTTTTGTTTTTGTAATTTTTTGTTTTTATATTGTTTTCTTTATATATAGCATTGAGATTTACCAAGACTCACACATTTCACAGATATAAATTGTACATCTTACTCAACAGTTTACGCTTTGTTATCTATATAAATATTTGACGAATGTATGACATGTCTATAGTTTTGATTTATGTGTGTGTTATTGATTGTTGATAAATAATGACCTCTCCTACACCATCCATATTAATAAACTTTAAAACTAAGCTATGCTTAATCGTACATATTATTGCCTTAGGTTTGCTACTGATTAGAAATTTTATTCCGAAAAAGAGACTAGCGCTGTAAAATTTAAACAGGCGCAGTAAAAATAATAATTGCCGCCGATATTGCCCCTTTCCTTTAGTGGTACAATATTCAAACTTAATATTGCATCCAATAAGTCTCCTGGTCCTCTAGAACATATATTTATGCAATTGTATTTTTGTGTCTTATGCGTTTTTTGTCATTCACTTGTTCCATAATCTTACTTGTGTTGGTTGTTGCCAATCACATGTTATGGGTTTTTCAGTTTTACAGGTAATGTTGCTCTTGCAAATATTTTTATTTCATTTTTTGACTATTAGGGAGACCGACTTTACCAGAACTATCACTACATATAGATCAAATAGAAAACATTGATCGTGCAGGATCGGAACACAAATGCTTTGGAAATACCGGTTATCCTCCTGGGGTAATGAAACTAGAATACCTTACAACAGATATGGAGAATTTTGAAGCTCTCACTGAACCAAGTTCAATTTTGGGCATGCAGCTAAATGAAACGGGCATTGGAGCTTGTCAATCTAATAAAACGTATACCTTTGGCCTTCAAATGCCGCAAGAGTGGAACCAAGCCATTATACGTTGTTCAATTGAAAATCCTTTAGTATTAGGAGATACAGGGCCATTGGTAGTGAATGATACGATAGAACTAATATTATGTAAGTTATTATCAATTTGCTATAATTAAGATATAACATTTTTGACAATTAAATACTAACATTAATGCGTAAAACGTTCCAATTAATTGTCAAAATAACTTATTATAATCGTGTATCCTCCATAACAGATCGCGCATGCGGTCCTTATTTTATACAATAGATGTAAAAATTGATAAATGAATATTTTATACCCTCAGTTCAAACTACACTCTGGGTTGGTCCAAGATTAAGCATGTTCGCAGAAGGTCCGGAGTATTAAACCTCCATCGTTCATTGCTTCGATGTAAGTGAAAAAACTTTTATATGAGTGTTAAACACTTTCTTTCCAGCCAACATCATTAATTGTAGAGTAAATGCCAATATGATTCCATTAATCCAACAAAAACTTTGAAACGTCAGCTAAGACCTTTTGCCAGAGGGTTTGAATAGAGAGAGCAATTTTATACATAATGGGTCAAGTTTGGTCAATTCTTTTTCCCATTGATTGTATGAATGGTATTGCAATAACATTGGAAATAAATAATTGGTAAAGCACAAAGTAAGCGATTTATCCTAACAATTTAAAATCATTTTATCGTTTAACCTCCATACATGTTAATGAGGTTTACGTGAATGAATTAGAAACAATTATGACCTTTGAAGAATTAAGGTTTAAGATCTCTTAATAAATGTCCACATTTATTTGAGCCAATTGTGGCATGGTGAATTAGATGTACATACATGTGTTCAGTGTTTATTTCAAATTGAAATTATCCTGGGGAATGTTTTAATAAATTGCAAACATGAATGCAGTAAATGTATTGCAAACCGAGGAAATCAATATCATACCCTAGAGTATTATCAGAATTTTGAATAGTAGCAACTTTATTGATAAAAATAAACATAAAAAACATTTATATATAACGATTTTCTTCTTTCTTTTTGTCACTTCATATTTAGTAAGCGCGTGTAATGGTACTGTTGGAAACGTGATAAAATCAAACTTTTACAACTGTAGCAGATTTACTCACTGTTACGAGGGATTGCCATATGTGAAGAATTGCAATACTGGACTCTTTTTTGGAATATCAAAATCAACAGGGATAATTGGTCCAAACTGTGACTATGCCAGTAACGTTATGTGTGAAAAAGACATCCAAAGTAAGTTTTTTTGAAGCGCTATTAGAAGGTTACACCATAAAACTTAATTTTCGTATTTGCTTTATCTTCGCGATATTCGCATGGTTGCATTTCGCGAAATTATGTCATTTGAAAAAAGTTCTATATTCTCACACCTGTGACATGGAAATCCCTTGTTTTTTACCCATGTGGGATTTCCTTGTCCCAGCCTAGTGTTGAGACAGGCTACACACTGAATTTCCCACGTATTCATGCCTGCTTTGGATTTATTGTTGGGGAAACTTAATACGTTGGGAAAAGTTTCGAAGTTCTCAACGTCATAATCACTTACATACGCTTAATTGATGGCGTCATAATTATTTTACGTGAGAACACCTACATAAATTGATTAGGTCATTTTCAGCAGGCACGGGTGGTTACATGAAAACTCAACGTTTGATGCAATGTTTTGTTTACAAAACATGTTTTATGTTGAAAATGTGTGAGAATAAGAATCCTACACCAGTCACAGGGTAAGACAGAGATATCTCAAACTCGGATAAATATTTTTAATGTCCAGGAAAATATTCAACCTCGTTTGAGATATCTCTGTCTTACCCTGTTACCGGTGTAAGATTCTATTAGTCTTTTGACAAATGGGAGCTCAAAAATACCAACTGTTAATACCTTCAAAAAAAAAGTTATATAATGGGGCTCACATTTTCGGGCTGGGCATGTGTGTATGGTTCTTGTCCAAACATCGTTTCCTTTTCTAACCTCAACCAATACCATACCTAAGATTTACCGTTCGCAAAGTAGATTTTATATTCTGGTCAAACTTCGGTCATAGGATAATGGTGTGTTTGTTTCACAATTATAAGTTTGTTTCCACTGCGGGAACTTTATCAAACAAATCAAGACGCCTAAATAAATTAGAAAAACAATTATATCGTAAAAAAGGCTTAACAATGCTGTCAAAAAGTTTTATGGTCGTTATTTCAAAAATGTTAGGAAGTATGAATATATATGACGACCAAGATGTCCATCTTCCTTTATATCAATATCGATTTTACGCGTTACGAGTGTAGCTAAGTAAACAAAAGTTACTCATCCTTGTCGGGCACTTAGCCTCATTCCCCGAGTGGAAGTTTACGTGTTTCACTAAATCTGCTAGGTTCAAAGTTTTAAATTTTGTTATGTGATTGTAATTTTGACATAGATTGGCATGTTTGTTTTTAACTTGTTTGAATAAAATAAATAGAAAGTTTACATTTTTCGTAAAAAATCATCATTTAACTTATGAATATTTCTTGTTTATAATGTTTTCCAGCAACAACTACAACAACAACAACAATGGCGCCAGACAACGAAGGTTTGTATTTAAAAGTGCATGTAAATAAGAAATCGAATAACAAGAAACGTTCCAAACGTTCCCTCGAATATATGCAGTTCTGAAAGTGATGAACCTTTACTAAATATTTAATCCTTATAGAATTTTCTATACCATTTCTTCATCTAAATTGTTTCGATTCATTGATCAATATTGCATATAACATATTAAGGACATTTAAGATTAATTTAAATTTCGAATGGAAGATACACATAGCAAATTTACTAAGGATGTATTCTTAAGGGAGCCTAAATATCATGTATTCAATTTTTTACTCCGTCTATTTTTAGAGATGATGATTTATAAGAAAATTAACATATGCAGGAGCACCTGGGGGAATGTCTGTTTATGTTTTTTAGGAAATGTTTTTGTTAGGGATATAGCATGCCTAGGCTTATCAAGGCCCGTAAAACGTTTTATGGCCGTCATCACAGTATTGTTGATAAGTTTGATGTCTCTGTGTCAAGGATTGCCCTGGATATATTTGACATTTCATAAATCCATGTTCCTTTTACACAATTTTGATAACACACGTCGCGGGTGTAGCTAGTTAAATAAGAGATGCTTACCCTTCCGGAGCATCCGGCCTCACCTTCCTGGTGGAAGTTTATATGTCTGACCTAACTTGTCAGTTCCAAAGTTTTTACTTTGCTTCTGGTTGTGATTCGGATATAGATTAATATGTTTGTTTTTGAATTACGCCAATTTTGACACGCTGTCCTGTTTCGTCATTTATACACATTTTCTTTCAAAAATGAGTTTTCCAATTGAAAACTAAACTTTTAAAACATTGGCTTGATGATTTGAGATGTGTTTTATATTTAAATTACAAACTTTTTGTAGACCTCGCTCGTTTTCGCCACACTTTTGGCTGATGCAATCGGCTTTTTAGACCTTTAATATAAGACACATCATGCCATAAGTGTTTATTTTTCTTATATTGTAAAAGTGGATAATTATAATGGTTAAATCCGAACAAAACATAATTAATAAGTTGAAAATTTTATGTAAAACAAAGAAAAATGAATTAAAATTGAAACAGTAATAATGTCTAAATTAAGAATTGAATAAAAATTTTAACTCGTGTGTCGCTTAACTAATATTTCAAATTGTATGTCTTAATTTTCGTTTTATTCATCTCAACATATCATAGGAAGTAACTTTAGTTTCTCATTGTTCGTTTAGTTTATTAATTCATTTTAGATATACAATGCACAGACAGATATACTTTTATCGGGAATGCTCAAATAATCATCGACTGTAATGTATCGATTAGCGCTAACCAGAACCTTACCGTGTCCAGAGAGGATCAACGTTTAGCCTTCGTTGATGGAGCCGGCACAGTCACAAATGATGGTGTGGCAGACATTTCAGTAACCTTCGACACAATTGATACGCCAAAACGTTTGAAGATACGCATTTCTAATGTTAAATGTAGAGACGAAGGCGTCTACACAGTAACGCCTAGTAATGGGTTTTCTACTAGAGTTACATTGAAAGTGAAAGGTAATTTTTTCAATACTTGGTGTAACTATCCAAACAGGATTGGCCTAGCCTTTGAGAGCACCCGATCCACCTTGGTGGAAGTTAACGCATTAACCTAGTTTGTCAGTTCCAAAGTTTTTTCTTTGTTTTTTGGGTTGTGATTTGGACATGGATTATAAGGTTGGTATTATATGGCAAAATTGTAAATTATTTTATACATCAAGATTATTAACGTATTATCTATACGTTTAAATATTCATTTAGAAAGTTTTCAATATAGCAATTAAAAATAATAACAATACATTCTGCGACATAAAGAGCAAAATGCACAAGGAAGGGTAAAATAATACAACTGTATCTATTACTTGTACAATTGAATATTATTCAATATATTCATCTAATCTTTAGTTATGAAAAAGTGTTCATATATGTTAATATATTTATTTTGTGTAGCTTTTACTGCGCTGAAAATTCCGAAGTATAATTTTGCTACACTATGCATACACAATGTCACTACTAAGTATAGTTACCCCCAGTACCTCGGAACACATTGGCTTAAAGCATCAGCAAAATTGTTTGCGATCTCGTTTTGTTTTCAAAAATAGTCGTATAATGAATGCTGAAATTCCCTAAAAATTGGATTAATTGTATGTGAAGAAATGATTTTATTCTATTTTCTGATATTTAAATATCGTTCCATTTTAACAAATTGTGGAATTTCATTACTGTTAAAACAGAAAAATTGACATATAACATAAGAATTCTTCTATATTCATTTTAGAGAAGCCAAAAAGTTCGCCAACTTTGACTATACCCCTAGAAATAGTGGAAGATCAATTGTGGCATGCGATCACCTGTTCCGGAAACATTGGGTTTCCAAAAGGACGGTTGAAATTCGAAATCAAAATGCCCGATAACGATACATTTCAAGAAGTGAAGGCTAACAGTTCTAATTATCAAGAAGGGAGCTGTAGTTATAACTCGCACATTTCATTAAGCTTAATCAGAGGAATGGATATGCATGGTTCTGTGATTAGATGTTCTACAGAAAATAATGAAACATTTGAGGCAGGTGATCCTGATGTCAGGTCTACAGAGAAAATTCTCTACGTGATACCAAGTAAGTGAAAGTGGTATTTTGGTTCAAAATGTACAAGTTAAATGCGTTAACACAATGTAAATAAAACCAACTTTTGCGAATTAGGTCATGTTCAGATACCAAGTCCTTGAATAAGACGAGTGTATATCAAATTAAATGACTGATCGACCCAACCTAATGCGTAGAATGGTTTGAAAAATAAAACAAAATATGCTAAAAGACAAATCAGAAAAACATTGAGAAGATTGTACAATACAAATGTTTTTACAGACGAAATGGAGAAATGCATTGGTTGAATATATTGCAAGTGCAAGTCACATGAATAAATAGGTCTGATCAGCGGAAAAAACTATTGCTAAGTGCCTGTCTGTTCATTTGACAGAAATCTGATCATACTGTTATTTAAATTATTATGAAGAAATTTTGATAATTTGAAGAAATGTTGGTAGGAATAATGCTTTTAAATACTTAAAGTGATAATTTAACACTCTAACTTGGTTTTCCATTTCGAGTTTGTTTCAACTAACTGGTAATTTGTATTACTTTTGTTTAAACTTGACATCCTAAACGTTTTATTAAAAATAGATTTTGTCCATTTGTATAAAAATTGATAATACATGTATTCTAAAAACTAAAGAGATGCCAAGTGTCGCCTGAACTGTACATAGTGACATAATGTGTTTACTGTAAAAAGCTAGAATTAAAATAAATTGATTGCTCAAGACTAATTATGCCTATAAAAAACCCATTACAGTAGAAACTTTATTGATAACGTTATAAATGTAAAATACATACAGGGCATAATTACCTTAAACGTGATGTCGTCAACTTCAAAGTAAAAATGAAATAAATAATATCCAAGCTGAAACACGTGAAGTGTGTATGTAAAAGTAAATAGCTGTAACCAGGAATTACGTGTATTTACTAGGAGGGTAAGTAATAACATGCAATTACAGGCAGATTTAGTGATTCCATGGAATCACTGAAATGTTCAGTTAATACATGTAATTACTGAAAACTGTTGCTAATGTTACACATATTAGCTAAACGATATTATCTACAATTTCTAATTCAGCAGCAATTTACTTATTGAACATGCTATTATCAGAATACATTCAATTACTGTATTTCCACAAATTCAGTGCACATGAAAAATGCAAGAATAAAGTCGTATTTTCCAACAAACTCACAAACATTTTGCCAAAACTTAATATAAAACAGAATGACCTAATAGGAAAAAATATTTTTCATTCAAGAAAACATGAACTCAATTCTGTACATAGAGCAATTTTTGAACTTTTTAAGAAAACATATGACGTTGTCAAAATTATCCCTTCTGTACCTTCTTACTTGGAACAATTGAAAAAGTTATGTCATAATTAGAATATTCATGATGATCACACCTGACAAAAAACCGAACAACAATGACCTAACTGATCCTAAATGCCCTGATGTAAATTTGAATGAGGTCCAATTGATGTATAAACTTGATTAAGTTTCCAAAATTTATGCAAAATTTTCTCTATGTACAGGAGAGCTGAAAAATACTGTTTCAATTAAAACATAATTTGGTTAGGTCAGTTCAATTTAATTGCATTTTATTGATAGTTTAATGGAAACATTATCAATTAAAAGAAATAAATAATAAAAACCATGTGCACCCAATTTATGGAAATACAGTAATATGTGCGTTTCTGCATATGTGATATTACCTTGGACCATTAACCTATACCGGCCCTAGGGTTAAAAAGCCATATCATCCACATCAGTGCTGAGGTATGAGTAATAACAGAGTCAAAACATACTAAATATATTAAGAAACGTCCGTGGTTGATATAGATTATAATCTGTGTTATGACCATATTACACTCTTTTGTTATTTGTGATGACATGATAAATTTAGATCAGATTATTATACATTTCAGAATCTGTTTGCGAGAATTCTACTCTTTATGATTTCAAAAACCATCCATATGACTGCAATAAATATATCAGATGTCTTCAAGGAAATACTGCTGTGGCGTCTTGTCCACCTAATCAATATTGGGACAATGCAAATACAAGATGTGATGGTTCGACTGACCCGTGTCCACCAAATACTAGTAAGATGCAATTAAAGTTGTTTTTATGTTTGATAATACTATAACATTAAGTGTCTGGTAGTATATATAGCAACAATAACAAACATTGCAATAAATGGCAAATAGGAAAATAAAACTGGAAGAACACATACTAAGACCAATGATAATAAAGTCACTGCTTTCGTGCAAGCTTATCTTTTATGGCCATCACCATATGACCATTTTGTTGGTAAGTTTAAATTCTCGTATACAAAATTACCCTGTGAATATGTTAAGTCCAAAAGTTCCATATTGTTCTCATTCTTAATTTCAAATTCATGCATGTCTGGTGTGTCTAGGTAAATATGAGTTAATTACCCTTCCAGAGCAACCAGTCTATTCTAACATTACTATTACTAATAACATTATGATGCCCATTATCCTTGCAAACTGAAATACTTATGATTATAGGTAGTTAAAAAAGTTTGTTATGAAATTTTCGATAAACCAGAATTATAACTCACCTTCTTTGGGATGAATGTAATCAGATAAATATCTGAAAGTTTTAAAACATATAGAGAAGGGACTTCAATCTAAAATTGTTCTGTAGGAAATAACGCACAAATAAAGGTACCATAGGCTGCTATTTAAAAATATTTTTCTGTTTCAGTACTTACTACAACTACAATGACACCATCGACTTCACAAAAACCTCCAGGTAAGATTAATATAGTATGAAAAAAGAAGGCGAAAAAGAATTTTTGAATATACAATTTTCTACTTTTTCTGCTGCTTAAATTTAAAATTCCTCTACAATTAAGATATAATCGTTTATGCAAAGTGTTTCTTTGGCTGAATTTTGTCAAATATGTTTTGATCTTTTGGGTATCCTTACAAGATCTTGAAAGCAATTTTGGTTTTATAATATTGGTCCAAGCACTACTGATGAGAAATTGTTTTTTCCGAAATGACAGTCTAGTGCTATAAAATTAAAACTGGTATAATATGCAATTATTATAGTAGTTCTCGTCGCAAATAGCTAAAATATTGACCATTGCTAAGAAATGTTAAGCAAAATTCAGCATCAACATCAATAAACCATAGATAATATATTTTATATTTGTGCTCAAAATTTTAATAAAGTGGAATGCATTTTGAAAATATTTTTCTTATATAATAGGGTATTAAACAATGGTTATACTGAATATACGATACACATATGAGAGAACTCACTTTGTATAGTTTTAGAGCATTTTAATTATAAATAAGAATCAGGCATGTACATAACACAAGACCAACTCCCTCCTTTAAGGGTCTTTAAGGAATCCTTAAAGATCCTTAAAGATGTCCTTAAAGATCCTTAAAGCCTCGTTAAAGACCCCATTAAGGACCAACATCTTCTTAATGATCTTTAAGGCTTCCTTACAGATCCTTAATGGAACTGAAATTTTAAGGATCTTTAATGCGGCTTTAAGGATCTTTAAGGATCACCCTGACATACACATGTATTTAAATGATATTATGGTGTTTTTTCAACCACCCTGAATTGGCTAAGGATGCACCATTATTATTATTTATTTATTCATTTTGTATATATTACACAAAAATAATTGGAGAAAAACGCGGTTAAAAATAAATGTCCGATGATAAAAAAATGTAGTTTTGACTATTTATCATTATGGATTTATGCCCATAGGTAATAAACAGATCAGGGTTCCTAATTGATGATCATCAACATTCCCCCGGTATCTCATCAACAACTTATCTAACTAATTGATAACAGAAGCAAATTCAAACTCATTTTAACCAGACGATAGTATATTCTACCTGAAAAATTTACCCTATGTTGTTAATCTCTTTAATTACCTAGATGGATTTGAATTTAATGGAATCTGATGATTAATCTACATGAGTAGTAATGTTAGGGATACTTTAGATATTTTTTACCAATTGTTATTTGTGTGTAAATAAATAAATAAAAAATAAATAAATAAATAAATAAATAAATATTTTTAAAAACTTTAATAAGTATATGAAATATGAGAGAGAGAGAGAGAGATAGAGAGGGCAGAGCGAAGACTTGTACATCATCAGTTTTTAAACTACCATTATTTGATATTCTTATTTCATGACCTTGAAATGTGCATTCATATAAATAAATAAATAAATAAATAAATAAATAATCAATAAATAAATAAATAAATTATCATATAAATTAATAAATAAATAATCAAATAAATATATAAATAATCATATAAATAAATAAATAATAAATAATCAAATAAATAAATAAACAATCATATAAATAAATAAATAAATAAATAAAATAAACCACAATTTCATAGACAAAACTGGTAGATTCATTTGCACTATCTTCTTCATGTAATAATTTCTCGATCGATCCAGTAAAATAACTTGTATTCTCTGATCAAGTTTTTATGGAGAGAGAGAGAGAGAGAGAGAGAGAGAGAGAGAGAGAGAGAGAGAGAGAAACTCGGAGCTGAGAGTTGTCTATCGGAACTTTTTCCCACAAGCGAAAACTATAAGCATGATTTTCTAATCATAGAATAGGTCCGCAATCCAAGTTAACGAATTTCGGGCTAATAAAGTTGTGATTTATAATGAAACAATTAAAAGAAAAAAACATTTATATCATCGGCATTTATTTTAAGTTAATTATCGTTTTAATTTGTTTTCTTGCCGAAAATGGGGTTCTCTGTGTGTTTCCGTTTCATTAATAATCCTAGAACTGACAGCCTCAATATAACTAGCAAAATCTTGATCTCACTGTCTTGGTTCACATCTTTAGGGAAAATCTAGTGTGAGAAAACTCGCTTGTCGAATATTGGTTCTAATCTCAATGCACTTCGATTTCTTTCACTATCCTTGAACTTAAAGTCTCTACACAAGACTATACAATTTTGTTACAAACTGACAAAATATTAAACTGGGACAGGCCATAATCTCAGAAAATTTGTCAGTTCGCTCAGGTTTTACATTCTTGGCCATTCTAGAATTCTTATTCATTGAATCAAATAATGATATAAGTGAAATAATCTTGACACAGGAATGAAACTCTATACTCTGCTATCCCGTTATCCTGATTATGTTGAGAAAAAAGTAAAAAAGTTTTCTCCAGAAATAAATCAAATGGTGTTGTTCAAACACAAAAAGATATTAGCAGTCTGCAGCTGACGTTGGAATATTGTCATATCTAGGAGAGAAAGAGAGAGAGAGAGAGAGAATTTGGATTTGCAGTGTCGTGTACTTTTTTCGTTCTGTTTAAAAATAATTCAAAAATGGTAAATCATGCAGTGTCAGATCCAGCGGGATGGAGGTAGGTGGGCGGGGAGGGGGCACCCCAACATTTGCCCCTGCTTTCCGACTTTTTTCCCTCTCGCTTACCGCAAATTGTCAAGCAACCAGTGGATGGACCAGTTAATTAGTGGTACTAATTAATTCGTGTACAGGTAGGTAATTGCAATCAGAGGATGATGTAATGTACCAGTTCGCTGAGGTATGAAAGAATTCAGGTAGTGCTGACCAGTCTTAGGTGATAATGTTATTTACCTGATCACTTAGGCATGAAAGAACCCAGTTAGTATTAGTAAATGACGTTAATTAGTAATACTAATTAAGACACTTCTGTCTTGTCAGAAAGCATGAATTTTAAACTGGGCTGTTATCAGTACTTCAAAAATAATTCTTATTCAAGGACAGATTCCATAAAGAGTGATTCCATTAATCATAAATGAATATTGGGACCAAGGGTCAGGGCCCAGAGAGAGAGAGAGAGAGAGAGAGAGAGAGAGAGAGAGAGAGAGAGAGCTAATTAGAATGGTACATTTTTAGCACATAAGATTATCTTTTTGTATATTTTTATAGCGCAAAGTCCTATTTTCATATAAAAGTCCCAATTTTTGTACATTTTTTGTACATTTTTTTATTTTTAATTGGTTTTAATAGATAAATTCCATCTCATTTGACTTTTTATTCTATCCGTCCGTTATTGGCTTTATGGAACAAATCTGATAAGTGCTATTTTCTGGTAAAAAGGATTCTTGTGTGTTGCACCATTATACTGATTATTTAGTATAATAATGTAATAATTTAATTAATATAATAAAATTAACTTGAATGTTCAGATGGATGTCATATAGATAATTTTAAACAAGTGTGGAAAAAAGGGGAGGAAGGAGACCTTCCACTTCGGTAGCAGCCAGCTCGGTAGAGGAGTGTCGACTGTCCGCTCCAGAAGTGGAAGGTCGCGGGTTTGGTCTCTGGCCGGGTCTGATCCAAAACTTGAAAAAGGGTAGTGACTATTCACTCGGATCCGCTTTTGAGTATGACAATGGTAATATTTTTTTAAACAGTTTTACCAGATTTATAACAGTAGGAAATGTCGCTAGTTCTACTGTTTCAATTTGTAAAGAGTACTATTATTATAATGTTTAACATGTGCACCCCTTTTCTCTCTCTCTCTCTCTCTCTCTCTCTCTCTCTCTCTCTCTCTCTCACCGTGAATTGAATTAATTTCTGAAATTATTTTATTTAACATTCTCACTGTTTCCCTCATAAAACAGTCATTTAAGTTAAATGCGAGATTTTGAAGGATAGATTAAGATTATAACAAATTATCATTAAAACTCGTCCTTCCATTTTGTACAGATTATTAAATGTCGCTGGTACAATATTATAGTTGTTTATCAAACAAGGAAATAAGTATTGGTATTACAACAAAAATGTAACTAAATTATAAAAGACAATTTTAAATAAAATTTACTTAAAATTATTGTTTTAATTTCAAGAATTATTGAAATATTTTAATAAAAAAGCAGTAGTATGATTAAGATTATACAAATAGGAATGGATATCTGATCGATAATTGATCTTTATAAAAGTGATGTTTGCCAGTCAGATAAATAAGTGTATTACAGGTAAAGGTTTGATATGCCCGTCTTCCTTTGATCAGAAATCTTAAGTCAGTTAAATTAACCTAAAAATTATTCCTCTCAAGAATGAAAGAGCAAACTATAATAATAATAATATAATAATAATAATAATATAATAAAATATTTAAATGGAGTAAAACATTTTATTTATATTTTTATTATTAAATCTGAAAGATTTAGAGCTAGTCACGTGATCCTTAGGCTACCGGGTACTAATATAGTTTAAAAATATAAAATGCATATTCATGTCTTCCGTGGCCTAATGGATAAGGATGTAGAGTCAGGAAAGGATGTAATCTGGGGAACTAAGGGTAGTGAGTTCAAGTCCCGCTGCGAGCGAAATTAGATAAGTAAATTTGTAATAATGATGTTAAATAATGTGTTCTTCTTTATTTGTGATTTCAGGACTACTTGCAAAACAACCAAAATTAGTATAAATTGATAAAGAAAAATGATTAAATAAAGTTTATTTTTTATAAATTTACAAATTTTATAAATAAATAAAAAAAAAAATAAAAAAAATAATTTTTTTTAAATAAAACAATAAAATAAAATAAAAACAGTGTAAGAGTATAATAAGTTAAATAATTATATTTAACATCACATTTATATAAATTTAAAATTTAAAAAAATGTAAAGAAATTTGTTTTCTGTGTTTATTAAACGAATCCTTAAAGATCCTTAAAGCCGCCTTAAAGATCCTTAAAATTTCAGTTCCATTAAGGATCTTTAAGGATGTCCTTAAAGAGACCTTAAAGACACATTTAAGGTCCTTAAAGACCCCTTAAAGATCCTTAAAGCCCCATTTAATGAGAGTCTTTAAGGATCCTTAAAGGTGACATTTCTTCTTGTGTAAACTATTATATATAGTCTTTTACAAGATGCAATAATCTTACAAGTCGTTAATTTTAAAATGGTTGAATGTTGTGTTGTCTAAATAAGTAAAGAAAATGTGTGTTACACTTTACTGAATACACTGTTCTATAAAATTTCTGGCTTCCACTCGTACAATATATTTTGGTTTGAACCATTGCAATATTTGTATCTCACGTAGTATGATAATTTTTTCCACATGAACTTATATGGCAGAAAAATAATTTTATTTTTACATAATATAATTCCATAACGATTTCGTTTTATGAACCCTTCTTGATAGCATTCCTGGTTTGCTGATTTATATATTGTTAATCAAAGTTTGTATATAACTTAAACACCATTGTATTGATTTTTACAAATAAGTGGAATGATAACAGAGTCTACAATTTGCTCGAATACCTTTTAATAATAATAGAACTTGCCCCACAAAATTTGACATTTTTAATCAATAGCCTAAGTATTTGTTATGTTCCTTTTGCTTATTTTTTATTTGTTTTTCGGGTGTTTTTTCAATTTTCAAGAACATCTATTTTTAGTAGCTGGTGGTCTTCCTTTTTTAAATATTGATAATAATATAACAAGCTATAGAAGACTTTTGATAGCACTATCTGCCAAATGATAATTTTATTTATTAATTTTTATTAACAATTTTTAACCGATAAAAGATTACCTACTTTAACATGAAAGTAATAGTTTAAATTAAAAGGTCAAAAATATTGTCAAATAAATATGACATGTAAATAATCGAAAAAAATAGATTGTCTTGTGTTTTTTTTCAGGGATCACATTTCAAGACTTAGAGGTGTCCGGATTTATTGATACTGATTCTGTTATAACTACATGCATTTTACGAAATATGGGAGGATGGAGCACAATCAGTATAACTAAGGAAGGGACTGCAATATTCACGATAAATGCTGGATCAACGACAGACTCAAACTTGGATACTCGAATTAAACAAGCAGTTTCTGATGACGGAACTGAAATGCGTATTTCACTAAATTTTACCAGTATATTATGTAGCGATGAAGGAATCTATACCTGTTCTGTACAAAAAGCCTCAGTTGTATATAATGCCACCATAAAAATGTCTGCAAAACGTGAGTTCATTTATATCATATAGCCACAGGATAAAGTTAAATATATTTACAGGTCCAACCCGAAAGTTTCGGGAACACAATAATGTAGTTTTTAAGCAAGACAACAGTTTGTCATTTCATTTTTTGAAATGTATAAGGGGGTAACTGTGTCTTATGCCGTTCTCTTGCGTCACATTTACATCTATTATCATCGGTTTCATCTAGCGGTATGTGACTTTAAGAAACTATTAAACAAATCATTCATTAAACATGTCAAAAATTGTTAAAGCTGGCAAACTCTTTCTTTGCTGTAATTTGCATTTATTTGGTGCTCCAAACTTTTGGGTTAGACCTTTATATATATATCAGACTAACCCATATTATTTGATATAGTTTTATTGTTATAATAAAATCATTTAGAATCGAACCAAGGTAAATCTCTATGTCGCCGAAGATGACCGATTGTAATTGTAATATCCAGATCGGTGACATATCTATGGTTTAAAGGGTTTTTTTTAATTATTATTATTCTCTCTTATGGAATATTCATAGACTAGCATTATACAACTTTGTCATCATAAAGTCCGTTGGTAGTTTTGTGGCCACCATATGTTTAATATATCAATGTCTGAAAGCTGTTTATGAAGAGTGTAACCTTTTTTTGACTTGTAAGGTCCAATGTTTTTACTTTACTCCTAGTTTTTAATTCGGCGGACATGGATAAGTATGTTTGTTTTTGATATTTTTTAATTTTTCCGATTTATAGGTGTGGTTTTGCAAGTCATTTGTTTATGCCGATATGACTGAGCGATATTTTCTTTGAAATATAAAGAAATATAAAGTGTTTTAACATGAGAGTTCGTAGATGTCGGATTCGGAGATGAGAATTTTTAAAACTATAGACCTCTTCTTGACCAATACTAGCTTAGTTGACTGCGATATTTGAGATTGTTGCATTCCTAATGTGATGTAAAATCATTCAACCCACCAACTAAAAATCATTCAAAGGTTATATATTGATGTTTATAATCTATCTTCAATTTTAGAGATACCAGACACTCCGGTATTAGTCCTTAATCCTAACCAAGTTGAAAATACAAGTTCTATTTCCTATCAGCATAAATGTGATGGATATGTTGGATATCCTGGTGGAAGCTTAATTTTAAAAATAAGAAAAATTGGTGAAAGTACGTTTCAAGATTTAATTGGAAGCAATATGCTGATTATACGATCAAGGGAGCAAATTAAAGGCAATTGTTCTAACCACGAAAGTCTTAAATTTGGCCTGAAATTAACAATGGATTGGGACCAAGCAGAAATAGTGTGTCTGAGTAACAATCAAGCAATTTTATCTAGCTCTTCAGAGCCACCATCTGCTAACGCTACAATAGAACTTATCCCAGGTATGTATTCATTTTATTTCCCTATGATTAACATAAATACATATAGTTTGAGACACCCTTCGTTAATGTCGGCTCAACGTTCTATTTTTTGTTTGTCTGTTTGGTATTTCAATTCAAGTAAACGGAATTTGATCGGTAAAAACCTTGGTTTCCGATGACAAAAACTTATTCAAAATTGATTATCTGTCACTATGTGGAGGTCAGTTAATTAAATTCAAAATCCAGATTAATGTAAAGAACCCAGTTTGCTGGAGTAGTTTTAAAGTTAATGGCATATAATAGTGCCTTGCTTTTAATTAGTTTCCAAGTTATTATGTCAAATGACAAATTACCTGTAAGTATAATCGAACTGTGGTTGAGCCTCTGTTTCCGGGGTTTAAATTTTGCTTAGTTTGTAGCAATGAACTTTTTAAGGGGAAATTGACGTATCACCGTCCACGCTCACAATGTTCCGACAAAGGGTCGACATGCTTGAATTGAACGCAAAAAGAACAAGAACTCGGTGCGAATTGTGTTGTTTAAAGACGTCATTGACATTCGTACGTCACTAGTTGCATTTACATTTTCCGTGAAGGCGACCAGTGTCGGAACATTGTGGGCGTGGTTGGCGAAACGTCAGTTACACAGATACTATAAACATAGTGTCATGCAAAGATTTCGTGTGTTGGGAATCGAGAAAGTAGCTCATAACTTTTTATATGATGACTTTAAGTATGTCCATCCGTCACAGCCACCCTTAAGCCTTATGCGAACTTGATTCTATGCATTCGCCTAATGTACTTTTAATGACTATAACAAATAATGTTATCAAACATTGGAGCAGATTCGTATCATTTATAAATTCGAATATCTTTAAAATTTTTACTCTGTTCCAGACTATTTCCACCACAACCACTTCCTTCTGTAATATGAAAACCATTACTAGTGCTGACCGGATGTTCTTGAAGTAAAATCATTACTTTTGATGTAACATTTTTCAATAATTGTAATGATTTCAATTTCGATTTACTATGTGTCCTTAACTAATGTCCTTCTCTGTTTTAGGTACTTTTTGCAATGGTAAATCCATCGGAAATTATCGGCACCCATATAACTGTTCAAGATATGTACAGTGTCATTCGGGTATTGCATATGTGCTTGCATGTTCTGGTAGCCTTTGTTTTGATTTTTCTACAGGACACTGTAACTATTGTTTTTATGTTGTCTGTGAAGTGACAAGTAAGTTTCGTTCGAAATTATATATATATATATATATATATATATATATATGTGTGTGTATGTGAGTGTGTGTGTGTGTGTGTGCACAGCAAGAATAAGTTATCAAATTTATCATTATCTTTTATATCAAGGTTGGGTAAGGATGACTTGATATTGGTTACGTCAAAATATCTGGATAATTATTTCATAATAATTATATGCTTAAAGATACTTTTAAATATCTGCTACTTCAATTGTAAAATTCTTTTAAAAACTTAGTTATGCTTAATCGTTGTAATCCTTGCCTTATGTTGATTTGGCAAAATAAATCATGCACCATCTATTTTTCTCATTTCAACATCTATAATATATTTGGATTCCAGAATTTTGATCCGATCACTAATGTTCAGAACGGCCAGCGAGTGCTGCAAGATTAAAGCATGTTTAGTTATCATTGAACAATACATCTTGGTAATTATAATTGAATTTTTAATTATTATTTTAGCAACAGCCGTTCCTACCACTCCAGCACAGCCTTTAGGTAATGTTCTACACTAACATTTTTTTCTCTTTTCTAGTTAAAAAGCAAACATACTAATTCATGTCCAAATCACAATAACAAAGCAAAATAAAAACGTTCAAACTGAGACATTTGATCAAACACGAAAACTTTCACCAAGGAAATGAGGCCGGGTGCTCAAGAAGGGTAAGAATCTTTTGTTATCAACCTTCATCCACGTGTGAACAGGTGACATACATTAATACTTACACATATAATAAAATTGATACCATGGATCATGACAGGCCTAGTTAGCAAGTAAAATTAGATATGTAATGATACTTTTTCAGAATGATTAAACAAACCATGGGAAGGTAAAGTAATCCCAGTTATAACCATATTTATCAAACTTTAAAAAATGCCCGCTCGTGTCCAAATATGTTTAACTTTCATTTATGGATTGTTAATGTACAAATCATGATTGGGATCTTAATCGATTTAGAGTAAGAAACCTTTCTTGACGATGGCTAATTTCCCTGGATCTAACATTACTTCGTAAAAATAATCATGTAATGGGTTACTAGTATTTCAATTGTATACACTGTTAAGTGATTCTGATCTCAATACTTTAGGAAATTGTCAACATATATTTGTTTACCCATGTTCATTATATAAGCGTTGAGTTGAGTAATAGTGTTTAACGTCCCAATCAAGAAAATTTCACTTTTATCGAGACGTCGCCAGCTATAGGCGAAGGTGCAGAAATTTTGCCTGTGTGTTGCGCTGATGGCATTATACAGCAGGGTTCTTTATCGTGCCAAGCGTACCAAGACACGGGACCTCGTTTATTTTAAGTTTCCATCCGAAAAAACCGTGACTTTTATTTCGTAATGCCGAGTGCTTGGAGACATAACAGTCAGTACCCACTTTCAAGTCTTGGGTCAGACCCGGCCGGGGTTCGAACCCACGACCTTCCATTTACGGAGCAAGCACTCAACCAACTGAGCTACCGCAGTGGTTGTGTTCATTATATACTGTAGAATTCTAAAATCTTTGTTTATTCTTTGGAATAGAATAGCAACAATGGTGTTTAAACGTTTATCCATGTCCCTTACATTATTATGAATTAAAAGTGTAGATCAGTTCGCAATAATTAAAACGAAATAAAATATTTAAGGAGTTGACCTCAGCTACTATGTGGAAATAAGTATCCGTTAACATATCACCTCTTAATAGGTCTTAGAAGGAAGCCAATCTCCCCGGAATTCGTAGCAAAATGATAGTGAGAAATAAGTACAAGCAAAAACAAACATACGTATCCATGCTTATATCAAAATCCAGAAGCAAAGTAAAAATTTTGAAACTGACAAATTAGTTTAAACACTTGAACTTCCACGGAAGAAATGAGGTTGGGTAAAGGTAGATATCCTGTTTAGATATCTACACCATCCACGTGTGGAATCAAAATTGTTTGAAAGGAACATGGAACTATGGGATGTCAAATATATCCAAAGTATCCTTTTACACGGATACAGTATTCTTATCAACAAGCTCTATCATAGCGTATTTAGTGTGAAACCGGATCATAATCAGAAGCAGGTATATTACTGCATAGAATAAAAAATAGAAAAAAACACAATTAAAATATCAGTCATCATAGTCTTTGCACAAAAAAATATTATACAGCAACATTGTCTTTCTCGGACTTTTTGGGTTTAACACTTAGTTGAACTAATAAACGGTATCATTTATGGCCAAGCGAAATTAAAACTAAACTCCTGCTTTAGTCATTAAAAGTGCAGGAAGAAAACATTATGATTGTTGCTGTTTGTTGTCAATCCTTTTTTGTTTGTTCACTTGATATGGTTGATACTATCCATGCCCAAATCGGAATCTAGAAGCAAAGTCAAAACTTTAAAACTGACAATTTAAGTTAAAGACATCAACATCTACCAAGGAAGTAAGCCCGGGCGCTCCATAAGGTAAGCGCCTACTGTTAAGCCAGCTACACGCAACACGCGGTTGATCACTGTGGATATAAAAGGTACAATATTTTGATGACGGCCAATACTCAAAATATTTTGAGGGTTCAAATATTTGTTTCAAATCTATCTTATTACTTCAATCATTTGTTTTTTTGTATAGATCCGCTTTTGAGTATGACAATGGTAATATTTTTTTAAACAGTTTTACCAGATTTATAACAGTAGGAAATGTCGCTAGTTCTACTGTTTCAATTTGTAAAGAGTACTATTATTATAATGTTTAACATGTGCAACCCTTTTCTCTCTCTCTCTCTCTCTCTCTCTCTTCTCTCTCTCTCTTCTCTCTCTCTCTCTCTCTCACTGTGAATTGAATTAATTTCTGAAATTATTTTATTTAACATTCTCACTGTTTCCCTAAAAAAACAGTCATTTAAGTTAAATGCGAGATTTTGAAGGATAGATTAAGATTATAACAAATTATCATTAAAACTCGTCCTTCCATTTTGTACAGATTATTAAATGTCGCTGGTACAATATTACAGTTGTTTATCAAACAAGGAAATAAGTATTGGTATAACAACAAAAATGTAACTAAATTATAGAAGACAATTTAAAATAAAATTTACTTAAAATTATTGTTTTAATTTCAAGAATTATTGAAATATTTTAATAAAAAAGCAGTAGTATGATTAAGATTATACAAATAGGAATGGATATCTGATCGATAATTGATCTTTATAAAAGTGATGTTTGCCAGTCAGATAAATAAGTGTATTACAGGTAAAGGTTTGATATGCCCGTCTTCCTTTGATCAGAAATCTTAAGTCAGTTACATAACCTAAAAATTATTCCTCTAAAGAATGAAAGAGCAAACTATATAATAATAATAATAATAATAATAATAATAATAATAATAATAAAATAGTTTTAAAATGGAGTAAAACATTTTATTTATATATCTTATTATTAAATCTGAAAGATTTAGAGCTAGTCACGTGATCCTTAGGCTACCGGGTACTGATATAGTTTAAAAATATAAAATGCATATTCATGTCTTCCGTGGCCTAATGGATAAGGATGTAGAGTCAGGAAAGGATGTTATCTGGGGAACTAAGGGTAGTGAGTTCAAGTCCCGCTGCGAGCGAAATTAGATAAGTAAATTTGTAATAAATGTTGTTAAATAATGTGTTCTTTCTTTATTTGTGATTTCAGGACTACTTGCAAAACAACCAAAATTAGTATAAATTGATAAAGAAAAAAATATTAAATAAATTTATTTTTTATAAATTTACAAATTTTATAAATAAATAAAAAAAAAAATAAAAAAAATATTTTTTTTTAAATAAAACAATAAAATAAAATAAAAACAGTGTAAGAGTATAATAAGTTAAATAATTATATTAAACATCACATTTATATTAATTTAAAATTTAAATTTGTTTTCTGTGTTTATTAAACGAATCCTTAAAGATCCTTAAAGCCGCCTTAAAGATCCTTAAAATTTCAGTTCCATTAAGGATCTTACAATATATCTTGGTTTGAACCATTGCAATATTTGTATCTCACGTAGTATGATAATTTTTTCCACATGAACTTATATGGCAAAAAAATAATTTTATTTTTACATAATATAATTCCATAACGATTTCGTTTTATGAACCCTTCTTGATAGCATTCCTGGTTTGCTGATTTATATATTGTAAATCAAAGTTTGTATATAACTTAAACACCATTGTATTGATTTTTACAAATAAGTGGAATGATAACAGAGTCTACCATTTGCTCGAATACCTTTTAATAATAATAGAACTTGCCCCACAAAATTTGACATTTTTAATCAATAGCCTAAGTATTTGTTATGTTCCTTTTGCTTATTTTTTATTTGTTTTTCGGGTGTTTTTTCAATTTTCAAGAACATCTATTTTTAGTAGCTGGTGGTCTTCCTTTTTTAAATATTGATAATAATATAACAAGCTATAGAAGACTTTTGATAGCACTATCTGCCAAATGATAATTTTATTTATTAATTTTTATTAACAATTTTTAACCGATAAAAGATTACCTACTTTAACATGAAAGTAATAGTTTAAATTAAAAGGTCAAAAATATTGTCAAATAAATATGACATGTAAATAATCGAAAAACTAGATTGTCTTGTGTTTTTTTTTCAGGAATCACATTTCAAGACTTAGAGGTGTCCGGATTTATTGATACTGATTCTGTTATAACTACATGCATTTTACGAAATATGGGAGGATGGAGCACAATCAGTATAACTAAGGAAGGGGCTGCAATATTCACGATAAATGCTGGATCAACGACAGACTCAAACTTGGATACTCGAATTAAACAAGCAGTTTCTGATGACGGAACTGAAATGCGTATTTCACTAAATTTTACCAGTATATTATGTAGCGATGAAGGAATATATACCTGTTCTGTACAAAAAGCCTCAGTTATATATAATGCCACCATGAAAATGTCTGCAAAACGTGAGTTCATTTATATCATATAGCCACAGGATAAAGTTAAATATATTTACAGGTCCAACCCGAAAGTTTCGGGAACACAATAATGTAGTTTTTAAGCAAGACAACAGTTTGTCATTTCATTTTTTGAAATGTATAAGGGGGTAACTGTGTCTTATGCCGTTCTCTTGCGTCACATTTACATCTATTATCATCGGTTTCATCTAGCGGTATG
Organism: Anadara kagoshimensis; assembly: GCA_021292105.1. NCBI lineage: Eukaryota > Metazoa > Mollusca > Bivalvia > Arcoida > Arcidae > Anadara > Anadara kagoshimensis. The sequence goes on from CM037869.1 coordinate 13,316,703, forward strand.
TGACTTAAAGAAACTATTAAACAAATCATTCATTAAACATGTCAAAAGTTGTTAAAGCTGGCAAACTCTTTCTTTGCTGTAATTTGCATTTATTTGGTGCTCCAAACTTTTGGGTTAGACCTTTATATATATATCAGACTAACCCATATTATTTGATATAGTTTTATTGTTATAATAAAATCATTTAGAATCGAACCAAGATACATGTAAATCTCTATGTCGCCGAAGATGACCGATTGTAATTGTAATATCCAGATCGGTGACATATCTATGGTTTAAAGGTTTTTTTTTTATTATTATTATTCTCTCTTAAGGAATATTCATAGACTAGCATTATACAACTTTGTCATCAGAAAGTCCGTTGGTAGTTTTGTGGCCACCATATGTTTAATATATCAATGTCTGAAAGCTGTTTATGAAGAGTGTAACCTTTTCTTGACTTGTAAGGTCCAATGTTTTTACTTTACTCCTAGTTTTTAATTCGGCGGACATGGATAAGTATGTTTGTTTTTGATATTTTTTAATTTTTCCGATTTATAGGTGTGGTTTTGCAAGTCATTTGTTTATGCCGATATGACTGAGCGATATTTTCTTTGAAATATAAAGAAATATAAAGTGTTTTAACATGAGAGTTCGTAGATGTCGGATTCGGAGATGAGAATTTTTAAAACTATAGACCTCTTCTTGACCAATACTAGCTTAGTTGACTGCGATATTTGAGATTGTTGCATTCCTAATGTGACGTAAAATCATTAAACCCACCAACTAAAAATCATTCAAAGGTTATATATTGATGTTTATAATCTATCTTCAATTTTAGAGATACCAGACACTCCGGTATTAGTCCTTAATCCTAACCAAGTTGAAAATACAAGTTCTATTTCCTATCAGCATAAATGTGATGGATATGTTGGATATCCTGGTGGAAGCTTAATTTTAAAAATAAGAAAAATTGGTGAAAGTACGTTTCAAGATTTAATTGGAAGCAATATGCTGATTATACGATCAAGGGAGCAAATTAAAGGCAATTGTTCTAACCACGAAAGTCTTAAATTTGGCCTGAAATTAACAATGGATTGGGACCAAGCAGAAATAGTGTGTCTGAGTAACAATCAAGCAATTTTATCTAGCTCTTCAGAGCCACCATCTGCTAACGCTACAATAGAACTTATCCCAGGTATGTATTCATTTTATTTCCCTATGATTAACATAAATACATATAGTTTGAGACACCCTTCGTTAATGTCGGCTCAACGTTCTATTTTTTGTTTGTCTGTTTGGTATTTCAATTCAAGTAAACGGAATTTGATCGGTAAAAACCTTGGTTTCCGATGACAAAAACTTATTCAAAATTGATTATCTGTCACTATGTGGAGGTCAGTTAATTAAATTCAAAATCCAGATTAATGTAAAGAACCCAGTTTGCTGGAGTAGTTTTAAAGTTAATGGCATATAATAGTGCCTTGCTTTTAATTAGTTTCCAAGTTATTATGTCAAATGACAAATTACCTGTAAGTATAATCGAACTGTGGTTGATACTCTGTTTCCGGGGTTTAAATTTTGCTTAGTTTGTAGCAATGAACTTTTTAAGGGGAAATTGACGTATCACCGTCCACGCTCACAATGTTCCGACAAAGGGTCGACATGCTTGAATTGAACGCAAAAAGAACAAGAACTCGGTGCGAATTGTGTTGTTTAAAGACGTCATTGACATTCGTACGTCACTAGTTGCCTTTACGTTTACCGTGAAGGCGACCAGTTTTGGAACATTGTGGGCGTGGTTGGCGAAACGTCAGTTACACAGATACTATAAACATAGTGTCATGCAAAGATTTCGTGTGTTGGGAATCGAGAAAGTAGCTCATAACTTTTTATATGATGACTTTAAGTATGTCCATCCGTCACAGCCACCCTTAAGCCTTATGCGAACTTGATTCTATGCATTCGCCTAATGTACTTTTAATGACTATAACAAATAATGTTATCAAACATTGGAGCAGATTCGTATCATTTATAAATTCGAATATCTTTAAAATTTTTACTCTGTTCCAGACTATTTCCACCACAACCACTTTCTTCTGTAATATGAAAACCATTACTAGTGCTGACCGGATGTTCTTGAAGTAAAATCATTACTTTTGATGTAACATTTTTCAATAATTGTAATGATTTCAATTTCGATTTACTATGTGTCCTTAACTAATGTCCTTCTCTGTTTTAGGTACTTTTTGCAATGGTAAATCCATCGGAAATTATCGGCACCCATATAACTGTTCAAGATATGTACAGTGTCATTCGGGTATTGCATATGTGCTTGCATGTTCTGGTAGCCTTTGTTTTGATTTTTCTACAGGACACTGTAACTATTGTTTTTATGTTGTCTGTGAAGTGACAAGTAAGTTTCGTTCGAAATTTCTTTTAAAAACTTAGTTATGCTTAATCGTTGTAATCCTTGCCTTATGTTGATTTGGCAAAATAAATCATGCACCATCTATTTTTCTCATTTCAACATCTATAATATATTTGGATTCCAGAATTTTGATCCGATCACTAATGTTCAGAACGGCCAGCGAGTGCTGCAAGATTAAAGCATGTTTAGTTATCATTGAACAATACATCTTGGTAATTATATATTGAATTTTTAATTATTATTTTAGCAACAGCCGTTCCTACCACTCCAGCACAGCCTTTAGGTAATGTTCTACACTAACATTTTTTTCTCTTTTCTAGTTAAAAAGCAAACATACTAATTCATGTCCAAATCACAATAACAAAGCAAAATAAAAACGTTCAAACTGAGACATTTGATCAAACACGAAAACTTTCACCAAGGAAATGAGGCCGGGTGCTCAAGAAGGGTAAGAATCTTTTGTTATCAACCTTCATCCACGTGTGAACAGGTGACATACATTAATACTTACACATATAATAAAATTGATACCATGGATCATGACAGGCCTAGTTAGCAAGTAAAATTAGATATGTAATGATACTTTTTCAGAATGATTAAACAAACCATGGGGAAGGTAAAGTAATCCCAGTTATAACCATATTTATCAAACTTTAAAAAATGCCCGCTCGTGTCCAAATATGTTTAACTTTCATTTATGGATTGTTAATGTACAAATCATGATTGGGATCTTAATCGATTTAGAGTAAGAAACCTTTCTTGACGATGGCTAATTTCCCTGGATCTAACATTACTTCGTAAAAATAATCATGTAATGGGTTACTAGTATTTCAATTGTATACACTGTTAAGTGATTCTGATCTCAATACTTTAGCAAATTGTCAACATATATTTGTTTACCCATGTTCATTATATAAGCGTTGAGTTGAGTAATAGTGTTTAACGTCCCAATCAAGAAAATTTCACTTTTATCGAGACGTCGCCAGCTATAGGCGAAGGTGCAGAAATTTTGCCTGTGTGTTGCGCTGATGGCATTATACAGCAGGGTTCTTTATCGTGCCAAGCGTACCAAGACACGGGACCTCGTTTATTTTAAGTTTCCATCCGAAAAAACCGTGACTTTTATTTCGTAATGCCGAGTGCTTGGAGACATAACAGTCAGTACCCACTTTCAAGTCTTGGGTCAGACCCGGCCGGGGTTCGAACCCACGACCTTCCATTTACGGAGCAAGCACTCTACCAACTGAGCTACCGCAGTGGTTGTGTTTATTATATACTGTAGAATTCTAAAATCTTTGTTTATTCTTTGGAATAGAATAGCAACAATGGTGTTTAAACGTTTATCCATGTCCCTTACATTATTATGAATTAAAAGTGTAGATCAGTTCGCAATAATTAAAACGAAATAAAATATTTAAGGAGTTGACCTCAGCTACTATGTGAAAATAAGTATCCGTTAACATATCACCTCTTAATAGGTCTTAGAAGGAAGCCAATCTCCCCGGAATTCGTAGCAAAATGATAGTGAGAAATAAGTACAAGCAAAAACAAACATACGTATCCACGCTTATATCAAAATCCAGAAGCAAAGTAATAATTTTGAAACTGACAAATTAGTTTAAACACTTGAACTTCCACGGAAGAAATGAGGTTGGGTAAAGGTAGATATCCTGTTTAGATATCTACACCATCCACGTGTGGAATCAAAATTGTTTAAAAGGAACATGGAACTATGGGATGTCAAATATATCCAAAGTATCCTTTTACACGGATACAGTATTCTTATCAACAAGCTCTATCATAGCGTATTTAGTGTGAAACCGGATCATAATCAGAAGCAGGTATATTACTGCATAGAATAAAAAATAGAAAAAAACACAATTAAAATATCAGTCATCATAGTCTTTGCACAAAAAAATATTATACAGCAACATTGTCTTTCTCGGACTTTTTGGGTTTAACACTTAGTTGAACTAATAAACGGTATCATTTATGGCCAAGCGAAATTAAAACTAAACTCCTGCTTTAGTCATTAAAAGTGCAGGAAGAAAACATTATGATTGTTGCTGTTTGTTGTCAATCCTTTTTTGTTTGTTCACTTGATATGGTTGATACTATCCATGCCCAAATCGGAATCTAGAAGCAAAGTCAAAACTTTAAAACTGACAATTTAAGTTAAAGACATCAACATCTACCAAGGAAGTAAGCCCGGGCGCTCCATAAGGTAAGCGCCTACTGTTAAGCCAGCTACACGCGACACGCGTGTGATCAATGTGGATATAAAAGGTACAATATTTTGATGACGGCCAATACTCAAAATATTTTGAGGGTTCAAATATTTGTTTCAAATCTTATTACTTCAATCATTTGTTTTTTTTTGTATAGATCCGCTTTTGAGTATGACAATGGTAATATTTTTTTAAACAGTTTTACCAGATTTATAACAGTAGGAAATGTCGCTAGTTCTACTGTTTCAATTTGTAAAGAGTACTATTATTATAATGTTTAACATGTGCACCCCTTTTCTCTCTCTCTCTCTCTCTCTCTCTCTCTTCTCTCTCTCTCTCTCTCTCTCACCGTGAATTGAATTAATTTCTGAAATTATTTTATTTAACATTCTCACTGTTTCCCTAAAAAAAACAGTCATTTAAGTTAAATGCGAGATTTTGAAGGATAGATTAAGATTATAACAAATTATCATTAAAACTCGTCCTTCCATTTTGTACAGATTATTAAATGTCACTGGTACAATATTACAGTTGTTTATCAAACAAGGAAATAAGTATTGGTATTACAAAAAAATGTAACTAAATTATAGAAGACAATTTAAAATAAAATTTACTTAAAATTATTGTTGTAATTTCAAGAATTATTGAAATATTTTAATAAAAAAAGCAGTAGTATGATTAAGATTATACAAATAGGAATGGATATCTGATCGATAATTGATCTTTATAAAAGTGATGTTTGCCAGTCAGATAAATAAGTGTATTACAGGTAAAGGTTTGATATGCCCGTCTTCCTTTGATCAGAAATCTTAAGTCAGTTACATAACCTAAAAATTATTCCTCTAAAGAATGAAAGAGCAAACTATAATAATAATAATAATAATAATATTAATAATAATAATAATAATAAAATAGATTTAAAATGGAGTAAAACATTTTATTTATATATCTTATTATTAAATCTGAAAGATTTAGAGCTAGTCACGTGATCCTTAGGCTACCGGGTACTGATATAGTTTAAAAATATAAAATGCATATTCATGTCTTCCGTGGCCTAATGGATAAGGATGTAGAGTCAGGAAAGGATGTTATCTGGGGAACTAAGGGTAGTGAGTTCAAGTCCCGCTGCGAGCGAAATTAGATAAGTAAATTTGTAATAAATGTTGTTAAATAATGTGTTCTTCTTTATTTGTGATTTCAGGACTACTTGCAAAACAACAAAAATTAGTATAAATTGATAAAGAAAAAAATATTAAATAAATTTATTTTTTATAAATTTACAAATTTTATAAATAAATAAAAAAAAATAAAAAAATATTTTTTTTTAAATAAAACAATAAAATAAAATAAAAACAGTGTAAGAGTATAATAAGTTAAATAATTATATTAAACATCACATTTATATAAATTTAAAATTTAAAAAAATGTAAAGAAATTTGTTTTCTGTGTTTATTAAACGAATCCTTAAAGATCCTTAAAGCCGCCTTAAAGATCCTTAAAATTACAGTTCCATTAAGGATCTTTAAGGATGTCCTTAAAGAGACCTAAAAGACACATTTAAGGTCCTTAAAGATCCCTTAAAGATCCTTAAAGCCCCATTTAATGAGTCTTTAAGGGGGCTTTAAGGATCCTTAAAGGTGACACTTCTTCTTGTGTAAACTATTATATATAGTCTTTTACAAGATGCAATAATCTTACAAGTCGTTAATTTTAAAATGGTTGAATGTTGTGTTGTCTAAATAAGTAAAGAAAATGTGTGTTACACTTTACTGAATACACTGTTCTATAAAATTTCTGGCTTCCACTCGTACAATATATCTTGGTTTGAACCATTGCAATATTTGTATCTCACGTAGTATGATAATTTTTTCCACATGAACTTATATGGCAGAAAAATACTTTTATTTTTACATAATATATTTCCATAACGATTTCGTTTTATGAACCCTTCTTGATAGCATTCCTGGTTTGCTGATTAATATATTGTAAATCAAAGTTTGTATATAACTTAAACACCATTGTATTGATTTTTACAAATAAGTGGAATGATAACAGAGTCTACCATTTGCTCGAATACCTTTTAATAATTATATAACTTGCCCCACAAAATTTGACATTTTTAATCAATAGCCTAAGTATTTGTTATGTTCCTTTTGCTTATTTTTTATTTGTTTTTCGGGTGTTTTTTCAATTTTCAAGAACATCCATTTTTAGTAGCTGGTGGTCTTCCTTTTTTAAATATTGATAATAATATAACAAGCTATATAAGACTTTTGATAGCACTATCTGCCAAATGATAATTTTATTTATTATTTTTTATTAACAATTTTTAACCGATAAAAGATTACCTACTTTAACATGAAAGTAATAGTTTTAATTAAAAGGTCAAAAATATTGTCAGATAAATATGACATGTAAAAATCGAAAAAACTAGATTGTCTTGTGTTTTTTTTCAGGGATCACATTTCAAGACTTGGAGGTGTCCGGATTTATTGATACTGATTCTGTTATTACTACATGCATTTTACGAAATATGGGAGGATGGAGCACAATCAGTATAACTAAAGAAGGGACTGCAATATTCACGATAAATGCTGGATCAACGACGGACTCAAACTTGGATACTCGAATTAAACAATCCTTTTCTGATGACGGAACTGAAATGCGTATTTCACTAAATTTTACCAGTATATTATGTAGCGATGAAGGAATCTATACCTGTTCTGTACAAAAAGCCTCAGTTATATATAATGCCACCATGAAAATGTTTGCAAAACGTAAGTTCATTTATATCATATAGCCACAGGATAAAGTTAAATATATATACAGGTCAAATCCGAACGTTTGGAGAACACAATAAATGCAGTTTGATGCAAGACAAGAGTTTGTCATTTTATTTTTTGAAATATATAAGGAAAAGATTACTGTGTCTTTTGTCATTCTATTGCGTCAAATTTACATCTATTATCATTGATTTCATCTAGTGGTGTGCCACCTTAAAAACCTTTTAACAAATCATTCATTAAACATGTCAAAAATTGTAAAAGCTGGCAAACTCTTTCCTTGCTGTAAACTGGATTTAATTGGTGCTCCAACCTTTCGGGTTAGACAAGTATATATATCAGACTAACCCATATAATCTGATAAAGTTTTATTGTTGTAATAAAGTCACAATCGAACTAAGGTATACATGTATTGAAACATGTAAATCTCCATGTCGCCGAGGATAACCCATTGTATTTGTAATATCCACATGGGTGGCATTTCTATCTTTCAAAGTTTTATTCAAATTATGCTTCTTCTCTTCTTAAGGAATATTCACAGACTAGCATTATACAACTTTATCATCATAAAGTCCGTCGGTAGTTTTGTGGCCACCATATGTTAAATATATCAATGTCTGAAATCTGTTAATGTAGAGTGTAACTTTTTTCTTGACTTGTCAGTTCCAATGTTTTTACTTCACTCCTAGTTTGTGATTCGGACATGGATAAGTATGTTTGTTTTTGATTTCTTTTAACTTTTTCAATTTATAGATGTGGTTTTGCAAGTAATTTGTTAATGCCGATATGACTGAGCGATATTTTCTTTCAAATATATAGTAAATACATGGTCATTGGCGGTGAATAAAGGTCGTATTTGGTGAGGGTGAGAAAACGTGTAGAAAGCTAGGCTCTGCCGAGCTTTCTACACGTTTTCGCCCCCGAGCCAAAAACGACATTTATTCACCGTCAATAACCATGTATTTACTTTATCCTGCAACAGATACGTCCTAAAATTATAATTGTAACTGTGTGTTATCCATCTGTTTGACATGTTTGTTTACATTCCAAGCGCAAGGATACAAATGTTTACGTGACGTCACGCTACCCTATCACACCCGTACTTGTCATTTTCACTCAGTCCGACGTTCAAGCACATGTAGTTCTCAATTATTGAATCAAATAAATTATGAAGGATTTTAAAACTCTCTATTTCAACAAATTCCTCTTCCATTTTATCCTTTCTTATTCTTTTCTGTTTTTCAATTTTTTTTTCTCTCACTTCAGTTGCAGACGTTTTTCTGTATTTCTGCCATATTCTAAAAGTCCGGCGGAATAAAGTAACAACTTATAATTTTTCATTTTATTTTTAAATCATAACTACGTGTATTTTTAAAAAAAATCAATGTTTTTTTAAAATAAAATATTAAAATTTATTAATTTATTGATCATGTTCATTATACTGTGTTTTGTTTACATTGAGAATGGGGTTCATTTGGGTCAAAGTTTACGTCAAATGTTAAATGGAAAACGTAGTGCCGTAACTGTGACGTCACATTTAGCTCGTGGCTTTATTGGGTCAGTGACCGAATGAAGATAAGGTTTATTCGGCAGGCTTTATGATGTCAATGTACACGTTAGTTTCAGGATAAAAAGAAATATAAAGTGTTTTCACATGATATTTGGTAGATGTCGGATTCGGAAATGAGAATTTTTTTTAAACTATAGACCTCTTCAAAACTGGCTAAGTTGACCGCGATTTTTGAGATTGCTAAATTCCTGGTTCGACGTAAAACAACATTCAACCCACCAACCAAAACAAATCATTCAAAGGTTATATATTGATGTTTATGATATATCTTTATTTTAGGGATGCCAAACACTCCAGTATTAGTCCTTAATCCTACCCAAGTTGAAAATACAAGTTCTTCTTCCTATCAGCATAAATGTGTTGGATATGTTGGATATCCTGGTGGAAGCTTAATTTTAAAAATAAGAAAAAATGGCGAAACTACATTTCAAAATTTGGCTGGAAGCAATATGCTTATAATACGATCAAGGGAGCAAAGTAAAGGCAATTGTTCTAACTACGAAACTCTTAAATTTGGCCTGAAGTTAACAATGGATTTAGACCAAGCAGAAATAGTATGTCTGAGTGACAATCCAGTAATTTTACCAAGCAATACACAGCCACCATCTGCTAATGCTACAATAGAACTTATCCCAGGTATGTAATTCATTTCATTTCTTTGAGATTAACCTAGATACATAAAAAATTATGGTGTGAGACTCCCTTAGTTATTGTTGTGTCATACATAAATTTAATCGCAATCTCAAAGAATATTAACAATTATCAAAATGGGCAAACTTAGATAGAAAGCAAACGTAAAATTCCACCAAGGAGTGAGACCATATGCTTTGGAAGTGAAGCACCTCCTGCCTACATAGTTACATCCGCCAGGCTTTAAATAAACCAATTCATATTAGCTATTTTGTAATTAGGTCTTTAAAACATGCACTTTAATGTGTAATTAATTATTCTTTTACGTCATTTTAGAGTTGGGTATTTATACATTTTTTTTATTTTACTACACAAGTTTCTTAAATAGATCACCCTTATTTAGTTTATGTTTATACAAAATGTAACATATTTCAATTAAAAAAAGTGTTTTGACATTTCCATTCCGTTTTCGTTTATTTCCACCACAGCCACTTCCTTCTGAAATGTGTCATTTACTTTCACTGGCTTCTATTTTAACATTTGTCAATACATGTGAAGTTATTATTTTCAATTTTAATTTAATCTGTACCCTGAATCAATATCGTATTCTATTTCAGGTACTTTTTGCGATGGTAAATCTAACGGAGTTTATCGGCACCCACATAATTGTTCAAGATATGTAAATTGTTTTTTGGGTGTTCCATCTGTAACCCCATGCAGTGTTAGCACTTGCTTTGATGAGTCTAAAGGATTATGTGACCATTGTCATTTTGTAGTCTGTGTAGTGACAAGTAAGTTTTTGGAATTTTAATTATTTAAAGAATGAATAGTTATATAGGACGATATTAGTTAGATAATCATTTCAAGTGTGTGTGTGTGTCTAAAGGATTATGTGACCATTGTCATTTTGTAGTCTGTGTAGTGACAAGTAAGTTTTTGGAATTTTAATTATTTAAAGAATGAATAGTTATATAGGACGACATTAGTTAGATAATCATTTCAAGTGTGTGTGTGTGTGTGTGTGTGTTCTTTATTTCCTCCACATGGGAGATTTAAGAGAAAGGGTAGAAAGAGAAAGAGTTAACAATAAAAGATAGAAATGACTATATACAAACTATATACAAACCTTGCATTATATATTATTACATTTAATAAATATTGTTATAATAATGTTAGTACTTCGAGGTTTCGTACTGTGTACGCCGGATTTACGTTCACATAACTGCATAACTTCAACGGAAATGTACTGTTTAATTCATGACAAAATGCAATATCAATGTCCGGTTCATTTAAACAGTCTCTCTGTAATTCCACACAAGACTGTTCTCTCTTTTTCAACGTTGTGTAAACTGACCACTTACACAAATAAACGAACGAACGTCAAACCACTCGATGATACAAGTCCAATAGTTGTCTCTTATGCTCTCAAGATCCATTTCTGAACAATCACTTATATAGTTGACAATTTATATGTTGTTAACATAAGACCTGCAAACATTACACGTTCTATTAGGCAACAAATTAACACATACCCATTGGACATCCTTTGAACAGGCTCAAGTTAGTGCATAATTTGAGCGAGATAGAGTCCAGAATGAAGATGATAAAGATGAAGTCGCCAAAAGTGGACGAAAACCGACTGATATCTTCGGATCGGGAAGTATGTTGTAACCAAGTGTTCGCTTCCATGCTACTTTGGACAAAATAATCTGATAAACACAACAAAAAAACCATACTAATCCATGTCCGAATCACAAACCTGAAGCAAAGTAAAAACTTTGGAACTGACAAGTTAGGTTAGATACGCGAACTTCCACCAGGAAAGTAAAGCCGGGTGCTACGGAAGGGTAAGCACCTCCTGTTTAGCTAGTTACACCCGCCACGTGTGTAATCGAAATTGTGTGAAAGGAACATGGAACTATGAAACGTCAAATATATCCAGGGCAATTCTGGACACAGAGACATCAAACTTGTCAACAATGTTGTGATGACTGCGATAAAACTTTCTGAGGGCTTTGTTAAGCCTAGGCTTGCAATATCCCTGAGTTAACAATTTATTTGCAAGCAGCCTACTTCGTTGTACAAAGTTTCTTTAGTGGGAACAAGCTCTACCATAGCGTATTAATTGGGAAAGAAATGCAAAATAAGCAGGAGAAGCAGGTATATTGCTGTATAAAAAAGAAAAGTTGACAATAGACATCACGTTTGTCATAAAGTTTCAAATGTAGCCTTTCGTGTGCGTTATTTTGGTCCAAGCACTACTGATGAGGAATTGTATTCCGAAACGGCCGTCTAGTGCTGTAAAATTAAAACTGGTATAATATGTTATCTTTAAGTCTAAATATGAAGCAGAACTTGTGGAATCAGTGGTGTGTTTTATTTCAAGCTCACTAGGATAGATGGCATTAACATAGTCTCCAAATTTAAGATTGTTAAGAGACAGAACGGCATCTAAATATCTGTATGTTGAGTTGAATGATTTGGCGAAGTCTTCTCTCCAGATTTAACAAAGGTCTGCATAAATTCTGCTTCGTAAGAATAAAGAAACAAATCAGCAAGCAATGGTGCACAGTTTGTACCCATTAGTACACCGATTGTTTGCTGATAAACTTTATTACCAAACACAACAAATATGTTATCTATCAAAAACTCCAACATTTTGTTGACGGTATCTTCAGTATATTTTTGTTTGAAATCCGTATGGAGCTTGACAAAATAAACAGAATCCCTGTTTAGCACCTGATATTTGTATCTTGGCTTACCGTAAGACAAGTGAATAATTTCTTTAAGACGTTCTTTCAATTTAGAATGAGGGGTAATGGTGTATAGTGTAGAAAAATCAAATGCTTTGATACTTTTTACATAAGATAAAGTATTAGTAATTTGACAATTTGACACTAGTAGATCATATTTTGACCTGTATTAGGTCAGTTATATAACATTCATTCTTTGGTCGACGAACATCTGTACTGATGTTGAAAAAGTCTGATTGTTTTTTTAACAGAATGGCGATTTGAAAGGCGGCACAAAGTAACTCAATTTACGTTTCTAAATTAACGCCAAAATTGACAAACAACAAAGAAGTTCTAGTACCATGTCGGAACGACGTCTCATATGAAGACCTTGAATGCGTTTAAAACATCTTTTATAATTATATATTGAATTTTTAATTATTATTTTAGCAACAGCTGTTCCTACCACTCCAGCACAGTCTTCAGGTAATGTTCTACACTAACATTTTTTTCTCTTTTCTAGTTTAAAAGCAAACATACTAAATCATGTCCAAATCACAATAACAAAGCAAAATAAAAACGTTCAAACTGAGACATTTGGAAACTTTCACCAAGAACATGAGGTCGGGTGCTCAAGAAGAGTGAGAATCTTTTGTTACCTAGCTTCATCCACGTGTGAACAGGTGACATACATTAATACTAACATATACATAAAATTGATACAATGGATCATGACAGGCCTAGTTAGCAAGAAAAACAAGATATGTAATGATACTTTTGCAGAATGATTAAATGAACCATGGGGAAGGTAAAGTAATCCTAGTTATAACCATATTCATCAAACTTTAAAAATGCCTGCTCGTGTCCAAATATGTTTAACTTTTATTTATGGATTGTTAATGTACAAATGATGAATGGGATCTTAATCGATTTAGAGTAAGAAACTTTTTTTGACGATAGTTAATGTCCCTGGATCTAACATTACTTTGTAAAAACAATCATGTATTGGGTTACTAGTATTTCAACAGTATACACTGTTTAGTGATTCTGATCTCATTACTTTAGCAAATGGTCAACATATATTTGTATACCCATGTTCATTATATAAGAGTTGAGTTGAGTAATGGTGTTTAAAGTCCCAATCAAGAATATTTTACTTATATCGAGACGTCGCCAGCTATAGGCGAAGGTGCAGAATTTTTGCCTGTGCGTTGCGCTGATGGCATTATACAGCAGGGTTCTTTATCGTGCCAAGCCTACCAAGACACGGGACCTCGTTTATTTTAAGTTCCCATCCGAAAAAACCGTGACTTTTATTTCGTAATGCCGAGCTTGTCGAAAGAACAGTCAGTATCCACTTTCAAGTCTTGGGTCAGACCCGGCCGTGGTTCGAACCCACGACCTTCCACTTACTAAGCGAGCACTCTACCAACTGAGCTACCGCAGTGGTTGTGTTCATTATATAGATTTCTAAAATCATTGTTTATTCTTTGGAATATAATAACACTCCTCGAACAACAATAATGATGTTTAAACGTTTATCCATGTCCCTTACATTATTATGAATTAAAAGTGTAGATCAGTTCGCAATAATTAAAACGAAATAAAATATTTAAGGAGTTTACCTCAGCTAATGTGTGAAAATAAGTATCCGTTAAAGAATCACCTCTTAATAGGTCTTAGAATGAAGCCAATCTCCCCGGAATACGTAGCAAAATGATAGTGAGAATTAAGTACAGGCAAAAACTAACATACTTATCCATCATCATATCAAAATCCAGAAGCAAAGTAATAACTTTGAAACTGACAAATTAGTTTTAACACGTGAACTTCCACGAAAGAAATGAGGTTGGGTAAAGGTAGATATCCTGTTTAGATATCTACACCATCCACGTGTGTAATCAAAATTGTTTAAAAGGAACATGGAACTATGGGATGTCAAATATATTCAAAGTATCCTTGGACACGGATACATTATTCTTATCAACAAGCTCTACCATTGCGTATTTAGTGTAAAACCGATTCATAATCAGAAGCAGGTATATTAATATTACTGCATAGAAAAGAAAAATAGAAAAAAACAATTAAAATATCAGTCATCATTGTCTTTCTCGGACTTTTTCGGGTTTAACATTTAGTTGAACTATAAAACAGTATCATTGATGGCCAAGCGGAATCAAAAGAAACCTCTTGCCTTAGTCATTAAAAGTGCAGGGAGAAAACATCATAGTTATAAGTGTTGCTATTTGTTGTCAATTTTGACTTCTTGCAGACTAATTTGTATCTATCGCCTTATTTTCCAGTATTTATTCTATATAACGTTTGTTTGACAAAACGGAATATCTGTTTTTTTGTTGTTTGTTCACTTTATATGGTTGATACTATCCATGCCCAAATCATAATTTAGAATCAAAATCAAACTTTCAAACTGACAATTTAAGTTAAAGACATCAACATCCACCAAGGAAGTTAGCCCGGGCGCTCCATAAGGTCAGTGCCTACTGTTAAGCTAGCTACACATGACATGCGTGTAATCAAAATATGAAAGGTACAATATTTTGATGACGGCCAATACTCAAACTACTTTGAGGGTTTAAATATTTGATTCAAATCTATCTTGTTTCTTCAATCATTTGTTTCTTTTTTGTATAGATATATCCTGTGTTGGTGCATCAGCATATATAGGAGACACAGCGGCCTTATCATGTATATTGAATGCTACCTCTTTTCACAATATATCGGTAACACGTCTGACATCGGGAACCAATCAAATTATCGCTAATATACAAGGCGATGGCTCTGTACAACACCAAGGCATACAGAATATACAAGTCACGTTCAACACAGTCGTACAACCAAAGGAAATAGTCATAAATATTACAAATGTGGTGTGTAATGATAATGGGTTGTACACAGTAAGCTTAGATCAACAAGCACAAGCGACAGGCAGTTTAACGGTTAAAAGTAAGTTGGATCACCAAATTTTAATTTAATGTACGCGTAATTTAGATAATAAAGTGATGGATTAATATCAATAACACACTAGTTCATGTTTACTTATGTTTTGATTTGATAATGAAATTGCGATATTGCAACGTGGTGTTCTTAATAATTAATTTTTAAAAATATCTTATATTTATATTTTAGATAAAATAACGACACAGCCATCTCTTGAATTGGGATTAGATATCATTGAAAATGAACAGACAGACGGCATTATCTGTAGGGGTAATCTTGGTAATCCAAAAGGCGAATTGAGGTTTGAAATGAAATTACATGGGGAATCCAATTTTACTGAGATATCTGGTGTAACGCCCACAGTGGCTGAATCAACAGGAAATTGCGACACACAACAAAATGCAACAATCAAGATAACAGCTCAGATGACAATGAATAATTCGCTTGTAAGATGCAGTTTGGTCAACAGTAATACTGGACAAACAGGCTCCAATGCTTTAGTGTCAAACGAAGTGTCATTTTTAGTTGTGCCTCGTAAGTATACCGCGTATCCAACAAAATAATTTTTGACGTTTTTATAATGTTTGTATATTGACACAAAAGATACTGTCATAAGTTACAAATACAATGTAAAAATTAATTTAACAAGAGAAATTAAATTAAATGGCAGCAATGATCATAGTATAGTATTCTTATTCTTGAATACAATATAGTCCGTTTATGATCTGATAACATTGTTTACAAAAATGGACGGATCTTTTTAAAAAGCATATCGATGTAAGAATGTGTAATCACACCGGTGTACGGTTTATTTGTATAAATTACCCTAATATTATGATAATTCGGTGTATACTTTTGGATTTTATATGTCTAAAATTAAATAACGGTGATTACCGAGATAATTATGTCCGCAGAACATTTTACGATTTACCTGTTTTGTCAACATGTTAAATCCCCAAAGCGGCTATGTGTTGCTTTTTGAATCATTTAAAAAATAATGATTTGGACAGTACTTTTACATAATGTTTGAATAAGTTCGACTTAGTTAGATGATGTACCGTTACTGATTCCTCAAGTTGCTTCAACCATAAGCAAGGCTTGTTTTCTTTTATTTATCTCAGAAAATATGTTTATGATTACTTTTGTATGTGCTCCTTTTGTTTTATTGTTCGGCACAATGTAAAGCTAAGATAGTTATATTTAGGTCCAATTAGCGGTAAGGTTTAAGCAGCGCTTAAACAAAAAAGGCTCTGTTTTATTCATAATTTTTAAAACATTTCTTCACTGTATTATCTAAAATTACATTTTATACCTGTGTTAATTTTACAGCACTAGACGGGCATTTTAGAAGACAATTCCTTATCAATAGTGCTTAGACCACAATTGTAAAACTATTTTGTTAAAATGAGGTTTTAGGATTATGAACAAGTTAAACAGTAGAACCTTCTTTATTTTGTTTTTATTTTTAAAACTCATGCTCTGTGTTCGACGTTATAATCAAATCGGCATGTTTTCTTTTTTAGAGAGTGTTTGTACTGGACAGGATAACGCCTTTAAAAACCACCCATATGAATGTAATAAATACATATGGTGTATACCATCTAACAGGGCAGTTCAAAAGTGTTCATCATCTTCGTTGTGTTTTAATGAAACAGTTGGTACTTGTATCATAGATTGTTCGCAGTGCTCCTCCCAATAGTTTTGGTATGTAATATGTTTACTATTATTTTTAGTATAAGGATTTATCGCCAAAACTTATAAGTACAATGTGCATGGAAATCATTGTATCTTTTCTATAAAAACCCTAAATCTAAAAATTTTAGATAGGTTATATTTCAATCACTATTAGTGTCTTTGTGGAATAATAGCTGTGGTTTTGATCCATTACACATGATCTGGAGAAAGATTCAATTAACAGCATTGTTAGTGTTGTTCTTTAGAGAATTATAGTATCGTGGTATAAGTTGGCAAGTAGATGTCTCAAAACAGACATTTACTTTAGCATTGTATTTTAAACATTCTTTGGTTCAATTGTGATGTCACTTGATAGAGCTTGTTACGTCTTATTTGTGTTTGTTCTTCTGATTGCCTTGCTGGCTGTTCCTCAACATTATTACAATAGAAATTATCCTTTTTAAAACGGCTATTAATAATTTAGATGTAGATGGCCCAATAAACGTATCGGAAACGTAATTTCGAACTTTGTGTTTCGTTCTGTTTTTTATGTAATTGGTTGGATTGAGTAACACATGCTACTTATTTTTCATATTTTATTATTTTATTTTCAACAATGCACAAACACAAATGCAACATTTTAAAGCATTGTCATGGTAAGGTTTCCAATTCAAAGTACAACACCCAATACACCAAACAACCAATAAGATAATGTGTTACATGTTTGTATGTAATTTGCAATAGCATCTACAAAAAGTTACTACTGTGGTAATTTATTTTTACGATAAATAGTGTTTTTCATATTATAATGTGTCTACATTAACTTTCCTCACAAGTTTGTATAGCCTAAATACAAACATACTAATGGCTCCTACTTTTAAAAACGGTTCAGTCTTGCTTGTACATGTGAAATAAATCTAATAATTAGTGTATGAACATCTTTTTTTTAAATAATGATTTGTTTTAAAAATAATACACGGCCATATGATAAATACTAGACGTATCTAATTCAACTTAATTCTTTCTACTTCTAGAGAGCAGTGTTTAAATTTGTATTGTAAATAATGTGTTTTCTTTTTAATATGTATTTCAGTTCTCGGTCCGTGATTATAAAACATGAAAAAGTGCATTGCATGGCACAGAAGAAGATGTAAGAGGGTTCAGACCAGATATTGCGTCTCAGACAACAACAGCGTAATATCATGTAGTAAATCAAACCATCACTTTTGGTTTAAATTTTTGCACTGAAATGTATTTTTGTTTATAAGCTTCTACACCATGAGTTATTTTTGTTTGAATTTACATGAAATAATCCATTCGAAAGTATCACATCACAATTATGTGAGCATGATGCATCAAATGAGAGCATGTCGTTTAAAATGCAGCAACGTGATATTTATCAATATAATCAATGCTTTTTTATATTTGTTCCAATTTTAATATTGTGTTTTAGACAATACAATTGACAATCACATATCACAAATAACTATATGATGCCTTGTGTTATTGACATGGATATTTTCAATATGTTTCTATCAGTTAACTGTTATTTACATTATGTCAAATTCATTTCCATTGCCAAATTTCATTTCTTGAAACATGGAAGATGATTAACATTTATAATAGAATTAAAATAATTTTCACTGAAACACATTTACTTGGTGGCACTGACAACAACCAAAAACACAACAGAAAACAAGTAAATGGTAGAAACCGTCAAATAAGACCACACAACAACAGACAATCACATATTGTGACCACTAGCAATAACTAGCTACTGGTTCAGTGGTTATTGTGCTACTGAATGACGAGCGACCTTTCTTAATATAGAGTATTATAAATTTATCAACTGATTGCTCATTCAACAGTGTAAATGTCGGAATGGATGTTATTATCTTTGATTACATGTATTTATACATGTAATTGTCAACCGAGTGTTATTTTTTTTTCTTTTGATGTGTAATTGTTAAGGAATGTGATATAATCGCGAACAAAATTCCGTATCTATTTGTATAAATGTATTGCAAAGGAGATAACTGGTTCAATCGCTTATTTTGTAAAATAATCGACTACATTGTCCTTTTGTTCCTCCAACTTCATCCAAGCGTGTAATATATCTGACATGTTAGATTTATAGGCAAAAACATGATTCGTGCATTAGTTATGTTTATTGTATGACCGATTCCAAAATTTAAACAATAAGCAATGAAATAAATTACCTAGGTAAATGACGTCATACGATTGTTGTGACGTATTGTTTGTTGAATAAAATGTTTGTGCAATTCGCTCAAGGCTCATTGCATAGAATTTCATTATTAATCAATTAATCATGTATGTAAAATGCAATGCATTTATTTATAGTAATTAAGCCTTCAACATTGAACATATAGACAATTAATGTACTGTTCTTGATTATTCTGTGTTGATGTCTAGATACACGGTAAGAAAAAAACTCATTCGATACATATTTACTTTGAGGACAGTGTGTCCATCAGGGTGGCATTTTAATCTTTTTCACAGTTTTAGATTATACAAATATTATCATTATATTATAATTGTTAGCCGGAGATGCACAATATGCAATTTAATGATTAGTGTGAGTGTTTTTAAGTGATATATTTATTGCATCGAAATATGTTTTATATAACCTTATATGACTTAGAATACATGCATCTTGTTCGATTGGATGAGTGGTTGAATAAGTTTTGGTAAGCACCGCCTTTTAACTAGCTACAGTCGTTACGCGTGTAGTCAAAATTGAGAGTGACAAGAACTTAAAACGATGGGATTCCAAATATATCCAAGGTAATCCTGGACACACATACATATGTCTTTTAAAATAAGTATTGTGATGAATTCCACAGAACATAAATAATGAACCTTAAAAGTTTTACAAGTATGAAAACCATTATTCCACAAAAAGGCTACGACACTTGCTTTTTCACACATCAGACCAAAAAAGGTTATAATGAATTTTCATCTTATAATGAAATGTTACATTTGTTTTATGAATGATGAAGTAAAATGTTAAGTAACAATGTAAAAGAGAATTATCAAGAAAGTGTAGAAATCTTTTTTCATCTTAAAAATGTTAAAAATGACAGAAAATGTGGCGTGTTGCACACAATTTGTATTGTATGAATTATATATTTTGTCATTATATACATATTTATTTTTATATTAAAATATTCATTATGATGCGTCTTTTCTTAATTACATCTTTCAAACGGGTGACTTAGGTAAATAAACCTCTGTTTCCAGCCCTTGTCATACGTCATATATAATGCATATGTGCAATTCTGAAAGCAAACGAAGTTGTAATATATGTTAAATTCATATTATGCTCGCAAAGAACATGATTGACAGTTTTAATACTTTATATAGCGATCAAATTAAAAAAACATATCCCTGGTAATATAAATGTGAAATGTTGGATTGCCCTCTAATAGCACGTCTTTATAAACCAATTGAGTGCCTTTTCAAAGTAGTTTTACAATGTCATACATATCTAGCTGCGCGGACGTAATCAATCACTCGATTCATTTATTTAGATCTATTGCATTCAGTATATTGATGTCTTTTTGAGTATGTCTTTGAACACATGGTGTAAATATAAATAATATAACTGATATAAGAGAAGTAATTCCTACAAAGTGAAATGTTGCGTGATACGTCCCTGTCACATCTCGGAGAATTCCTGAAAACCAAAAAGAAAGAAAATACAATCCTCAGACATTATTAAAAAAAAAACAAACGTACCAATCCATGTCCAAATCACAGTCTAAAAAGAAAAGTAAAAACTTTGACACTTGCAAATCAGGTCAACACACGTGAACTTCCAACTGGGCAGAGAAGCTGGGTGTTTGGGAAGGATAAGCACTAATTAATGATTTTGCTCTAAGATTTCGACATGGATTGCCATGTTTCTAATAATCAAAACGTACCGATAGTAGGTAATAAAGATTTATTTACAAAAGCTGTAATTGAAATACACAACTGGTAACATTTTATCATTATACACATTGTGTACCCTAACATGGACATTTTACAATTATTAATGGGTCCAATATGCGTTTATCTTGTGCATTGGGACTTACACACTGACCTATGGATCAGAAGACTTGTAAACACTTAATCCGAATCCCACTGGGATATTTTAATAACTGTTTATTGATATTTATTGTGATTCAAATTAACCTGATGCTTTGTTGTTGAACTGATCCGTTCCCTCTATGTACCTTAGATACGAGCAGAATGTTGCATACATCAAAAACAAACACCAACCCATGCCCAAATCACAATCCCAAAACAAAGTAAAAACTTTAAGACTGTAAATTCGATATTGAGAATGAATGGATATATATATTATTTTACCTAATATTGGAGTAGTAACAGCTATAGATATTCCCTGTTACATGGATGCTAATGCTAATCCAACAGCTAGTTTATCTTTTCCTAGAATATCCGCTATCATTATAGGATACAATGTAAATATCATTCCAGAGAACAGTCCGAATATTCCGGAAAAAATGAATAATGAAATTTGTCCTGTAAAAAAGTGGGTACAGTTCATCACGACGGATGAGATCAGCTGTGACACAATTATTATATGATGGTTCTGTATACTCTTACAGTCCGACAATACACCACTAGTAAACCGACCAATCAGATCCGTTGCTTCTATCACAGACAACATAGAAGTAGCGGTCATTTTGTCGATACCATTCTCTGATGCAAATTTTGGAATGTATATAAATGCCAAAGCTCCATTCATGCTTCCGAAACAAAAGGCATAATAAATAAAATAAATGAAGGGTTTGATAGGATGTCATAGTCACATAGTGATTTCATACAAAGTAAAGCACGTTTTCTGCTGTGGCTATTGTCTATTTCACTTGTTTCCAGGCATGTAGAACGGATTCGTATATCACCGGTAGATACTGACGCCAATTCTGTAAAACTTCGAAAGGTGACGCATCCTGTTTGCTTATTGAATGAAGTGTTTTCTCTCTTAAACAAGGTTCAGAATTATTTGAACTTGATAATTCTACATCACGGATGTTTGCCGTCAATAAACCATTTCCTGTTTTTGGCAAAAACGGATGCGAGGTAGACAAGTTAGTTAAATCATGACATCTGATTTCATCATTTTGAACTTGACTGATTCCGTCACTATAATTGCCGTTCGTATTTATGTTAAGATTAGAAGATGTTATATTTATGCTGTACGTGTTCAACTTAGTTCTGAAAAATTCTGGCGGTCTTTGTAAAACTCCAGCAATCATCACATGGGATACCAAACCAGATGTCATTAACATTCCTCCATAGACCCCATACTCGTCCAAAACAAATCTGAAGAGAAATGGCATAACCAACCCTCCTAAACTACTAGCGGAAATAAACATTCCTGTCGCAAATCCTCGTCTCTTATCAAAATATCATCCGACAATCAGTATGCTTGGGGAATAAACGAAGGCACTTCCGATACCTAAACCAAAGTTGTAAAATCGTCTAGGTCATATCATATAATTAATTTGTAACAAAACTTAAGTATAACGGGTGCATGTGTGACACGTGTAAGTCACTATGTGCATGCATATAATGTATGTGTTTAGTCGGTTACTATTGTTACTATGCTTGTAGGAAGTAGAGTTTTCCTCTGTAAAGTGGGACGAAGGTTTAAGAAGGAGCTTACTATATGCATTATAAGGGTGATGTCTAAATTGCAATTAAACCAATTCGTAAAATCACATTTAAACGTCCCTGGTTGTCATTTTGCTGCGCAATTGATAAAAAGTTGGGTGGTGTTAAAACTTTCTTTATTGCAAAAATAAACAAATTGATAAATTACTTATTAAGGCGCCCAAACAAAGTTTGGCGACTTTTTTTTTGCACCGTTTCTTATTATTAAGGCGCCCAAACGAAGTTTGGCGACTTATTGTTTTTGCACCGTTTCTTCTTCTTCTTCTTCTTATTATTATTCCTCTTCTTCTTCCTATTCTTGGCATGAACTTGTCCCACCAATTTCTCGAAGACCGTTGGTCCAATCTTTACCAAATTTACAGGAAGGTTGATCCCCATCCCCTTTCCCAGAGGCCTTGCTAAAATGGCCATGGGGTTATTAGGGGAGGGGCAGGAGGGCGGGGTCTTAAAAACAATAATCATCAATTTTGTCATTTATACTTTATTTTGTACTACAAAACCATACATTTTCATGATAAGTGTCTCAAAATGCACAAGTCTGTATCAAAACATTTTCCCGGGGGTGTCAGGGAGGGTGGGGATGGGCGGGGCAGTATGCTAACTTTGAAACGGTTGAGATCCCCACCCATAAACTATTTATTTTCTGGTTCTACATGAATAGCTAAATAGAGTGATACTAAAGAAAATCCCATGGGGTCATTCCTGATGGAGGATGGGGACGGGCAGGGCTTGGTACTAACTTTTAAATGGTTGATATCCCAACCCTGAAACTATATATTTTCCGGTTCTGTTTTAAACGTTGAATATAGTGATACTGCAGAAATACCAATGACGTAATTCCAGAGGAGGGCGGGGAGAGGCGGGGCTGGGTACTAACTTTTGATAAGTTGAGAGCCGCACCCCTAACATATATATTTTCTTATTCTTTATGAAAAGTTGAATAGATTGATACTAAAGTAAACCCATATGGTCATTCCAATAGGAAAATTGGGACAGGTACATGTAGGTCTAGCTACTTACTTTGAGATCCCCACCCTCAAACTTAAGTTTTCTTCATGGGATCGTTGCTATCATTTTGTTTAAGAATTAAAACAATAAGCATGAATTTTCATTGTCAAGGATACTTAAGTAATCACTGATCCATGTCTAAAAGCTCTCAAGCTATTTTTTATAAGCCACACTAATGGTCGATTATCCCTGGGGCATGATTTATTATTCAATTCCATAGAGTAGCAGCATTTAGTTATCAATATGACGTTATATGGGTAAATGCTTGGATTAATTTAAAATCAACACATCATCAGCTCCTCAAAACAACAGGTTGTGATATTGGGTATAGGCGATGTCAATCAACTTTGCATATTGTTTGAATTTCAACCGATGGGATTCATGTACTATATAAAATTAAATCTTAAAATGAAAAGAATATTACAAGTTTAAAATTTCTAATAATGCATGCTGGGATTAAAACAAGTGTTACTATTTCATTAACAGATTTAAAAGTTAGGAAATCCGGTATTTGACAGAGAAAAGGGTTCACTAAGTAGATGTTTACAATAATGTAATACTATGTAAATAAATAAATGATACATTTTGTAAATTATGTAAGTGATCATATTTTTGTTGTCACTTTAACAATGGCAAAAAGTCATTGGGTTGCTCTACAGTTTTTTCTATTGTATGTAGAACTTATTTGAAGGTTTAACATTTTCGAAATGGTAGCCGTTGCGTTGCCATGGACATGGAAAAAGCGACAAAAGTACAAGTCCTCCTAATATAAGTTCTGAATACAGGGTTTGATTTTTATTCGTTTGGGTGCTTTATTTGTAATGATGCGTCCATCATTACATTAATACTCGTTATTATTATTATTATTATTATTATTATTATTATTATTCCTCTTCTTCTTCCTATTCTTGGCATGAAATTGTCCCACCAATTTCTCAAAGACCGTTGGTCCAATCTTAACCAAACTTCACATGGAGGTTGATCCTCATCCCCTTCTCCAGAGACCTTGCCAAAATGGCCATGGGGTCATAAGGGGAGGGGCAGTAGGGCGGGGTCTTAAAAACAATAATCATCAATTTTGCCCTTTATACTTCATTTTGTACTATAAAACTATATATATTCCTGACCAGTGTCTCAAGATGCATAAGTCTGTATCACAAGATTTACCCGGGGGTATCAGGGAGGGGTAAGGATGGGCCTGGCAGTGTGCTAACTTTTAAACGGTTAAGATCCCCACCCATAAACTATATATTTTCTGGTTTTACATGAGAAGTTGAATAGTGTGATACTAAAGAAAATCCCATGGGGTCATTCCTGATGAAGGTGGGGACGGGCGGGGCTTAGTATGGTATCTTCACACCTTTGCCATGATATCTTCACCCCTTCGTTATCGTATCTACACCCCTTCGCCGTCGTATCTTCGCCCCTTCGCCATGGTACCTTCGCTCCTTCGCTATGGTATCTTCACCTCCTCGCTATGGTACCTCCTCGCGTATCTCACCTCCTCGCTATGGTATCTTCACCTCCTCGCTATGGTATCTTCACCTCCTCGCTATGGTATCTTCACCTCCTCGCTATGGTATCTTCACCTCCTCGCTATGGTATCTTCACCTCCTCGCTATGGTATCTTCACCTCCTCGCTATGGTATCTTCACCTCCTCGCTATGGTATCTTCACCTCCTCGCTATGGTATCTTCACCTCCTCGCTATGGTATCTTCACCTCCTCGCTATGGTATCTTCACCTCCTCGCTATGGTATCTTCACCTCCTCGCTATGGTATCTTCCTCTCCTCGCTATGGTATCTTCACCTCCTCGCTATGGTATCTTCACCTCCTCGCTATGGTATCTTCACCTCCTCGCTATGGTATCTTCACTCCTCGCTATGGTATCTTCACCTCCTCGCTATGGTATCTTCACCTCCTCGCTATGGTATCTTCACCTCCTCGCTATGGTATCTTCACCTCCTCGCTATGGTATCTTCACCTCCTCGCTATGGTATCTTCACCTCCTCGCTATGGTATCTTCACCTCCTCGCTATGGTATCTTCACCTCCTCGCTATGGTATCTTCACCTCCTCGCTATGGTATCTTCACCTCCTCGCTATGGTATCTTCACCTCCTCGCTAGGTATCTTCACCTCCTCGCTATGGTATCTTCACCTCCTCGCTATGGTATCTTCACCTCCTCGCTATGGTATCTTCACCTCCTCGCTATGGTATCTTCACCTCCTCGCTATGGTATCTTCACCTCCTCGCTATGGTATCTTCACCTCCTCGCTATGGTATCTTCACCTCCTCGCTATGGTATCTTCACCTCCTCGCTATGGTATCTTCACCTCCTCGCTATGGTATCTTCACCTCCTCGCTATGGTATCTTCACCTCCTCGCTATGGTATCTTTACCTCTCCTCGCTATGGTATCTTCACCTCCTCGCTATGGTATCTTCACCTCCTCGCTATGGTATCTTCACCTCCTCGCTATGGTATCTTCACCTCCTCGCTATGGTATCTTCACCTCCTCGCTATGGTATCTTCACCTCCTCGCTATGGTATCTTCACCTCCTCGCTATGGTATCTTCACCTCCTCGCTATGGTATCTTCACCTCCTCGCTATGGTATCTTCACCTCCTCGCTATGGTATCTTCACCTCCTCGCTATGGTATCTTCACCTCCTCGCTATGGTATCTTCACCTCCTCGCTATGGTATCTTCACCTCCTCGCTATGGTATCTTCACCTCCTCGCTATGGTATCTTCACCTCCTCGCTATGGTATCTTCACCTCCTCGCTATGGTATCTTCACCTCCTCGCTATGGTATCTTCACCTCCTCGCTATGGTATCTTCACCTCCTCGCTATGGTATCTTCACCTCCTCGCTATGGTATCTTCACCTCCTCGCTATGGTACTCCTCGCTATGGTATCTTCACCTCCTCGCTATGGTATCTTACCTCCTCGCTATGGTATCTTCACCTCCTCGCTATGGTATCTTCATCCTCGCTATGGTATCTTCACCTCCTCGCTATGGTATCTTTACCTCTCCTCGCTATGGTATCTTTACCTCCTCGCTATGGTATCTTCACCTCCTCGCTATGGTATCTTCACCTCTCGCTATGGTATCTTACTCCTCGCTATGGTATCTTTACCTCCTCGCTATGGTATCTTCACCTCCTCGCTATGGTATCTTCACCTCCTCGTTATGGTATCTTCACCTCCTCGCTATGGTATCTTCACCTCCTCGCTATGGTATCTTCACCTCCTCGCTATGGTATCTTCACCTCCTCGCTATGGTATATCACCTCCTCGCTATGGTATCTTCACCTCCTCGCTATGGTATCTTCACCTCCTCGTTATGGTATCTTCACCTCCTCGCTATGGTATCTTCACCTCCTCGCTATGGTATCTTCACCTCCTCGCTATGGTATCTCCACCTCCTACTTCACCTCCTCGCTATCTTTACCTCCTCGCTATGGTATCCACCTCCTCGCTATGGTATCTTCGCGTCTTCGGTGGACCTTTTAGGACCCATCGTATTTTTTTCTCCTTCGCCATGGTATCGTCGCCCCCTCGCTATGCTTTCTCGTGTTCATTTGGCGCTTTTTCGCGTTTGAATTTCTCATTTTTGAACGCGAAAAAACGAAATGGCACAAAAATAGCCACCATATGTGAACACCACTAAAGTTCCTATTGCTTTACATTTCGACAAAACGAACCGGATAAAAAAATAATGCTCAGTGCACAATAAACTTACAAGGGTTATCTCTCTTGTAACGATTCTATACTAGGATACCCTTCGCCTGTACGAACCCATCTACCGTGACATCGTGTAAAGGGGAAATCGAGTTTCTACGACTCCATTTTAGTGGTTACTCGGGTAACTAAAATCACCAAATCGGGGCCAATAACGTCACGACTATTTGCTGAGCACTATGTACAGTATTGTCATGTGTTACTTTTGATTTTTTAAATAAAATAATGCATTCAAAAGTAACACATGACAAGTCATATACCACTTTTTAAATGTATTTTATGATTTATTTAAAAAAAGTGGTATATGACAGCATATTACCAATCTAATGGAATAGTTTTGCGTCATATTTACTGGATTTCCAATTTTACAGTGTGCTGAACATTGCGCGACACTTGTGTATTACCATGTACCAAAAGCGTGAAATTCAATGTTTTTTCATAGATAAAACCTTTTCCATTTTAACATTTTAATATGAATTAGTATTTCTTTTAAATCAAAATTAAAAAAAAATGTTTTTAATTTTGGCCCTTCCACAGAACGTAAGGGATGGAGTTGTTTGGGCGCATTACAAAATTACAAAATGTCTAGATATCACAAGTGTCTCATTGAACAAAAGCTATTGCTTGTATTACAAGTATTGGTCATAGGCAAATAAAATTGACCTCTACGTTTGACCTTTCATTTGAAATATTCATATAAGAGGGTCCACGCAATAAGTGGATAGTGTCAAGATTCACAGTTATTAAGGCTCTAAAACGTTTTATGGCCGTCATCACAGTATTGTTGATAAGTTTGATGTCTCTGTGTCCAGGATTGCCCTGGATATATTTGACGTCTCATAGTTCCATGTTCCTTTCACACAATTTTCATTACACACGTGGCGGGTGTAGCAAGCTAAACAGGAGGTGCTTACCCTTCTGGAGCACCCGGCCTCACTTCCCTGGTGGAAGTTCACGTGTCTAACCTAACTTGTCAGTTCCAAAGTTTTTACTTTGCTTCTGGATTATTATTCGGACATGGATTAGTATGTTTTTGATTATTACATATGTCATGTGCTACTTTTGAATTTTTATGGAATAATATAATTCAAAAGTAGCACATGACACAAATGCAAGATACGGGTTTAGTGATATGTACACGAGTTAAATACTACCTATATGTACTCATTCATCATAACTATTTATCTCAAAATTAAAGGTCAAACGGACAGGTCAATGTTGTCTACCTACCTTGCCGATAATGTTAACTACAGAGGTCACTGTTTTTACGTACACTTCTCAGTACTTATGCACTTTATCGTATGTGTTTCCGTGGTGTAGTGGTTATCACATCCGCTTAACACGCGGAAGGTCCTGAGTTCAATCCTCAGCGGAAACATCTAATATATTTTATTAAAAATAATTTATTTATTTATTTATTTATTCATTTATTAATCCATTATCATTATTGTTATTATACATGTAGAATACAAATTCTATTTATACTTATATTTTATATTTTCGTAAAGTTTGTAAATTTGCAGGCTCCGAGGCACTTCTGAAAAGATAATGGATGGAACTTAACTGTGGCTACTTTAGGAGTTTAACCGAATCTATAAATAAATGAATAAATAAATAAATAAATAAGATAAAACAATTTTTGGTAAAAAAAAAAAAAAAAAAAAAAAAAAAAAAACACGAAACCATAGCTATATTTAAGTCTGCGACGCTGTCTAAATAGCTACACGTACATGTCTATATAACAGTAAAAATCAGAAATATATACTATATCACATAAAACAGCTAACAACTTATTTAAAAAAAAAAAAAAAAAAAAAAAAAAAAAAACCCAGATGGTTTTGGTTAAGTTATTTTGTACATCATCATCATCATCATCATCATCATTCATTCATTGTCATGTGCTTCTTTTGCCCAGAGAATATAAAAACAAACTTTTAATTAAATGCTTTGTGGTTTTTGTCAAAATAATCATATCTATGGAAATAATCACCTATTTACATACGTGAGCTTACTTCAAAGTTTACATGTCGGCAAGTACTATACACATTCGCTGGCGGATCTTATTTTGATCTCGATGAAAAAGGACCGCGATATGTCACGGGATTTCGCGAAGTTGCCTATGTCTCTGTTTTGCCCGAGTGTATCATTTCAGTAACACATGTACTCCCTATGGTGAACCTCTAAATTCTAAATTTATCTACACACTGCAGATTTAAACAAATATTGGAGGTGATTGTGCCATACCAGCA
Organism: Anadara kagoshimensis; assembly: GCA_021292105.1. Taxonomy (NCBI): domain Eukaryota; kingdom Metazoa; phylum Mollusca; class Bivalvia; order Arcoida; family Arcidae; genus Anadara; species Anadara kagoshimensis. The sequence continues at coordinate 13,346,392 of CM037869.1, forward strand.
CAGAATACTTATCTCTAAGGTGAGTGTGTATGCATAACTCTACATAACACTGTAGTACGTACTATTCACGTTATAATTATTCATGAATCAAGAATTATTTATTTTACATTGATTGAGACAGTCCTTGTAAACTTGATTGTACAAAGTAGCCATTGTCTCCATAACGTTACATTTACCATTTATTCTATCGAGAAAATCAACGAAATCCCATTTTGTTTGAATGCCATTACTATCCGCAAAAAGTTATGTGCAAATTTCATTCTTTCCTATTATGTAAATATGCGTAAAATCAAATCTATTATACATAGTAAAATTGTCAATTCTATAATAGTGTTAATCTGTTCTCTGCTGTGCACGTAACGATGCATCGATCGATGAAGAACGAACGTGTGTTTTAGACGGGGCGCGACGATAATCTGAACCAAGTTATTGATCGAATCTGGTATCTCAGTTACAATTGACGCTAACACCGAGATTCGTGGGTTTCAGTGTATAGTGTGCTGTCAGACTGTATAAACCACGAGTATATAACTAGTATTTCCATAAATTTAGTTTCATTTCTTTCTTGAAGAGGATGCATTTTGTCATTGTCAGGATTCTATGGAGCTCTGTCAGTGTCAAAACATTATCGTTTCTTCGCTCCTTCGACCTGAACGCGAAGAAGCGAATGAACGAAAACACACGATAGGGAAGGAGCGAAGATGTGATGGCAAAGGAGCGAAGATGTGATGGCAAAAGAGCGAGATATGCAAGCGAAGGAGCGAAGATATAAACGATGGCGAAGGAGCAAAGATATCATAGCGAACGGGTGAAGATACGATAACGAAGGGGCGAAGATACCATAGCGATGGAGTGAAAATACGATGGCGAAGGAGCAAAGATATCATAGCGAACGGGTGAAGATACGATAACGAAGGGGCGAAGATACCATAGCGATGGAGTGAAGATACGATGGCGAAGGAGCGAAGATACCATAGCGAAGGGGTGAAGATACCATAGCGAAGGGGTGTAGATACGATGGCGAAGGGGCGAAGATATCATGGTGAAGGAGTGAAGATACGATGGCGAAGGAGCGAAGATACCATAGCGAAGGGGTGAAGATACCATAGCGAAGGGGTGAAGATACCATAGCGAAGGGGTGAAGATACCATAGCGAAGGGGTGAAGATACCATAGCGAAGGGGTGAAGATACCATAGCGAAGGGGCGAAGATATCATGGCGATGGAGTGAAGATACCATAGCGAAGGGGTGTAGATACGATAACGAAGGGGTGAAGATACCATAGCGAAGGGGTGAAGATACCATAGCGAAGGGGTGAAGATACCATAGCGAAGGGGTGAAGATACCATAGCGAAGGTGTGAAGATACCATAGCGAAGGGGTGAAGATACGATAACGAAGGGGTGTAGATACCATAGCGAAGGGGTGTAGATACGATGGCGAAGGGGTGTAGATACCATAGCGAAGGGGTGAAGATACCATAGCGAAGGGGCGTAGATACGATAACGAAGGGGCGAAGATATCATGGCGATGGAGTGAAGATACGATGGCGAAGGAGCGAAGATACCATAGCGAAGGGGTGAAGATACCATAGCGAAGGGGTGTAGATACCATAGCGAAGGGGTGAAGATACCATAGCGAAGGGGTGAAGATACCATAGCGAAGGGGTGAAGATACCATAGCGAAGGGGTGTAGATACGATAACGAAGGGGCGAAGATATCATGGCGATGGAGTGAAGATACGATAACGAAGGGGCGAAGATACCATGGCGAAGGAGCGAAGATACGATAACGAAGGGGCGAAGATACAATGGCGAAGGAGCGAAGATACCATAGCGAAGAGGTGAAGATACCATGGCCGCGGAAGAAGCGAAGATACGATGGCGAAGGGGTGTAGATACGATAGCGAAGGGGCGATGATATCATGACGAAGGAGCGAAGATACCATAGCGAAAGGATTAGGACCATAGCGAAGGGCGAAGAAGCGAAGATACGATGGCGAAGGAGCGAAGATACAATAGCAAAGGTACTTTGACTTCTTCGACTTCGCAACTTTGCTTCTTCGCCTTTAAAACTTCGCTCCTTTGTCATCATGTTTTCGCTCCTGTGCCATCGTATTTAAGCTCTTTGGCTTCTTATCGTTCAGAGCGAAGGAGCGATAATGCAATTTTGGCCCTAACAGAACACCATAGGTTTCTTTATGTCTCCAGTGTTATTCCTATGACTGAATTAAGAGTACCATGTGCAAATTATTACTTCTAGCGGAAACAAATAACGTCTGGCCGCCATATTATCATAAACTGCCATCATCATTGTTATTATCTTTTATTAATTGTTAAAATATTTACTAATTATTTATTTTGGTCTTCTGTGACTTCAATGTTATTATTATCATAAAATATGTTAGAAACTTTACAACATATGCGCTGTGCTCAATCAAAACATAACACTATTTAGATTGTGCAACAGCTGATATCGATCGATGTCGCCTGTGGTTTTTTTTTTTTTTTTGTTTAAAATGACGACCGCTGATTTACCAAGAAGAATAATAAAGCCTTCATTATTTTTTTGTTTTTGTGAATAATGGATATATCACCATCATCATCATCATCATCATCATCATCATCATCATCATCATCATCATCATCATCATCATCCATATTTCAACGTCGCGATGTTACGGGAAGTCTTCCGTTATTTGTACCCTCAACGCAAAATTCTTAAAAAGGACGAAATCCAGCCATTTGGAACATGTCTGTGATAAATAATTTATCATTTATAATTTGTCATAAGTTCATATACATAGAACTTAATGGGGGGGGGGGGGTAGAGAAGGAAGTGTTACCGGTGTTACTGTTTATTCACGGGCATAATCAGATACAATTTAAAGTACAAAATTCTAGTAGCAGAACACACTTGTCTTGAATGATATTAAACATGAACTGTTTGTTTTACCCTTTAATCAATCAGTGTCAATAATGTTTTTTACTGACATTTGGTTTTGGTAGATGTTTCCCCTGAAAAGAACGTTTCTTGAGTCGTCTGGTGTTACGGACATTATGCTATCGGTCCTCTTTTAAAAATTATCATTACTGCATTTGAGCAAAGGTCATGTGAGATTATGACATACATGCAGCACAGTGTGTGTGTGTGTGTGGGGGGGGGTGTCGTTTACACCAGTTTCGACTTCTCTGAAACAACTGTACTTATTTAAATCAAACTTGGTCAGAAGAACCAATGGACATGTATATTAGATTAATCCTGTATATATTTATACAATGGTCATTTTGATATATAGATAAAGGTCATGGATTCAAAGGTGAAGGTCACACATGTGAAAGGATACTGAAATGGTTAATATCTGGAAAAAAAACATTTAAAATTTTGTACAGTACGAAGGAAATGTCAAAGTTCTTGTTTAAAGAAACATATAGCTTAGTTGATAGATCGTCGGACTCAGGATCCAAGGGTCCTGAGTTAGAATCCCTACATTGGCTTGTTGTGACCTTAAGCAAGTTACTTAATTTCATCTTGCTGCCGACTTACCGGGTGCCCGGATAATGAACCACTGGGACAACAACCTCTTCAACTGCTGCCTTGGAGAGCTAGCATCTAAAATTGGCCCTAAATGCGCGCTAGTACAAAGCAGACATATGTATAATACGTACTGTCAGCCATGGTTACTAGTATAATCTGACTGACATTGCACCACAATGCAAAGATTAAAATGCGGCCATACAAGTTAGGTTTAAAACTAAGGCTTACGAAATGTGTGTAGAGTATAGTTTCTAGATGATAATATTTATACTAGCACCAATATAACAAATAAAAAAGTATAAGATAATGTCATAGGAGATATATGGGTTTGCATAGTGTAGTGGTTATCACATCCACTTAACACGCGGAAGGTCCTGAGTTCAATCCTCAGCGGAAACATAGAATTTTTGAATTTTTCCTCCGCGGTTTTTACTTTTTCTTAGCTAATATTATCCCGTTTTTCTTTGTTGTTAAGTTATATTCCCTTAATTTTGATTGGAATTTGAATAGCATGTTACTGATTGGTTCAGTTACATGCCCGCTATTCAATCAAGCGATATCATAGTAGGCTGATGGGAAAGAACTTTATAGGGACCTGACAGGTAGTTTTGTCCGAGTCATTCGATCAGATCAAGGATTGTTTTCCATTTTTCGTTATATGAGTAGAGTTGAGTTGAGTAGAGCCATGCTATTTAATGTCCCAGTCAAGAATATTTCACTTATATCGAGACGTTGCCGGCTAAATGCGAAGGTGTAGAAATTTTGCCTATGCGTTGATCAGATGGCATTATACAGTTGGGTTCTTTAACGTGCCAATCCTTCCGTGACACGGGACCTTGTTTATTTTTTTTACTCCCGAAAGAAACATGATAATCATTTCGTAATGCCGAGTGCTTGGCGAAAGAACAGTCACTACCCACTTTCAAGTCTTGGGTCAGATCCGGTTGGGATTCGAACCCACGAGCTTTCACTTACGGAGCAAGCACTCTACCAACTGATCTACCGCAGTGATCCCAAGTTAATGGTAAGTTTACCTATTCAGTACGAAGTGTGTACATACGGCTGAGGCTTCAATAGTAACCCCGACAAATTGCATTAATTGGCGATGTTTGATTTGTGGAATGCGTTTTGGATTTTTAACTCCCCGTCGAGAACCCCTATCTTGATTTTATTATGTCTTACATTGGTAGTCTAATATCGCCCTAGTTCTCTTTTACCTCGGAGATGAAATCTTTAAAGTGAGCATAGGTTTGCATGACCTCGGCAAAGTGTAAAATGTGAACTGGATTAGACTCTTGAACTGGACTCGTTGACGTGACTTCCGGACTTGTCATGGATTTTTCCAATCCAAAGATCCATTCTAAACTAATTGTCCAATCCATTAAAATATTTACACTAAGAGTCCAATCCAATCTATGAGTCTGATCAAATGTACATTTTACACTTTGTCTATGACCTCTGCATATTGTTTTTTTCTGCTGGTTCAGTTATTGATCGCCTTTAAATGACTCAATCTCGTCGCCTTTTATTGTTTCATGTCTCAGTTGTATTTGCTATTGTCATGTCCACGTCTTACAGCTACAGATTGGGATTTAAGATAGCAAATACACACGGTTTGGTATGTAACGTAGGTCATGGCATGGTTTAAAACAATAAAGACGGTAACAACTCGTTAGTGTAGGCAAACAACTTTGACCTGCCCGATTGATCTTTCGTTGGGAATATTCCTATCTCAGCACATAGGTAGCGTGAGTGAGTTGAGTTAAGTTGAGTAATAGTGTTTAACGTCCCAGTCAAGAATATTTCACTTATATCGAGACGTCGCCAGCTAAAAGCGAATGTGGGAATTTTGCCTGTGCGTTGCGCTGATGGCTTTATACACATGCCACGTCTTCCATGACATGGGTCTCGTTTATTTTAAGTTCCCATCCGAAAGAATAGTGACTTTCATTTCGTAATGCCGAGTGCTTGGCGAAAGAACAGACACTATCCATTTTCAAGTCGTGGGTCAGACCCGGTCGCGGCTCGAACCCACGACCTCCCACTTACGGAGCGAACACTCTACCAACTGACCTACCGCACATGGGTAGTATGAGGATTCATAGTTAATACAAAACAACGCATGTTTCCCATGATGTAACAAAATAAACACCTGTGTTCCCTATACATAAATGTACTCGCCCATATATAAAATATTTAAATTAAAGTTAAAGCAGACATAGTAAGACATGGAACACTATTCTTTGTTGAGAAAAAAATCTAGGATGTTTATAGTTCTCCGGTGTCAAACTCAATCTATTGACAATACACCTCCTGATTTAAACTAGTAGGATATTCATTACAACAATGTAACCCACACAAAGCACAAAACTCAAATAAACAATTGATCTAAAACTAAAGCTGCACACAGATAATCTCTCTCTCTCTCTCTCTCTCTCTCTCTTTACGGTACTCTCTCTCTCTCTCTACGGTAGCTCTCTCTCTCTGTCTCTTTCTCTCTCTCTCTCCGCCTCTCTCTTTACGGTAGCTCTCTCTCTCTCTCTGTGCCTCTCTACGATAGCTCTCTCTCTCTCTCTCTCTCTCTGCCTCTCTTAACGGTATCTCTCTCTCTCTCTCTCTCTCTATCACACACACACACACACACACACACACACACACACATATATATATTGATAGACGTTAACTATAATTCTGTAACCTTGAGCTGACTGACTACATAATGTATGTTAATATTATATATTTCTGCCATGCGCTGATTTTGAATTTTTATTAAAATAATGTATTCATAATCATAACAATTGGCATGTGCTGATTTTGAATGCGTTATTATAATAATAATTCAAAAAATCAACACGTGACATTTCTATTTCAGGTTTATATCAACTATTGGAGTTTTATCGGAGTAAGGAAGCATGGATGAACATTACTATCCAGTTGACAGAGGCTGGGCATGGGTTATATTGCTAGGTACGTATAATTAAGTAGGCAATACTTCTGCAATGCCAGGAATATAGTGTTGTCTAAATTTGCTGCTAGCTAAAATCTGAAAATGCTCAGAAACTAGGGTAGACTCTCTCATGCTAAGTATTTCCTTAGCTCAATGTGGTTAAATTTATTTAGGTCCCTTGGATAATTTTTTATCTCCTTTGGTTTCACAATTTTGTCTAAAGTACTACCGTTGAGAAAATGCATTTCAAAACGGCCATCTTATGCTGCAAAATTAACATAAGTATAATATACAAGCGGTCAGATGGTCAATGGACCTAAGATATGGACGGTCAGATGGTCAAAGGACCTAAGTTATGGACGGTCAGATGGTCAATGGACCTAAGATATGCACGGTCAGATGGTCAATGGACCTAAGATATGGACGGTCAGATGGTCAAAGCACCTAAGTTATGGACGGTCAGATGGTCAATGGACCTAAGATATGGACGGTCAGATGGTCAAAGGACCTAAGATATGGACGGTAAGATGGTCAATTGACCTAAGATATGGACGGTCAGATGGTCAAAAGTCCTAAGATATGGACGATCAGATGGTCAAAAGACCTAAGATATGGACGGTCAGATGGTCAAAGGACCTAAGATATGGACGGTCAGATGGTCAAAACAACCTAAGATATGGACGGTCAGATGGTCAAAGGACCTAAGGTATGGACGGTCAGATGGTCAAAGAACCTAAGATATGGACGGTTAGATGGTCAAAGGACCTAAGACAGACGGTCAGATTGTCAAAGGACCTAAGGTATGGACGGTCAGATGGTCAAAGGACCTAAGATATGGACGGTTAGATGGTCAAAGGACCTAAGGTATGGACGGTCAGATGGTCAATGGACCTAAGATATGGACGGCCAGATGTTCAAAGGACCTAAGATATGGACGGTCAGATAGTCAAAAGACCTAAGATATTGATGAAACATTGTAGTGTGTATATTTAATTCATTGGTGGTACCATTCTCTGCCATGTAAATGTACTATCTTATTAGTCTTCCGCAGATTGTTAACCATAAACACAGCATGTTCCCAACGTTATATAGATTCTTAAAGAAAATAAATGGAATAAAATTCATATTATAGTCCGACATAACTGGTCAAAATAAATATTGGAACAAAAATACACCATAAAACAGTATAATATTGTTTTATTTTCAATGTTTTTATAAAGCTCTGGACAGTGTTTAGTAACACACGTATATTTGTTCCAAATTGCTACTCATTTATTTACCCATGATTATATAACTATTGGATCTGCAAGACCATTTATAAAGTGTTTAGTTTTTTTTTTAATTTCAGCCAGTCAAATTGTAGCTTTCCTTTACGTTGGAACATTGCGATCAGCTGGTATATTCTTCTATGAATATTTAGAAACATTTAATGCATCAGCATCAATGGCTTCCTTAATTTCTGGACTTCAACTAGGATTTAATTCTCTAGTACGTAAGTACACTATAAAACTTCTGTGTATTTCAAAATATTTACAATCACTGACTATTTTCTTATATAAACTTATAGATGAGAATAATGTTTACATTTCAGTAAACTAGCATGACCGGTCAACCTCTCGTCAAGTCTGATTTTTTTTGGGGTTATTAATATTGTAAATATAAGAAATAACTTTACTTTCAATGTGTTGTGGTTCTAAACGAGATTTGTAAATGGCAATTCTAAATAAACTGCTTTGTGTATACCACCTAAACCACAACAACCTGAAAGCTATTCCTAAAATGTTTGATTAATTAAATGGGGTTAAACGTCCCAGTCAAAAATATTTCACTGATCGATATCGAGACGCTACCAACTATTGGTGAGGTGTCGGGAATTTTAACCATTGCAGTGCGACCAGGGAATGTACAGGGAACTTTATTTAACGTTCCATGCCTGTCGTGACACGGGGATCGCTTAATTTCTTCTGAGATTGGTAAAAAAAACAAAACATTTTCAGCCCATGATGCAGACTTGTCATTTGCAAATTTTGCGAAAATAAGTGCTTACGACAAAACCGCTCAATTTTTATCAAGGAGAAAGTGCAAGGCTATGAAAAAAGATAAATGGGCCATACTCAAAGTTGAACAGTAAAGCTTATACCTTACCATCTTCGGTTTGTTGGACCATAACCGACGCTAATATTAAAACCATATACATATACAGGGTACCATCTCAAGGTTAATTGAATATAAGTTAACTACAGCTATAATTAAAGCATACTGCAGCTTACAATTTACATGTTTATAAAGATAACTATACACGCTCATTAGCGATTTACTAGAGGCGGCTTTCGTATGACTCCACTGCAATACTGTTAACTATTAATTAAGAACATGTGTTATTGATAAAATACGTAAAAATCTGCCCCGACAATAAATTCACAAAACTGAGTTAATATGAGATAAACTGGGCTAATATGAAAACAAAAACTGGGCCAATATGAAAACACTGAGCCAATATGGGCGCGGGCAAATATTTTGACAGCATGTCATTGAAAAACAAAATGACTGACCACATACTTGTTTGATGTATTTTTGTATATCCATGAATGTTTTGAAACAAAGTATGTTTTCAATTTGATTTTTTGTTTTAGTGTTGCCGCTGATGGTGTTTGGTATAAATAAATTCAGCATTAGACAGTTTGTACTTGTGGGTGGTTTTATGATGTCACTAAGTTACTTGTTAAGTAGCTTTGCCACAAGTATAGAATACCTTATCTTCTCTCAAAGCATGGTATTTGGTAAGTTATTATTAAGTCTCCAATTACACTGTGTGTGGGAGACTTATTGTCCTTTTTCCGTTTCTCCTCCTGTTTTCTTCTTATTATTCCACTCTCCGCACGCTGCATGACCGCCGTTTTTCTCAGATATGCCTTAGATATACCTCGTTTACGCACCAGAATCTAATTTCGGAATTTTAGTCATTTCTTTTCAGTAAATATCTAAGGGATCTGCATCTGTTGATGCCGATTTATTTTAATACAAAACAATTATTATTATTAATTATAATATGATTTATTAATTTAGATTTTGCAATAAAGAAAAAACAACAATTGTAGTTATAATACCAATCCCCCACTTTTCATCAATGTCACAGCAAAATGACAACCAGTGACATTTAAATATGAGTTTACAAATAAGCAATAAAGAAATTTCTCTCAGCATAATGCATTTAGTACACTCTATCCTACAGAGTAAAAAGTTCAGTTCCTACAAGCATAGTAACGATGGATCTAACTTAAAAGCACGCCATACCATATATAACAATTGACTTACACGTGGCAAACACACTATCTACTAGTATATGCTTAACTACTAGTTTTGTCAATATTTATAATAATCATGGTATTATTAGAATTATTTTACATCTTTTGTTAAGGTATCGGAAGTGCCTTCGTTTATTCCCCAAGTATACTGATTGTCGGGAGATATTTTGATAAAAGACGAGGATTTGCGACAGGAATGTTTATTTCCGCCAGTAGTTTAGGAGGGTTGGTTATGCCATTTTTCTTCAGATTTGTTCTGGACGAGTATGGACTTTATGGAGGAATGGTAATGACATCTGGTTTGCTATCACATGTGATGATTGCTGGAGTTTTACAAAGACCGCCAGAATTTTTCAGAACTAAGTCGAATACGTACAGCATAAATATAACATCTTCTAATCTTAACATAAATACGAACGGAAAATATAATGACGGAATCAGCCAAGTTCAAAATGGGGGAATTAAATGTCCTGACATAACTAACTTGTCTGCCTCGCATCCGTTTTTGCCAAAAACAGGAAATGGATTATTGATGGCAAACATCCGTGATATAGAATTATCAAGTTCAAATAATTCTGAACCTTGTTTAAGAGAGAAAACACTTCATTCAATAAGCAAACAGGATGCGTCACCTTTCCGAAGTTTTACAGAATTGGCGTCAGTATCAACCGGTGATATACGAATCCGTTCTACATGCCTGGAAACAAGTGAAATAGACGTTAGCAACAGCAGAAAACGTGCGTTACTTTGTATGAAATCACTATGTGACTATGACATCCTATCAAACCCTTCATTTATTTTATTTATTATTGCCTTTTGTTTCGGAAGCATGAATGGAGCTTTGGCATTTATATACATTCCAAAATTTGCATCAGAGAACGGTATAGACAAAATGACCGCTACTTCTATGTTGTCTGTGATAGGAGCAACGGATCTGATTGGTCGGTTTACTAGTGGTGTATTGTCGGACTGTAAGAGTATACAGAACCATCATATAATAATTGTGTCACAGCTGATCTCATCCGTCGTCATGAACTGTACCCACTTTTTCACAGATCAAATTTCATTATTCATTTTTTCCGGAATATTTGGGCTGTTCTCTGGAATGATATTTACATTGTATCCTATAATGATAGCGGATATTCTAGGAAAAGATAAACTAGCTGTTGGATTAGCATTAGCAGCCATGTCACAAGGAATATCTATAGCTGTTACTACTCCAATATTAGGTAAAACTATTCATATATTCCCATCATTTTCAATATTGAATTCACACGTGACTGCTGTACATAGCAAGCAAAACAGGTAGAGCTTACCCGTCTGGAGCACCTGGCCTCACTACCATCACGTTCACTTTTTTAACACACTTGCCATTTTTAAAATTTAACTTTGTGGTTTGGACACGGATCTGTAGGTTTTTGATTTAATTTAATTGTACATCATTGTACATCTTGCCCAGATTGAAAGGATATACAGTAAATCATTATTTCCAACAAGTTTGGTTCTCATTACCTAGGTCCGAATACAACAAAGGTTTATCTTAGCATGGGGAAGTTTGTCAATTAGTTTGCCTAAGTTCAGTGGTTTTCCCAAGGTCTAGTTTTTTCCACCATCACCGAACTGACCGTCTCGATATATGTTGAAGAATTGTAAATGGTGTGTACAATACCATTGCTCCACTCAACTCACATGTTGGGAACTATAAGTCACAACTGTATCGTTTATATAAAACCGTGGAAAATATAGAGTTTTACATAGTTTGTAATTTAATGCGAAGGCGGGTGTAGGTAGCTTATCAGGAGGCTCTTTTGGGGCACCCGACCTTGCGTGTTTAACTTTGTCAGTCTTAAAGTTTTTACTTTGTTTTGGGATTGCGATTTGGGCATGGGTTGGTGTCTGTTTTTGATGTATGCAACATTCTGCCCGTATCTAAGGTACATTTAAATTACAAATTTTCTTTCTTTTTGTTTTACAGGAATTCTCCGAGATGTGACAGGGACGTATCACGCAACATTTCACTTTGTAGGAATTACTTCTCTTATATCAGTTATATTGTTTATATTTACACCATGTGTTCAAAGACATACTCAAAAAGACATCAATATACCCAATGCAATAGATCTAAATACATGAATCGATGTGATTGATTACGTCCGTGTAGCTATGTACGACATTGTTAAATTACTTTGTTAAATTACTTTGGAAAGACACTAGATTGGTATATAATAGCGTGGTATTAGTACTATTAGAGGGCATTCCAATATTTCACATTTATATTACCAGGAATATATATATTTTTTAAATTTGATCACAATATCAAGTGTTAAAGTTGTCACTCATGTTTGTTGGAGTATAATATGAATTGAACAAATATTACAACTTCGTTTTTTTTCAGAATTGCACATATGCATTATATCTGACGTATGACAATGGCTGAAAACGGAGGTTTATTTATATTAAAATATCCCTAAGCCACCCGTTTGAAAGATGTAATTAAGTAATGTATCGAGAAGACGTATCATAATGAATATTTTATTATAAAAATAAATATGTATAATGCAAAAATATATAATTCATACAACACAAATACATGTAGTATACAACAAGCTACATTTCTCTGTCATTTTTAATATTTTCAAGATGAAAAAAGATTTGTACACTTTCTGGATAATTCTCTCTTACATTGTTATTTAATATTTTATTTCATCATTCATAAAACAAATGCAACATTTCATAAGGTAAAAATTTTGGTCTGATGTGTGAAAAAAGGAAGTAAGTAAAGATGCGTGACGTAGCCTTTTCTGTGGAATAATGGTTTTCATAGTTGTAAAATGTTTAAGGTTCATTATTTATGTTCTGTGGAATTCATCACAATAATTTATTAAAAGAATGATGTTTGTGTGTCCAGGATTACCCTGGATATATTTGGAATCCCATCGTTTTATGTTCTTGTCACTCTCAATTTTGACTACACGCGTAACGACTGTAGCTAGTTAAAAGGAGGTGCTTACCAAAACTTATTCAACCACTCATCCAATCGAACAAGATGCATGTATTCTAGTCATATAAGGTAATATAAAACATATTTCGATGCAATAAATATATCACTTAAAAACACTCACACTGATTAAAATTGCATATTGTGCACCTCCGGCTAAAAGTAAATTATAATATAATGATAATATAAATAGATTCAGAAACATTTATTTAATCTAAAACTGTGAAAAAAAAATTAAAATGCGAACCTGATGGCCACACTGTCCTCAAAGTAAATATGTATTGAATGAGTTTGTTCTTACCGTGTATTTAAACATCAACACAGAATAATCAAGAACAGTACACTTAATTGTCTATATGTTCAATGTTGTAGGGTTAATTACTATCAATAAATGCACTCCATTTTACATACATAATTAATGGGTGATAATAAAATTCTATGCAATGAGCCTTGAGCGAATTGCACAAACATTTTATTTAACAAACAATACGTCACAACAATCGTATGACGTCATTTACCTAGGTAATTTATTTCATTGCTTATTGTTTAAATTTTGGAATCGGTCATACAATAAACATAACTACTGCACGAATCATGTTTTTTCCTATAAATCTAAAATGTCAGATATATTACACACTTGAATGAAGTTGGAGAAACAAGAGGACAATGTAGTCGATTTTTTTACAAGCGATTGAACCAATTATCTCCTTTGCAATACATTTATACAAATAGACACGGAACTTTGTTCGCGATTATATCACATTCCTTTATAATTAAACATCAGAAGAAAAAATTAACTCAGTTGACAATTATATGTATAAATACATGTAATCAAAGATAATAACATCCATTCCGACATTTAAACTGTATAATTAGCAAACAGTTGATAAATTTATAATACTCTATATTAAGAAAGGTCGCACGTCATTCAGTAGCACAATAACCACTAAACCAATAGCTAGTTATTGCTAGTGGTCACAATATGTGATTGTCTGTTCTTGTGTGGTCTTGTTTGACGGTTTCTACCATTTACTTGTTTTCTGTTGTGTTTTTTTGGTTGTTGTCAGTACCACCAAGTAAATGTGTTTCAGTGAAAATTATTTTAATTCTATTATAAATGTTAATCATCTTCAATGTTTCAAGAAATGGAATTTGGCATAATGTAAATAACAGTTAACTGATAGAAACAAATTGAAAATATCCATGTTAATAACACAAGACATCATATAGTTATTTGTGATATGTGATTGTCAATTGTATTGTCTAAACAATATTGAAATTGGTACAAATATAAAAAAGCATTGATTATATTGATAAATATCACGTTGCTGCATTTTTATACCACATGCTCTCATTTGAATCATCATACTCACATAATTGTGATGTGATACTTTCGAATGGATTATTTCATGTAAATTCAAACAAAAATAACTCATGGTGTAGAAGCTGATAAACAAAAATACATTTCAGTGCAAGAATTTAAACCAAAAGGGATGGTTTGATTCACTACATGATATTACGCTGTTGTTGTTGAGACGCAATATCTGGTCTGAACCCTCTTACATCTTCTTCTGTGCCATGCGAACACTTTTTCATGTTTTATAATCACGGACCGGAACTGAAATACATATTAAAAGAAAATACATTATTTACAATACAAATTTAAACCTGCTCTCTAGAATTAGAAAGAATTAACTTGAATTAGATACGTCCAGTATTTATCATGGCCGTATATAATTTTTAAAACAAATCATTTTTAAAAAAGATGTTCATACACTAATTATCAGGATTTATTTCATACACATGTACAAGCAAGACTGAAACACTTTAAAAAGTAGGAGCATATACAACCTTGTAAGGAAAGTTATTGTAGACTCACTTATAATATGAAAAACACAAAACACTAAAAGGTTCATGTATCTATATGTTAAGTTGAGTACTTTATTAGTAAATTTGAATTTATAAATATTTATTTATATTTATTTTATATACTATTTATTTATAACTATTTATCTTAAAACCAAATTTAAGACTTTTTCTTCAAACTAATACAGCGGATTTTGATACATTAAAATCGAGGATGAAAAATGTATCGTAAAAATAAATTGCCACAGTAGTAACTTATTGTAGATGCTATTGCAAATTACATAATTCTAACATGTAAAACATTACCCAATTGGTTGTTTGATGCATTGGGCGTTGTACTTTGAATTGGAAACCTTACAGCGACAATGCTTTAAAATGTTGAATTTGTGTTTGTGCATTGTTGAAAATAAAATAATAACATATGAAAAATAAGTAGTATGTGTTACCCAATCCAACTAATTACATAAAAACATAACGAAACACAAAGTTCGAAATTACGTTTCCGATACGTTTATTGGGCCATCTGCATCTAAATTATTAATAACCGTTTTGAACAGGATAATTTCTATTGTAATAATGTTGAGGAACAGCCAGCAAGAAAATCAGTAGAACAAACACAAATAAGATGTAACAAGATCTATCAAGTGATATCACTCTTGAACCAAAGAATGTTTTAAAGAACAATGCTAAAGTAAATGTCTGTTTTGGGACATCTACTTGCCAACATATACCACGATACTATAATTCTCTAAAGAACAACACTAACAATGCCGTTAATTGAATCTTTCTCCAGATTATGTGTAATGGACCAAAACTACAGCTATTATTTCACAAAGACACTGATAGTGATTGAAATATAACCTATCTAAAATTTTTAGATTTATGGTTTTTATAGAAAAGATACAATGATTTCCATGCACATTGTACTAATAGGTTTTCGAGATGTGTCCTTAAACTAAAAAATAGTAAACATATTACATACCAACACTATCTGGAGGGGCACTGCGAACAATCTCTGATACAAGTAACGTTAGAAACTGCTTCAATAAAACACACCGAAGATGATGAACACTTTTGAACTGCCCTGTTAGATGGTATACACCATATATATTTATTACATTCATATGGGTGGGTTTTGAAGGCGTTATCATGTCCAGTACAAACACTCTCTATAAATAAGAAAACATGCCGATTTGATTATAACGTCGAACACAGAGCATGAGTTTTAAAAATAAAAACAAAATAAAAAAGGTACTACTGTTTAACTTGTTCATAATCCTAAACCTCATTTTAACAAATAGTTTTACAATTGTGGTCTAAGCACTATTGATAAGAATTGTCTTCTAAAATGCCCGTCTAGTGCTGTAAAATTAACACAGGTAAAAATGTAATTTTAGATAATACAGTGAAGAAATGTTTTAGAAATTATGATTAAAAACAGAGCCACTTTTGTTTAAGCGCTGCTTAAACCTTACCGCAAATTGGACCAAAATAAACTATCTTAGCTTTACATTGTGCCGAACAATAAAACAAAACGAGCACATACAAAAGTAATCATTACTGAACATACAAAATCAAGAAACGAAACATATTTTCTGAGATAAATAAAAGAAGACAAGCATTGCTTATGGTTGAAGCAACTTGAGGAATCAGTAACGGTACATCATCTAACTAAGTCGAACTTATTCAAACATTATGTAAAAGTACTGTTTGAATCACTATTTCAATGATTCAAAAAGCAACGCATAGCCGCTATTGGGATTTAACATGTTGACAAAACAGGTAAATCGTAGAATGTACCGAGGACATAATTATTATAGATAATCACCGTTATTTAATTTTAGACATATAAAACCCAAAAGTATACATCGAGTGTATCATAATATTAGGTAATTTATACTAATAAACCGTACACCGGTGTGATTACACATTCGGTGATACTTCTTACATCGATATGCTTTTTAAAAAGATACGCTCGTTTTTATAAACAATGCTATCAGATCATGGACGGACTATATTGTATTCAAGAATACTATACTATGATCATTGCTGCCATTTAATTTAATCTCTTTTGTTAAATTAGTTTTTACATTGTATTTGTAACTTATGAATGTATCTTTTGTTTCAATATACAAACATTAACAAAAAATTAAAAAAACGACAAAAATTAATTTGTTGGATACGCGGTATACTTACGAGGCACAACTAAAAATGGCACTTCGTTTGACACTAATGCATTGAAGCCTGTTTGTCCAGTATTACTGTTGACCATACTGCATCTTACAAGGGAATTATTCATTGTCATCTGAGCTGTTATCTTGATTGTTGCATTTTGTTGTGTGTCGCAATTTTCTGTTGATTCAGCTACTGTAGGCGTTGCACCAGATATCTCAGTAAAATTTGATTCCCCTTGTAATTTCATTTCAAACCTCAATTCCCCCTTTGGATTACCAAGATTACCCCTGCAGATAATGCCGTCTGTCTGTTCATTTTCCATGATATCAAATCCCAATTCAAGAGATGGATGTGTCGTTATTTTATCTAAAAAATAAATATAAAACATTTTTTAAATAAATATTATTAAGAATTTAATTATCAATGTTATACACATTATTCCTTATTGTATTTATTTTATGTAAATTTTCAAACGTGCATAAAATTGTAATGGAAAAAGACATAATTGGCTAATAAAAATCATAATGAACACAGCAAATGAATTAAGCATAAGATCTTATTTAAATAAAGAAAGAAAAGAAGACACGTCCAACATATTCATTCAAAGTTTAAAAAAAAAACTAGAACTGTCTCTGAATGAGGCTAATACCCCCCGTTCCCAACTTTTGATCTGGAGACAAATTGTATGTATGGCCAAATTGTAATGTGAAAAATTCTGTGTATGAAAATGTTAATAATTCGACAAAATACATGTGATGAAACCGATAATGGCAGGTGCAAATGTTCTTATGATGCTCAATATCTATGCATAGTTTTAAAAAATTGATCATATATAATTAAGTAACTATATAATACAGCCAAAATAGGAGGTGCACATGTTCAATGTATATAGAAACATCCTGTAAAGTTTCAGACTTGTTTGTGAAAAGCTTGAAGAGGAGTTGATTACACAAAATGGGTATCCCTCATATGGAATATTGTTGAAAAATGACTAAGTTAAACTACCCATAAAATATGAACAAAAAATATAATCCAACAAAAAATAGGTGTGCACATGTTCAATGTATATAAAACATCCTGCAAAGTTTCAGAATTGTTGCTTAAAAGCTGTAAGAGGAGTTGATTACACAAAATGGGTACCCCTCATATCATAGGTCGAAGGTCAAAGTCAAGGTCACAGTGACCTAAATGACACATCGCCTCCCATGATGCATCCACATACCAAGTTTGATAATCCTTGGTGCTACGGTACAAAAGTTCTGTTCCGGACACGAAGATACACAAGGTTTTACTTAATGGAGGTCAAAGGTAAAAGTCAAGGTCACAGTGATCTAAATATGGTACATGACACATCGCCTTCCCATGATGCATCCACATACCAAGTTTGATAATCCTAGGAGCTACGGTACAAAAGTTCTGTTCCGGACACGAAGATGCACAAGGTTTTACTATCATAGAGGTCAAAGGTCAAAGTCAAGTCCCAGTGACCTGAAATTGGTACATGACACATCGCCTTCCCATGATGCATCCACATACCCAGTTTGATAATCCTAGGTGCTACGGTATAAAAGTTCTGTTCCAGACACGAAGATGCACAAGGTTTTACTATCATAGAAGTAAAAGGTCAAAGTCAAGGCCTTCCCATGATGCATCCACATACCAAGTTTTATAATCCTAGGAGCTACGTTACAAAAGTTCTGTTCCGGACACGAAGATGCACAAGGTTTTACTATCATAGAGGTCAAAGGTCAGTCAAGTCCCAGTGACCTGAAATTGGTACATTACACATCGCCTTCCCATGATGCATCCACATACCAAGTTTGATAATCCTAGGTGCTACGGTATAAAAGTTCTGTTCCAGACACGAAGATGCACAAGGTTTTACTATCATAGAAGTAAAAGGTCAAAGTCAAGGTCACAGTGACCTAAATTAGGTACATGACACATCGCCTTCCCATGATGCATCCACATACCAAGTTTGATAATCCTAGGTGCTACGGTTCAAAAGTTCTGTTCCGGACACGAAGCGGGACAGACGGACAGACAGACAGACAGACAGACGGACAAGGTGATTCCTATATACCCCCCCCAACTTCGTTTGCGGGGGGTATAACAACACATTGCAATATTGCAATTTTATTGTCAATATTTCTTTAGAAAATCAAAACTTTAGTAAACATGAACTAGTGTGTTATTAATATTTATCCATCACTTTATTGTCTAAATTACGCGTACATTAATTTAAAATTTGGTAATCCAACTTACTTTTAACCGTTAAACTTGCTGTTGCTTGTGCTTGTTGGTCTAAGCTTACTGTGTACAACCCACCATCATTACACAACACATTTGTAATATTTATGACTATTTCTTTTGGTTGTACGATCGTGTTGATCGTGACTTGTATATTATGTATGCCTTGGTGTTGGACAGAGCCATCTCCTTGTATATTAGCGATAATTTGATTGGTTCCCGATGTCAGACGTGTTACCGATATATTTTGAAAAGAGGTTGCATTCAGTATACATGATAAGGCCGCTGTGTCTCCTATATATGCTGATGCACCAACACAGGATATATCTATACAAAAAAGAAACAAATGATTGAAGAAATGAGATAGATTTGAAACAAATATCTAAACACTAAAAAAAATTTGAGTATTGGCCGTCATCAAAATATTGTACCTTTCGTACCCAATTTTGATTACACGCGTGTCGCGTGTAGCTAGCTTAACAGAAGGCGCTGACCTTATGGAGCGTCCGTGCTTACTTCCCTGGTGGACGTTGGCGTCTTTAACTTAAATTGTCAGTTTGATTTTGATTTTGCTTCTAGATTACGATTTGGGCATGGATAGTATCAGCTAAATCAAATGAACAAACAAAAAATAAGAGATATTTCGTTTTGTCAAACAAACGTTATGTAGAATAAATACTTGAAAATACGGCAATGAAAATCCAAAATAGTCTGCAATAAGTTAAGATTGACAACAAGTAGCAACACTTTTATTCCTGCAATTTTAATGAATATAGCAGGAGTTTTTTTAATTTCGCTTGGACATAAATGATACCGTTTTATAGTTCAACTAAGTGTTAAACCCGAACACGTCCGAGAAAGACAAATTTGCTGTATAATAATTTTTTATGCAAGGACTATGATGACTCTGATATTTTAATTGTCATTTTTTTTCTTTTCTATGCAGTAATATACCTGCTTCTAATTATGATCCGGTTTTTCACTAAATACGCTATGGTAGAGCTTATTAATAAGAATACTGTATCCGTGTCCAAGGATACTTTGGATATACTTTTTGCGACCTATTCCGGGGACATTGGCTTTCTTCTAAGACCTATTAAGAGGTGATATGTTAACGGATACATAATTATTTTTACATATTAGTTGAGGTCAGCTCCTTAAATATTTTATTTCGTTTGAATTATTGCGAACTGATCTACACTTTAAATTCATAATAATGTAAGGGACATGGATAAACGTTTAAACATAATTGTTTTTGTTCGAGAAGTGCTATTCTATTCAAAAGAATAAACGAAGATTTTAGGAATCTATATAATGAACATGAATATACAAATATATGTTGACCATTTGCTAAAGTAACGAGATCATAATCACTAAACAGTATATACTGTTAAAATACTAGTATTCCATTACATAATTATTTTTACAAAGTAATTTTAGATCCACGGACATTAGCCATCGTCAAAAAAGGTTTTTTACTCTAAAACGATTAAGATCACAATCATCATTTACAGTCCATAAATGAAAGTTAAACATATTTAGACATGAGCGGCATTTTTTAAAGTTTGATAGATATAATTATAACTGCAATGATTTTACCTTTTCCAGAGTTCGTTTTATCATTCTACATACGTATAATTATATATCTAATTTTTCTTGCTTACTAGGCCTGTGATGATCCATTGTATCAATTTTATGTATGTGTTAGTATTAATGTATGTCACCTGTTTGCACGTGGATGAAGCTAGATAACAGAAGATCCTTACCCTTCTTGAGCACCCGAGCTCATGTCCTTTGGTGACAGTTTCCAAATGTCTCAGTTTGAACGTTTTTATTTTGCTTTGTTATTGTGATTTGAACATGAATTAGTATGTTTGCTTTTCAATTAGAAAAGAGAAAAAAATGTTAGTGTAGAACATTACCTGAAGACTGTGCTGGAGTTGTAGGAACGGCTGTTGCTAAAATAATAATATATGATTAAATGAGAAAAATAGAGGGTTCATCATTTATTTTGCCAAATCAACCTCATAAAACGTTCAACGATTAAGTATAGTATTAAGTTTTTTTAAGAATTTTACAATTGAAGTAATAGGTCATTTAAAGTATCTTTATGTGTTTATGAAAAAAAATTATTTGGACATTTTGTCGTATTCCATATCAAGTTATCCATATAAAACCTTGATAGAAATGATAATGATAAATAAGATTACTTATGTTTTGTCGTATATGTTCTATTTATCATATACATTCAATTAATATGGATGTGTCTGCATATGTGATATTGCTGTTAACCGTTGAACGATATCAGCCCTAGGGCTAAAAAGCCATATCAATATCAGCCCGGCACCCGGGTCAATTTTCCATATCAGGATCTTTCGGAACTTTTTAAACAAGCCATTACTCAATAACCCACAAACCAAAGATACACAAACGAGGATGAATATTTTCCTGATATTACGTTGAAAATATTCATTCTAGTTTGAGATGTCTCTGTCTTATACTGTAAGTGATGTACATTTGTAACATAAAGACGCAATTTGTAAACAGATATTTGCATCAAATGTTCAGTTTACATGCCATCAACCGTGCCGTGAAAATTACGTCATCATATTTTGTTGATGTTATATCAATTAAGTGCCTGTAAGTAATCGTGTACCATCAGGAATACCCTCCATTTTTTCCTAGAATCGGATTTATGGAGTCGATGTTCACGATCTGTCTCAACAGATCAGGTTGAGACAGAGAAATCCAGCAACGGTAAAATGGCTAGATTCCCTCGTCATATGTATGAAAATACCTGTTCCCTATCAGTCTTCTGGCTGATATGTGTGTCTCGGGCTGATATGGTGTATGATATGAAAAGATCCATACGATATATATATCATATCGAGGACTGATATGTGGGTCGAGGGCTGATGTGGGGTATGATATGAAAAGAGCCATATCATAATCTTTTTCATATATATATATATATATATATATATATATTATATATATATATATATATATATATATATTATATATATGCTTAAATCAGATGATATATCAGTTCCCATGCATGTAATAGGGAAATGTCAAATTAACGGGAGGTGGGAACTACAAATTTATTCTTTCATATGTTATGACATTTTTGCAATCAAATCAAATGTTGTTTTTTGTTTGCTAACAAATTTTCAAATACAAATTATAAAATCCCCAGACACTGAAATATCATGTAAATTACATAAGTGTACGTAGGTAAGTGATGTAAAGTTTGTAATGCAAAATATAACACACACACACACACACACACACACACAGAGGCACATTCACGATAACTTCACACAAATTAAGGGGTTTCCATTCAGATGGCTAGAATATAGTTACAATAAATCAGAGGAAATTTTTTAAGTTTGATGGAGATAGGGGTGCATCGTGATTTTATGCATCCTCTCACAAGTTTAAAAATATACCAGTCTGTAGTTTAACGGTGTGTTTAATTTGGTGCTGAAAGTTCGCCACCCCCCGTGTTCACATCAGATTAAAGACAAATAGAAAAAACATCATTAATGTTTTAAACGCATTCAAGGTCTACATATGAGAAGCCGTTCCGTCATGGTACTAGATCTTCTTTATTGTTTCTCAATTTCGGCGTTAATTGAGAAACCTAAATTGAGTTACTTTGCCCTTTTGTGCCGCCTTTCAAATCGTCATTCTAATACAGGTGTTGTCAAAGTATGAACTACTAGATACATTGTCAAATTACTTGTGTTTATCAGATTTTCCGTCCAAGTAGCTTGGAAGCGAACATGTGTGTCTTCAATAACTAGCTTTTCAGACATAATTGGTTACAACACATTTCCCGATCCGAAGATTTCAGTCGGTTCTCGTCCACTCTTGGCGACTTTTAATCATTTTCATTCTGGACTCTATCTCGCTCAAATTATGCACTAATTTGAGCCTGTTCAAAGGATGTCCAATGGCTATGTGTTATTCCGTTGCCTAATAAAACGTGTAATGCTTGTGGGTCTAACGTTAACAACATATAAATTGTCAACCATATAAGTGATTGTTCAGAATGGATTTTGAGAGCATAAGAGACAATTATTGGACTTGTATCATCGAGTAGTTTTTGTGTATGTGGTCAGTTTACACAACGTTGAAAACGATAGAACAGTCTTGGGTGGAATGACAGAGAGACTGTTAAAAATGAACCGGACATTGATATTGCATTTTGTAATGAATTAAACAGTACATTTTTGTTGAAGTCATGCAGTTATGTAAACGACATCCGGCGTACACAGTACGAAACCTCGAAGTACTAACACTTTTATAACAATATTTATTGCAATATAATAAAAAAGGTTTGTATATAGTCATTTCTATCTTTTATTGTTAATCCTTTTCATTCTACCCTTTCTCTCAAATCTCCCATGTGGAGGAAATTAAGAGCACACACACACACACACACACACACACTTGGAATGATTATCTAACTAATAAAGTCTTATATAACTATTCATTCTTTAAATAATTAAAATTCCAAAAACTTACTTGTCACTTCACATACTACAGAATGACAATGGTCACATAATCCGTTAGACTCATCAAAACAAGTGTTAACACTGCATGGGGTTACAGATGGAACACCCGAAAAACAATTTACATATCTTGAACAATTATATGGGTGCCGATAAAGTCCGTTAATTTTACCATCGCAAAAAGTACCTGAAATAGAGAACGATATCGATTCAGGGTACAGATTAAATTAAAATTGAAAATAATTACTTCACATATATTGATAAATGTTAAAATAGAAGCAAGTGCTAGTAATTGACACATTTCAGAATGAAGTGGTTGTAGTGGAAATAAACGAAAACGGAATAGAAATATCAAAGCTATTATAATTTCAAAACACACTATTTTTAATTGAAATATGTGTAGTAAAATAAAAAAAATGTATATATAACTAACTCAGAAATGACGTAAAAGAATAATTAATTACACATTAAGTTGCATGTTTAAAAGACTACAATACAAAATAGCTAATATGAATTGGTTTATTTAAAAGCTTGGCGGATGTAACTAGGAAGCCAGGAGATGTTTCCACTTCCAAAGCATATGGTCTTACTCCCTGGTGGAATTTTAGTTTGCTTTCTACCTTAATTTGCAAATTTTAATAAAATGAATTACATACCTGGGATAAGTTCTATTGTAGCGTTAGCAGATGGTGGCTGTGTATTGCTTGGTAAAATTGCTGGATTGTCACTCAGACATACTATTTCTGCTTGGTCCCAATCCATTGTTAACTTCAGGCCAAATTTAAGAATTTCGTGATTTGAACAATTGCCTTTACTTGGCTCCCTTGATCGTAAAATCAGCATATTGCTTCCAGCCAAATCTTGAAATGTAGTTTCGCCATTTTTCCTTATTTTTAAAATTAAGCTTCCACCAGGATATCCAACATATCCATCACATTTATGCTGATAGGAAGGAGAACTTGTATTTTCAACTTGGGTAGGATTAAGGATTAATACCGGAGTGTTTGGCATCTCTAAAATTAAAGATAGATTGGATTGTAAACATCAATATATAACCTTTGAATGATTTCTTGGTTGGTGGGTTGAATGTTGTTTTACATCGCATCAGGAACTTAGCAATCTCAAATATCGCAGTCAACTCAGCTAGGTTTGATCTAGAAGAGGTCTATAGTTGAAAAAATTCTCATCTCCGAATCTGATATCTACGAACTATCATGTGAAAACACTTTATATTTCTTTATATTTGAAATACAAAATTGGCATAAACAAATGACTTGCAAAACCACATCTATAAATCGGAAAAGTTAAAAGAAAACAAAAACAAACACACTTATCCATGTCCGCCGAAGCACAAACTAGGAGTAAAGTAAAAACATTGGAACTGACAAGTCAAGAAAAAGGTTACACTCTTTATAAACAGCTTTCAAACATTGATATATTAAACATATGGCGGCCACAAAAACTACCGACGGACATTATGATGACAAAGTTGTATAATGCTGGTCTGTGAATATTCCTTAAAGAGAGAAGAAGCATAATCAAAATAAAACTTTAAACGATAGAAATGTCACCGATCTGGATATTACAATTAGAACCGGTCATCTTCGGCGACATAGAGATTTACATGTTTATAACATGTATACATTGGTTCGATTCTGAACGATTTTATTACAACAATAAAACTATATCAGATAATATGGGTTAGCCTGATATATATACAGGTCTAACTCAAAAGTTTGGAGCACTAAATAAATGCGGTTTACAGCTAGGAAAGAGTTTGCCAGCTTTAACAATTTTTTTACATGTTTAATGAATGATTTGTTTAATAGTTCCTTAGAGTGACATACCACTAGATAGAACCGATGATAATAGATGTTAATGTGACGCAAGAGAACGGCATAAGATACAGTTACCCCCTTAATCATTTTAAAAATGAAATGACAAACTCTTGTCTGGCTTTAAACTGCATTTATTGTGTTCTCCAAACGTTCGGGTTGGACCTGCATATATATTTAACTTTATCCTGTGGCTATATTTTATCAATGAACTCACGTTTTGCAGACATTTTCATGGTGGCATTATATATAACTGAGGCTTTTTGTACAGAACAGGTATATATTCCTTCATCGCTACATAATATACTGGTAAAATTTAGTGAAATACGCATTTCAGTTCCGTCATCAGAAATTGCTTGTTTAATTCGAGTATCCAAGTTTGAGTCCGTCGTTGATCCAGCATTTATCGTGAATATTGTAGTTCCTTCCTTAGTTATACTGATTGTGCTCCATCCTCCCATATTTCGTAAAATGCATGTAGTAATAACAGAATTAGTATCAATAAATCCGGACACCTCCAAGTCTTGAAATGTGATTCCTGAAAAAAAACCACAAGACAATTTTGTTGATCGTTTTCTCGTTTATTTTCATTTTATATTTATTTGACAGTATCTAAAACTTTAAGTTTAAACTAGCATTTTCATGTTGAAGTAGGTGATCTTTCATCGGTTAGAAATTGTTACAATACATTATTATTTGGTAGATAGTGCTATCACGATTCTTATATCAGTTTTTATATTAATTTCATTTTTTTAATAAAGGAAAGATATCAGTTGCTGAAAAATTGATGTTTTTGAAAATTAAAAAAAAGAAACAAAAGAAATAAGCAAAAGTAACATAACAAATATTTGGATCACTGATAAAAATTGTCAAATTTGGTGGGGCAGATCCTGTTATTTTCAAAAGATGTCCGAGCAAAATTATAGAGTCTGTAACCATTCCTTTTATTTTAAAAAGTAGTGATT
The DNA here is from genome assembly GCA_021292105.1 of Anadara kagoshimensis. Lineage (NCBI taxonomy): Eukaryota > Metazoa > Mollusca > Bivalvia > Arcoida > Arcidae > Anadara > Anadara kagoshimensis. Next base: position 13,372,789 of record CM037869.1, read on the forward strand.
AATAGAAGGGTGTTAAATTTACATACCAACTTAATTTTTAAAAAAACTATCAATAGGCAAAACATGAATTCCTCAAAAAAGATTAATCGTAAGTAAAATTTGAAGTATTTTTCTCCTATATGACTTCATTTGGAAAAAGTTTTCACACTACGTGAGAAACAAATATTGCAACATATTTTTGAATGACAATGTGTATAATGGCCAGGTAAAGTTTGTGGATATATTTGCCTAACAGCGTATGGTCCGTACAATTCTCACTTACTATATACCTATTCAAGTATATTGGTCAGAAACATTTTAGTTTACTTGATAGTAACTTAACACTTCTATATTACATTACTTTGAAAGTAACGTACCTGCTAAAGTGACAAATAAAGTCCTGATTTCCGATGAAACATTTCCGTCCTGGTTTGAAGCTATGCATTTAAATTCAGTACCATTCATGGCAACATTTGGTTGGAGAGTAAATGATAAAGTTAATTGAAGCATGCAAGTGCTCGGATCTCTCTGACCTTTAGTGATCGTTACTGACCAATCAGATTTAGTGAATGCTGTTGCTCCTGGCGACCGTAGATATAATCCGGCGTCAACATTATCGTTGCTGACGTTAAACGTACAAGATTCAGTTGATTGTATGTTTTCTTCATAAGCACTCCCGAATGGAAAACTTGTGAACACAGGGTCAACTGTAACAAACATATAGACATAGAAGTTATTTTCATTTTATAGAAACAAAATATTTTATTTTTCTCTTTTAGTAAGAATCTCACTTAATGCCTCATTTTGACATTTTTGATGTATTGTTTCTATAATTGAAATTATTCAAATTATAGCATTTTTAAAATTATGGTAAAAACACTTTTCAACTTTATCATAATAATCAACTTAACTAATTATATATTTTAGAAAAGTTTGGTCATTAAAAAGACTAGTCTTTCAATTTATTTGTTTCCCTATCATACTAGTTTATCGTTTGTTTCCTCTGGTGTCATTTGTTATTTATAAGTAAGTAAATGGTTACTTAGATGTTAATTGCCCTGTATCACTTTAAACAGAAATCGGCAACTAACAATACAATTGAAAAAGTCCACAGAGCAGAACGATGATTAAACGTATGAATTGAATTGGTTTATCGGAAGGGCCGTAATAGCTTTACAAACAAAATAATATAAATATACCTGTTGAAACCACGTTTGCCTCTTTAAAATACGACCCAGATCCTCTTTCAACAACACATTTGTACTTCCCTTCCAATTTACAAACATCGTTACTCAAGAAAAATACTGAAACAGTTGCATTTTCACTGGAGATGTCCTTCGTCACGTTTATAACAAAAGGTGTATAACTGTTTGTTTGTATGGAGTGCGTGCCGTCAGGTGCAAGGGTAAGAATGGTCTGTTCTCCATTTATCTGGCCATTTACTTTGACAGCAGTCCATTGGTCGGCATTATACACAGAACATTTCAATTCAAACTCCCTACTTTGTTTAGCAGTGACGTCGTTCATCATTATTACTAAAATATGCAAAATATTACTTTATTTATTCAAGTTTAAAAAGTGCAAAAATGGGTTCGCAAGCGTCCCAAGCTATGAGATCAATACCACTTAAAGTTTGTTCGGAACGTTCTGAACAAAATCGTTTTTCTTGGCTTTAATGGGTAAACGTGAACCTAAACGATTCCATTTCAAATAGAAATGATTGTTCCGCAAAAGCATAATGGGGTATTACGTGGTACACTATAAAATCCCCATCGTTAAGTATGTCAGATACATAACATAATTAAAAAACAGAAAAATAACTTAATAGCTCAGAGTCTTGATTAGAAAAACACAGGTTTAGTTGTTACAATTATTGGTGACTGTTTTTACCACAATGTTTTTAGGGGTGCAAATTCGGTTATAAATAATGACTAAAAATCAACAAATTGTTAAGATTGTTTCGTCTTGTAAAAGACACCGAAAATAGTTTATGTACATGTCTGTTTCTATTTTATAATTAGAATGTTCCAAACCTATACAATGTGAGTTGTCTTATATATGTATTGTATATTTTGCAGTATAACCATTGCTTAATACCCTATTGTGTAAGACAAATAATTTCAAAATGCTTTCCACTTTATTAACATTTTGAGCATAAATATAAAATATATTATCTATGGTCTGTTGATGTTGATGCTGAATTTTGCTTAACATTTCTTAGCAATGCTCAGCATTTTTTTCAGGTATTTGCGACGAGAACTTCCTTATTAATTACATATTATACCAGTTTTAATTTTACAGCACTAGACGGCAGTTTCGGAACACAATTCCTCATCAGTAGTGTTTGGACCAAAATTATGCAAACAAAACAAAGTTACGAAAAGGACCAAAAATATTTTACTATATTTATCTAAGGCAATTCTTTGCATGAGGGAGTATACCTTAGTTTTTGAGGAATTTCAAATTTTAACTAGCAGAACATTTAGACAATAGTATATTTATTTTGAATGCGTTAAAACCATTAAAATATCAACATTCCTGTTGGAATAATACTGCTGCAACAAACGCTTTAATTGTCTTTTTTCTACAAATTAACACTGCTGTTCATTAATTAAAGAATATCATAATGATTAATGATACTTTAGTATAATAGAAATGTCAGCATTATTGTCTATTTTCGTGAAACTTAGCTGTTACTAATATAGTAAGGTATGTATTAATACCATATTAGACTTTATGTTAATAGTCCTTGATAAAAGACAACTGCGCAAGTTGTTTACAAATAAACTGTTGATCCAGAGATATTGCAAGCGTCTAGGAATATCAAGGCCGTACACTGTTTGGTTAACATAATCGAAATACTGATAATTAGTCTGTCATAAGACGTCGATTTACATGTCAAGGAAAATGCAATTTGTAAAGGAGTTAGTCAACAACTTTAATTAAGTATTAAATGTTACCAAAGCGAATTTTTTTAATATATTTAAATATTACAAAAATTTATAAAATATATTATTGTATTCTAACAACACCTTTCAGGAGATGACCGCTCGAAATAAGTAAACAATAATGTCTAGGGTGTAATACACTGCTTTTCTTGGATACTAAGCCGTGGGTTAAGTTAAGTCTGACATGTCGATATCCTTTAGGTTGTTAGAAATAGGACAAAGAAATTATTATCGTAATCATGCATCTTGTCATGATTGATCAGCAGAATATATATATGAGGCAAGCTGAGAATTGTCGTATTGGCAAACCATACCTGTTTCATTGGCATAATCTGTGGAAATACATCAATAATACTGTACCAAAACTCTCAAAGTTCCAATTGTATTAGGCAACATTATTAAATAAGGTCAATCCATGTATTGTATAAATACTTCTTCTATACATAATTCACATAACTATACTTTCAGAAAACATTAAGATCGAACAATATAAAATTTTACTTTTTTTTGCTAAATATCTCAGTTAAATCATAAGTAACTTTAATGTATGCAATAAAGCGATCGCAATACATTAACTTTTTTTAATTTAACATGACGACCATTTCGGAATACCATCCCTGATCAGTAGTACAAGGATCAAAGTTGTGGAAATATTTTTAAGATTTTGAAACAAGAAAATAGAAGGATACAATTTTTTTTTACAAAAAATATTTATTTGCGTTTTAAATACAGATGTCAAGACGTGATTTAAAATTCTAGTATTATTTTATCTGAATGGAATATCTTTTCTCTATTTTTTATTTTCACATACTCAGATACATTGTACTATATTTTTATGACCTTAATCTTAGTTTGGCTTTGTTCGATTCAAGTTTCATTCCAACTGTCAGTACAGTTTGATCGCACCACCGATGGCAAAAGAAATGAATATATAGTATAAAACAAATGGTTTTTTTATAATTCGATAAAATAAAATAAGTTGTAAAACATGTTTAAATATTATGCTGTGTATTTATGCTTTACCTGATAAATACATTTTGTCAGCTTCTGATTTTTTTCATTATTCACATTGATTTCCCCAAGTGGGATATTTGAATATTATAAGTTGTCTCAATATGTGTACAATTCAATTATCTGATCTTTTCTTATTATTGTTTTGTTGTGTGTTTTTTTCCGTCACCTTATGGTTCTTTTTGTTTGGCTGTTACCAAATACCTGTTTAAGATGCCGATTCTTTTTTCTATTCCAATGCTGATATTTTAAGCACTTGTTTTCATTACATATTATATCGGTTTTAATTTTAAGACACTAGACTGCTGTTTCGATAACAATTCCTCATCAATAGTGTTTGGAACAAAATTATGAAATCAAAATTGCTTTCAAGATGTTGAAAAGATATCCAAAGAACCAAAATATATTTGACCAAATTTAGCTAAGGAAATAGTTTGTATGAGACCGTATGCCTTAAGTATAGAAAAATTTAAAATTTTAACTAGCAGTAATGTTAGAAAATTGTATAGCCTATACAACAAATTCTTATTTGTCTTTTTTCATATTATAATAATCTTACCTGGAGGTTTTTGTGTAGTCGTTGGTGCCATTGTAGTTGTGGTAAGTACTGAAATAGAAAAATAGATAATCAAATAGCAGCCTATGATACCTTTATTTGTGCATTATTTCCCGCAGAAGAATTTTATTCCCTTTTCTTTATGTTTTAAAACTTTTAGATATTTATCTGAACATCTACATTTATCCCTGAGAATGTAAGTTTTAATTCTGGTTTATCGAGCATATCATAACAAACTTTCTTAAATAACTGTACTTACAACTTTTTCGATGTATAAGAATAAATGGTATCATAGTGTTACCAGTAATGTTCAATTAACCGTTCTAGTGAAATTTCATTATAATACCCTTTTCTGATTTCACAAAAAAATACATTGTGTTTACAATCACCCGTTATATGAAATCTCTTTAAACCAATAATCCTTTTAAAAACACAACTCATGCTTAAAGTACAGTGACTACCTTTCTTGGGAAAAGGACAATTGGAATAAAAAATGCAAACAAACTGTAAAAATAGTGTGCTTTCATTTCAAGACTAAATTAAATAGAAAAAGTTGTTAATACACTGGTTCAATATGAAAACATGTTATTTTAAAATAAACTAACTAACCCAAGTCCAAAACATATAACAGAAAGAAATACAATTGAGTGAAAGGCACGAAAGTCCGCCAGGTAAGTAAGACTTGTTGCTCTGGAAGGGTAAGCAACTCCTATTAACCTAGTCACACCAGACACGCATGAATTGGAAATTAAGAATGAAAACAATATGGAACTTTTGGACTTCAAATATACACAGGGTAATTTTGTATACGAGAAATCAAACTTACTAACAAAATTGTCATGTGGTGATGGCCATAAAAAGATAAGCTTGCACGAAAGCATTGACTTCATTATCATTGGTGTCAGTATGCATTGTTCTAGTTTTATTTTCCTATTTGCCGTTTATTGTAATATGTTTGTCATTGTTGATGTATATACGACTAGACATTTTATTCTATAATATTATCAAACATAAAAACAACTTTAATTACATCTTACCAGTATTTGGTGGACACGGGTCAGTCGAACCATCACATCTTGTATTTGCATTGTCCCAATATTGATTAGCTGGACAAAACTGCACAGCAGTATTTCCTTGCAGACATCTGATGTATTTATTGCAGTCATATGGATGGTTTTTGAAATCATCAAGTGTAGAATTCTCACAAACAGATTCTGAAATGTATAATAATTTTATCTAAATTCATCATGTCATCAAAAATAACATATCAGAAAACAACAAAGAGTATAATATGGCCATGTCACAGATTTTAATCTATATCAACCACGGATGTTTTCCCCATTCCCTAAAGTGCCCCAATAAATCCAAGTAATTACTGATTTTCTAATCATTTTAAACCTATTTACTGAATACTTGTTTAAATCAATATCAATATCAATATTTAACACAAGTAACAATGAGTATCATTCAATGAAGTGAAAAAGTCTGATTTCTGATTTGGTATGCTTGTATTTTCCCGATAAGAGGAAACCGGAAATATATTCTTTACTGTATACGAGTTATTTACCGATGTAATTACATATTATACCAGTTTTAATTTTACAGCACTAGACTAGACGGCCGTTTCTGAATACAATTCCTCATCAGTAGTGCTTTGACCAAAATTATGAAACGTATTAACAATGTATTAAAGATCTTAAACATGATGTATGGGGTACCGAAGGGCTTGACGAAAAAATTAATTATGTTGCACAACAGGCAGAAGACTGTTCGTCTGATTTAGGCACAGTGAAGAATGAAAATATCAAATTAAGAAAAGAAATGGAACTTATGAAATCGGTAATAATTAAACTAGATAGGAAAGTCACCGAGCAAAATAATGAGATATTAAACTTAAAAAGCAGGTCCATGCGTGATAATGTGCTTATTCACAATTTTAAGGAAACTGACGGAGAAGATTTGATGAAACAAGTCCCCGCTGCAATTAAATCACATTTAAAGGTAGATGTCGAATTTGTAAGGATACATCCCAATTGATCGGTACCTAATAAAAATGGAAAACCAAGAACTATAACAGGAAAGTTAGTAGACTTGTCTAAAAAGTTTGAAATTCTCAAGGCACAAAAGGCAAGGCGTGATGAGAAAGTTCAACTCCCTTTTAGCATCACACCCCAATCCCCAACAGAAATAGTAGAGAGCAGAAAGAAATTGTTCGAAATAAGCAGTAGATATAATGAAAACAAAATAAAAACACGAGTGGTAGGAGACAAACTCATATTTCCGGACAAATCTGTTTATCGTGATAAGGTAACCAAGCCGAAAGCGGAGGATATTCTTTTGACTAGCGAGAAAGAGGAGGAAAAGTTAAACGAGATAGAAATATCAACCAGCATTGAGATAACTTGAGTCTGAAAACAGGTTCATCGCAAACAGCACACATGTTCGCACATTGAATGAAGTCAGGCGCTTTTACAAGAAAATCGCCAGTATACCAGCTCATGCAAAGGCACATCATAATATCTTAATATATAGATACATGGATAGTGAAAACAAACTGCAGGAAGGACATGTTGACGATGATGAATTTGGAGCAGGCAGAAAAACACTCAGATACCTAGCAGATAACGGACATATGAACGTCGCCGTGGTTGTTACGCGATGGTATAGCGGTATTCACATGGGACCAAAGCGTTTTGAAATTATTCAAAAAGTCGTTGGTCAAGCCGCAGGTCAAGTTGATCAAATATGTTGACACTAAAATTTAAGTATTTACTTATTAAATGATTATCTTGCGATATTAAGAACTTTCAAATTAACTTGAATAGTATCACTTTGCATGCATATGATGTGAAGAAACATGTATAATTATATCTAAAACTGTTGTATAACAGTTACACTGCGTCCACTGATTAATATGTATCGATTAATCATTTTTAAATAATTTTCAATTAGTACAAAAGAGTCATATAAGTTTTATATGTCGCTAATATCCAGAATAGTAAGTAGTACCCGTATCCTTGTCCTATTTTGATAGTACAATTACAAATGAACTTTCGAATATTAATAACACGATGCTGAAATCAGTACATATTAATCTTTGTTTGCAGCTATGGAATGCGCGTATTAAAGTTATATTTAGTAAGTAATATAAAATGCAAATATTTAAATGCCAAGATCACATATATAAGCCCAGTGGTATTCGCATGTTTGCCATGTGTATAATATTTTTGTGTTTTGTATTTATATGTTGTATGAATGTGTGTGTGATGCTGGATCGGTTTCTCAGGGTTTTATTCAAATTTCTGTTTAATGGTTAGCATTTACTCAGTTAACTGTAGGGGGCTTAAAAACATGTCAAAAAGAAAAGATGTTTCTCACTTTTTAAGAAAAAAAACAACATTCTATATATTGTCTTCAAGATACACATTTTATTGAATCTGATAGGAATTTAATCCGTACTCAGTGGGGGTATGATTGCTATATTAGTCCAGGCAGAAATGATGCCAGGGGTGTGTGTGTTTTATTAAACAATAATTTTGAATTTGAAGTAATGCAGGTGAAATGTGACAATAATGGAAATATGATAGTTTTGGAAATTGTTATAGAAAAAAAGTTTAGTTTAACCCTTGTAAACATATATGGACCAAATTTGGACTGTCCAGAGTTTTACTCAAATATAGAGCAAATAATACTAGAAATAAATACTGAATTTATCGTAATGTGTGGAGATTGGAACTTGGTACAAGATTTTGATATTGACTGCTTTAACTATACACTTTTAAATAATCCAAAAGCGCAAAGTAAGGTTTGAGAAATGAAAAACAGTCTAGGTCTAGTGGATCCTTGGAGAGTTTACCACCCATCATCTAAAAAATATACATGGATAAGAACTAATCCAATAAAAAGGGCTAGATTAGATTTTTTTCTTGTAACCGAGGAAATGATGTCTTGTATTGATGGCACATCAATCTATCCAGGATATAGGACAGATCATTCAGGAATTTTAATGAATTTATCAATTTTAAAATTTAAAAAGGGGTAGGGGTTTCTGGCGTTTCGACAATTTACTTTTAAGGGACAAAAATTATATTAATCAGGTTTAACAAACCATAAGAAATGTGAAACAAGAATATGCAGTTTTTCCATATAATAGAGAAATAATTGATGAAATCTCTCAAAAAAACCTACACCTTCAAATAAATGATCAGTTTTTTTTGAAATGATACTTCTAAAAATAAGAGAAATGACTATCTTATACATTATAATAAAAAGGCTAACACTCAAAAAAGAGAAAAAGAAATAGAAAATGAAATAAAAACAATAAATGAAACCATTCAAACCTCAATCGATAATACAGAATATGAAAAACTAGATAAACTAAATAAGGAATTGAAAGATATAAGAAAAGAGTTTATGAAGGGTTTACTTCTACGTTCAAATTGTAAATGGATAGAAGAAGGTGAAAAACCTACAAAATACTTTTTAAGTTTAGAAAAAAAAATTATGTAAATAAGACAGTTTCAAAAATAATAACTATTGATAATAGTACTATTACAGAACAATCAGAAATATTGAATGAAATAAAAAAAATTCTATCAAAATCTTTTCTCAAACAGAGATGAAAGCATTCTTGACATAAACCTTATGTGAATTATTTAAAAATAAACAAATACCAAAACTAAAATCGTCTATTAAATGTAGCATAGAAGGAGAACTTTCTGCTTAAGAGGTGTTAAACTCATTAAAAACAATGAAAAATGACAAAAGTCCTGGAACAGATGGTTTTACAGTGGAATTTTACAAGGTTTTTTGGAAAGATTTGTCTGGTTTTCTTTTAAAATCTTTTGACTATAGTTTTAAACGAAAATGCTTGTCACAAACACAAAGAGAAGGCATTATTACTTTGTTGCCTAAAGGTAATAAATCACGACAGGTTTTGAAAAATTGGCCAATCACACTTCTCAATGTAAGCTACAAAATATTATCAACATGTATTGCTCAAAAAATAAAAAGTGTTTTAGAAAATCTAATACATGAAAATCAAAAGGGTTTTCTATCTGGTAGATTCATAGGAGAAAATACTAGGTTATTGTATGATTTGTTACAATTCACTGAAGAGAAAAATATCCCAGGTCTTATTGTTCTTATAGATTTTGAAAAAAGCATTTGACTCCGTTTCTTGGAGGTTAATTGATAAAACATTAGAATATTTTAACTTTGGAGAGGATATACGGAAATGGGTTAAAATTTTAAATTTTGAAGCAAAGACATGTGTGGTTCAAAATGGTTTTTCATCAAATTTCTTTAAAATAGGTAGGGGATGTAGACAGGGGGACCCAATTTCACCATACATTTTTCTTCTATGTGTTGAAATAATGACCTTAATGATAAGAAATAACAAGGACATAAAAGGAATAAAAATTGGAGAAAAGAAAGAAAAACTGCCAATATGCAGATGACACAACAATTATACTTGATGGATCTGAAAAATCTCTTAAAAAACACTTGACTTACTAGATCAATTTGCAAAGTATTCTGGACTAAAACCTAATATTAAAAAAAAACATTTTGTATATGGATAGGGGCAAAGAAATACTGTGATCAAAAACTGTGTCCTGATCAACCCCTTTCATGGAGTAAATCTGAATTTTTAACTTTAGGTATCAAATACACATTAGAATTAAAAAATATTGTTATGTTAAATTTCAAAGAAAAATTTAAAGAAATTTCAAAATTAATAAACATGTGGTCTAAGAGAAACTTGAGAACTTTAGGTAAAGTAACTGTTGTTATGTCAGCCCTGGTTCCTAAATTAACCCATCTCTTTCAAAGCCTCCCTTCACAGGATGTTTCAATCTTGAAGAAATTAGAATAATTAATATTTCAGCATATATGGGGAAATAGAGGGGACAAAATAGCTAGACAAAAAATAATACAGGATTATGGACATGGGAGATGCAGAATGATACATATAGGGTCATTTATTAAGTCTTTGAAATTAACATGGGTTAGAAAAATTCTTAATGAAACACAGCAAGAAGTTTCATGGAAACATATACCTCTTCCAATCTCAATTGATGAATGTAAAATGTTTCAATTTGGGGATAAATTTTTTAACAAACTCAGTAGAGAATGTAAAAATTTATTTTGGAAAGAGGTATTTCTTAACTTACACGACTTCATTCATACAATACATATAAGTCAAAAACATAGTCTGGTGGAAAAAAATTGAAATTTCACAATAGGGGGACATGAGTGTTCAAAGCTGGCAACATAGCTGTCTTATATCATCATAGGTTAGGGGTCAAGAATCAACCTGTTGCCAAGCTGATCGACCCTTGGTTTAGTAGATAAAAGGTCAAAGGTCAGATAGTGTTTTTTCCCCAAAAAATAATCTTTATTAGTTTATAGCTGTCCAAATATATACTTTCTAAAATTTAAATAAATCAAATAAATCTGTTCTCATGCAATCATAGCATTTCATGTATTTTAACATTGACTAGGAAGCTAATTGAGATTGTTTAGGCTAAGATTTAAATATTTCAATTTATTTTTCAAAATTCTGATTCAAGCTTCAAGATAGAATAAAATAAAAGTATACATTCAACATCAACGCATGAATCAAAATGCTAAAATATAATATTTTTGTAAATACATGACTGTGATTAAAACAAATATATTGTTTAAACCCAGCTGATAATTTGAAATTTATGAAAAGTTTAAAATCAAAGTACTGCAAGTACTGTAATCGGCAAGGCATAGTCACGAGAATCTCTGGAATGTATCAGTCACATCTAACGATTTCTTTTCATTCATCGATATCACTATCTGTGGCATTATCATTTAAAGGGTTCAACCAATCAACGGTTAAACGGTCTCATTGCAAGTGCATACAGCCACCCACTTTAAATTATATGCCCTACATATACATCTTGTAGTGCAACATGATTTATATTTACATTTTAGCAATGCATGGCATGATTTTGGTAAAGGTTGTTTTCTCATTAAAAAATCCCCTACTGTAGATCAATTGGTATAGCGCTCACTCTCTGTATGTGGTGAGTCCTGTGTTCAAACCCTAGTTGGGTCTGACCAAGACTTGAAATAAGGTAGTGACTGTTCTTTTGACAAACACTCGTTTATTAGAAACATAAGTCACGCGATCCTTTGAGAGAGACATTAAAAACCGATGCCCCGTGCCAAGGCGCTAAGGCGGGTGTAACATGTTAAGGAACTTTTCCTGCACATTTCCCTGAGTTCACTGCAAAGGTCAAAATTTCTGCCACTTCACCTATAGCTGGTGACGTCTTAATATGACTGAAATACGTAAAAGCCCGTAAAACCCCATGCAATCAATCAATTTATAATTTTCTCATTAAAACTGTTTTGAAGTCACATTCAGACTCGCACTAACTTAACTGTCCGAGAATAATTGTGAACATCAGGACAATACTTAACTTAAGTCCAAAAAGTTAAGTTTTGTTCATGATCCTTTGACCTGTAATTGTCTTAGAAAAGTTAATGTTAAAGTTCAAAGTAAGATTTAAGCCAAAAAAAAAATAAATGAATAATAAGTTTAATTTGTGGAAAACTTCAGATTTAAGTATAAAAACTAGTATTGTTCGTGGTCCTGTTGCCAGATGACAAGACAAAATTGGTACCGAAAAGTTAATGGTGGATCACAAAACAAGGTCGTTTTGAAACAAAAACACAAAAGCGACATAGGGATGGATAGGTCACACCATCAAGACACCTGCCAACAACATCACAAAACTACGCACAAGAATAAAAGACACCTTTAGACAAGTTCAGAGGGGATAAAATTGCGCAGAACAGAGCAATTTTAGGGATTTAGTCGATGGACTAACCTCCACTGGGAGTTACAAGACATACAGTACGCAAGTTAGTGAGACTAGCACCATCCGTGTCCTATAGGTGACGGGAGATCTGGAACAAATACCAGGTATAACTAAATGCAGCCAAACAGCAGTTTAATAGTATGCACGTTGAATATGTAGGTCGGTTGCATATGATGTTGGAAGCAAATTTTCAATTGTATTTTTCCCTGAGAGGAACAGTTTACATCGTAGATGAGAAATCCTCGCTAGGTAATTCAATGAAGGCATCTGCACTCACAAGTTCAGAAAAGTTCCCTCTTGCAAGAGTGGAAAGAAGACCTGTGTTTTCCCTGGAAACACGGAATGCTGTATTTAGAATGTCCAAAAAGTTAATTGACAGTCTTACAGTCTGTAATTGCATGGAAAACTGGGAGCTTATGCCTCTCCAGAGAGGATAATTTTATGCTATGAACAGGGACGAACTTTAGATGTCCCGGTCTGGAATCATACGTCCTCATTTAAAAGCAACAGAAGAACAAGGTCATCAGTATCACGACAGACAACAATTGTTCTTTAATTTATAGCCTTGCATGTAAGCATCAACACCATGGGGAACAATTCTAGTATCGGCGTCCTTGTGTTAAGCTTTAAAAACAGTTACATTCCTTCCTCTGTATGAATTAAACATGCTGTCTGTCAGACCCTCTGATACCCTCAGCTAAGCTAAGAAGTGTCTTGGATTACTACGAGATCCTATTTGTTTTCTTGGTGACTGATAAAATTTATCTTCTAACAGAACGGGGACCTGATCCTCTTTTATCTCTAGATGGTTTCACCTGTTAAGGATTAGTTGTTATATCTATCATAATGACATCAATTTTAATACATTTATCTTTCGCGTGGATAAAAACAGTTTGTGCGTTTCCTAACTCGTCGAATGTATTGATGCCTTTCCGTTATCCCAGTGCTACAACTAAAGTTTGACTATTAATTATATTGGTAGTAATGTTTCCATGCAAACTTCTTCCTCGGGGATATTTTGCAGATCCGACTCGCCGGCTGCAGATAACAAGGGCCCTGATGTATCAGGTATAGAAAGCGACACTGGGAATAGTTCGTGTTTCAACAGTTCACTAATATTTCCATCAGAAAACGAGAACACACTTGATAGTATTATACAGATACAGTCATTATAGCTAATCAAATCTTTCAGTACCACCAGTACTTTGATTTCTTTTTTTAAGTAGATACTTATATAAATACGGGCAATATGATTTGGTAAAATTATTTTAACAGAAGTCTAAAGTTTTGTTAAACAATTTCAAATGCACAAATGTGTTTATACTAATATTTATTTGCCAAAATTAATCATATTTGTAAAGGTCGAATTAGTGCAAGCGTCTAATCTTATTTTTCATGGAAAACTTTGAAAATAAGTGACTGAATTAGTTGGATATGACTTTCTATTAATTTGAAGATACCGCTTACATATTTAGAAGACAAAACGTATAAAGAAAAACTTCTGTAAGCCATCTTGAATTTGTGTATAGGTCAATATGGGCATTTTCACTTGAACTTTACACCCATTGGCCTTTAGCTGCCCCCACAATGGCCCGTGGGTGAAATCTTGCTTGGCAACAAGCCGATTCTACCAAAGTAAAGTTCAAAGAAGGTTATGACATAACGTGCCACCTTTGAACACGTTGTCCTCCCTACATCGAAAAATAAGCGGTTTTTTCAAAATCTTCTACCAGACTAACATATTTTATATCAACCTTTATGGTATAACAGTAACATACTCGTAGGAAATAAACCGGTGATGTATAATACATAGTATGAATAGGGTATACATCTTATATGTGATTTGTTTGATGATACAGGATGGTTAATGGATTATGAATCTTTCTCATTGAAGTAAAATATTCGACCACCCATAACTATATTTCAAGGTTTAAAAATGTCTATAATTGAAAAATGGAATGTTCTGAAACAACAAAACACTTGTATTCGTCCCTATTGCCCTGAATATATATATTTAATCAGATCAAATGAAAAAGGCAACACAAATATTTATGACTCATTTATTAAGAAACTGAACATTAAAAGCAAGGCAGAACTGAAATGGGAAACAGATTTGGGAATAAAAAAATAAAAAAACTGGTGGAAAAACACATACATTTATTCCATGAATTTTTCAAATGACATAAAACTTAGATGGTTTCAATTTCGCATTAACCATAGAATTATTAGTACCAATAAATTCCTATTCAAAATTGGGATTACAACAAGTCAGACCTGTACTTTCTGTAACCATCAACAAGAAACCGTTTTGCATATGTATTGGGGATGTTACATTATCCAAAAATACTGGAATGATATTTTTCATTGGGTCAAGGAAAAATTAAATTTAAACTTGAATATTGATTCCGAAACTGTTGTCTTTGGTAAGAAAGGGAAGAAATATTCAGTGTTTAATTTAATTTTATGCCTTTGCAAATTTCATATTTACAAACAAAGATTGAAGAATTGTAGGCCCATTATCAGTACAAAAAGAAATAGAAATATACTACAGACAAGAAAAATATATATACTATAAAAAATGTGATTACAACAAATTTCAAGAAAGATGGTCAAACTTTAGAAGATTATTTGATTAGGTATAATGTTTTGTTTTAGAACAATACTTTAAAATCATTAAAATTAAATGGCTCAAGTATATTAACCTTTTATTAATCCCCCCTCCATATAAACCAAACCAAAAGATAAAATAATATATAGCGATAAACACCACAAGTGTTAAACACTCATCACATATTTGATAATGTTATTTTATATTTATTGTGTGAAGTTTACACAATTAATTTACAATTACCAATAAGTGAGACCTTTTGTATAGCCCACCCGTCAGTAGTGTTTTAGTGTCATTGCCTTTATGTCATTAAACATCTAAATAAAGGCCTTATTTACTACAGTTCTATGAAGTTGCATATAATGCTGTCATGTATAAAATATCTGATATGAAAACAAAAATAATATTCTTTTTTTAATTTAAAATCTATTTCATGATGAGCCTCTTTGATAACTTTTTTTCTATTTATTTATTTATTTATTTATTTATTTATTTATTTTTATTTATCTATTGATTTAAATTGTATATATACATGTATATAGTTT
The DNA here is from genome assembly GCA_021292105.1 of Anadara kagoshimensis. NCBI lineage: Eukaryota > Metazoa > Mollusca > Bivalvia > Arcoida > Arcidae > Anadara > Anadara kagoshimensis. The sequence goes on from CM037869.1 coordinate 13,388,295, forward strand.
TTGTAACAAGACTTGACATAGAGCTGTTGTATATGTAAATATTTGCCTATGGTTCAATTGTTTGAAGCTTGATTACATAATGAGACATATTTTAAAATGGTCAAGAAACTTATGTAAAATATTATATAGTTAAATCGTCTTTGATTATGACTTATTTATTCAGTTTAATCTTTTTAAACAAGCTTCAAACAACTGAGGCATTTATTTGTAAATAAACTAGCTGTGAGAGAAAATTTCTGATCCAGTATAAATGAGTGAGTGAAAGGTGTATATGTTTCTATATTTAAAAAGCAATAAAAAAAAGATAAAAAAAAAAATTATCAAACCAAAATTATTTTGAAGATGTTGAATAGCTACCCAAAGGACCAAAATATAATTTACCAAATTAAGCGTAGAAAATAATTTGCATGAGGGAGTATACCTTATTTTTTGAGAAATTTCAAATTTTTACTTGCAGGAAATTTAGACAATTATAGTATATTTCTGACAATAATACAAAATTATTGCCTACTGAGTTGGTGTAACTGTTTACGTCTCTGTCAGAATTCAATGTCTGACGGAATTCAAAAATGAGGTTCTGAGTTGCCCCGTTGCAGAACGTATGTACATCGCATGCTGAATTAATTGTTTAATACGTTACAGTATAGTTTTATTCATTTGGACAGGATTTGTCCATAATTGTACAAAAAAGTAACAAAATTCTAGTTAACTGTTACACTAAGCAATAGTCAATGTAAGAGCTGGAGATCAATTGTTGTTATGAAAACATAAGAATCTGTTAAATTCCCGGAGATTAATTAGTTTTTGTAACCATGCTCTGTATGCATTGTTTGGACGCTTTTGCTGACTATATGTTTTTATTCATTGAGTGTTGGAAAGAGGCCAACATTTATGTAGTTTTGTAAATAGTGTTGTTATTGGTATTGAAATAGTATATCACATATTTTTCTGGAATAAAACCGGTGCTCGAGTTCTAGCTTAGAAAATTTTCAAATAATTTCTCACTAAAAGTGATGTAAGTATAATGTTAGAAGCAATTCATACAGAATGTAATGTAATGGTTCAAAGTTGTATAAACAAGCAGATGAAATGCTCTAAATGATCAATCAGACATTGGACAAAACATTGAATTTGCTTACAAGTATATAATACCTAAAGATGATTTGTGAATTTATTAAATTATCTCATGTTTATTCATGTGATATGATAAGTTTTCACCAGTGTATTTCATGTTGTTCATTTAAAACACATATCACGTTGATAAATATAGATTATAGTATGGCTCTTTTCATATTATATCCCCTACCAGCTCGAGACCCACATATCAGCCAGTGGGCCGTGATATGTGGTCGAGGGGTGATATGGGGTTTGAAATGAAAAATCATTTTATAATATTTTTCTCATATACTTTTGAAATATGTATATTTCAATTTTAAGTTGATGTACATGTTTCAAGAGAACAGATCGTTCACAGGTAGGCTCATTTAAAAAGTGTAACATGACCCAAAACAGTTCATCAATGCTGTTGACTACAATCCCATTATATCTCTGATTGGTGGGTTGTTGAGTAACGGATTGTCCAAGAAGTTACGAAAGGTCCTGATATGGTACATCAGAACGGCTTCGGGTCGATATTGATATGGCTTTTAGCCCTAGGTCTAATGTGGCTGATATGGTTTTTTAACCGTAGGGCTGATATAGCTCAATGGTCAACGGTAATATCACATATGCAGAAAAACACATATTACTGTATTTCGATAATTTGGGTGCACATGGTTTTTTTTAATTTTTTCCTTTAATTGAAAATGTTTTCATTAAACTATGAATAAAATGCATTTAAAATGCACTGACCTAACCAAATTATGTTTTTTAATTAAAAACATTATTTTTCAGTTCTCCTGTACATAGAGACATTTTGGAAAAATTTTAGAAATTTGATAAAGTTTATACATCAATTGGGCCTCATTCAAAATTACATCAGGGCATTTAGGGTCAGTTAGGTAATTGTTGTTCAGGTTTTTCCAAGTATGATCATCATGAATATTCCAATTATGACATAACGTTTATAGTTGTTTCAAGTTTTGACAAAATGTTTGTGAGTTTGTTGGAAAATACGACTTTATTCTTGCATTTTTCATGTGCACTAAATTTATGGAAAGACAATAATTGAATGCATTATGATAAAAGTATGTTCGACATATAAATTGTTGCTGAATTAGAAAGTGTAGATAATATCGTTTAGCTAATAGGTGTAACATTAGCAACTGTTTTCAGTTTTCAATGATTTCGTGGAATCCCTAAATCTGCCAGAAATTACATGTAATTACTTACCCTCTTAGTAAATACACGTAATTCCTGGTTACATCTATTTACTGTAACATATACACTCACGTGTTTCAGCTTGGATATTATTTTTTTCATTTTCACTTTGAAGTTAACGACATCATGTTTAAGATAATTTTGCTCTATATTTATTTTCCATAAATAATGTTATCGAAAAAGTTTGTACTGTAAGAAGTTTTTACAGGAATAATTAGTCTTGAGCAATCAATTCATTTTAATTCTAGCTTTTTACACAAAACACATTATGTCACCATTCAGTTCCAGCGACACATGGCATCTCTTACGTTTTTAGAATATTATCATTTTTTATACAAATAAACAAAATCTATTTTTGATAAAACGTTTGGGATGTCAAGTATAACAAAAGTATTACAAATCACCAATTATTTGAAACAAACTCGAAAAAGAAAACCAAGTGAGAGAGTCAAAATTATCACTTTAAGTATTTAAAAGCATTATTCCCACAGTGTAATCAGATTTTTGTCAGATGAACAGACAGGCACTTAGCAATATTTTGTCTGATGATCAGGCCTATTTATTCATGTGACTTGCACTTGCAATTTATTCAACCAATGCATTTCTGCATTTCGTCTGTAAAAACATTTGTATTGTACAATCTCCTCAATGTTTTTCTGATTTGTCTTTAAGCAGATTTTCTTTTATTTTTCAAACCATTCTACGCATTAGGTTGGGTCGATCAGTCATTTATTTGATATTATTTGATATACACTTGTTTTATTCAGTGACTTGGTATTTGAACATGACCTTATTCGCAAAAGTTGGTTTTATTTACATTGTGTTAGCGCATTTAACTTGTAATTTTTTATCAAAAATACCACTCTCACTTACTTGGTATCACATAGATAATTTTCTTTGTAGACCTGACATCAGGATCACCTGCCTCAAATGTTTCATTATTTTCTGTAGAACATCTAATCACAGAACCATGCATATCCATTCCTCTGGTTAAGCTTAATGAAATGTCCGAATTATAACTACAGTTCCCTTCTTGATAACTAGAACTATTAGCCTTCACTTCTTGAAATGTATCGTTATCGGGCATTTTGATTTCGAATTTCAATCGGCCTTTTGGATACCCAACATCTCCAGAACAGGTGATCGCATGCCACAGTTCATCTTCCACTATTTCAAGGGGTACAGCCAACGTGGGGGAACCTTTTGGCTTTTCTAAAATTTATATAGAAAAACTCTTATAATATATGTTTATTTTTCTGTTTTACCAGTAATGAAGTTCAATAACTTGGCACAATGAAACAATATTAAGAATATCAAAACATAAAAGATCATTTTGTTCCTATATAATTCTACGAATTTCTAGCGAATTTGGACAATCATTATACGACTATTCCTGAAAGAGTTCGAAAACTGTTTTGCTTTAAGAAAATAAACATACTCAAATATATAGGCACGTTTCAAAACTAAAGATTAGATGAATAATATTTAATTGTTCAAGTAATAGATATAATTGTATTATTTAACCCTTCCTTGTGCATATTGCTCTTTATGTCGCAGAATGTATTGTTAATATTTTTAATTGCTATATCGAAAACTTTCTAAATGAATATTTAAACGTATAGATGATACGTTAATACACTTGATGTACTAAATAATTTACAATTTTGCCATAAAACACCAAACATACTAATCCATGTCCAAATCACAACCCAAATAAATAAAGTATAAACTTTGGAACTGAAAAACTAGGTAAGCGCGTTAATTTCCACCAAGGCAGTTTGATCAGGTGCTCTCGAAGGGTAATCACATCTTGTTTTGCTAGCTTTACCAAATATTCAAAAATATTACCTTTTACTTTCAATATAGCTCTAGTAGATAACCCGTTACTAGGCGTAACTGTATAAACGCCTTCGTCTCTACATTTAACATTAGAAATGCGTATCTGTAAATGCTTTGGCGTATCGTTTATGTCGAATGTTACTGAAATGTCCGCCACAGCATCATTTGTGACTGTGCCGGCTCCATCAACGAAGGCTAAACGTTGATCCCCTCTGGACACGGTAAGGTTCTGGTTAGCGCTAATCGATACATTACAGTCGATGATTATTTGAGCATTCCCGATAAAAGAATATCTGTCTGTGCATTGTATATCTAAAATGAATTAATAAATTAAACCAACAATGAGAAACTGAAGTTACTAAAGATATGTTGAAATGAATAAAATGAAAATTAAGACATACAGTTTGAGATATTAGTTAAGCGACACACGAGTTAAAATATTTATCCAATTCTTAATTTAGACATTCTACAAACGTAGATATTACTGTTTCAAATTTAATTTATTTCCTTTGTTTTACATAAAAGTTTCAACATATTAATTATCTTTTGTGTAACTGCAGATTTCCCGACAACATCAAGTTGAGTATTCGGATTTACAATTATAATTATCCTTTTTAACTATATAAGAATAATATACACTTATGGCATATTGTGTTTTATCTTTTGTCTAAAAAGCCGATTGTATCAGCCTAAAATGTGGCGAAAACGAGTGAGTTCTATCAATATTTTGTAATTTAGATATAAAAAAATATCTCATGTCATTTGTTCAAGTTTTCAATGTTCTTTTTTGAAAAATTGATTTTTGAAATAAAATATCTCAAATGAGTTTATTGTGCGAAAACAAAACAGGACAACAAGTCTAAATAGGTATACATAAACATGATTTCCAGCGTAATAAATAATAATATTCTTCAAAAAAAATTAGACGGAGCAAAAAATTGAATTATTTGGGTTACCCCTTATAATAAATTATCAGTAAATTTACAGAGTTTATCTTCCATTCGAAATTGAAATCTCTTAATATTTTTAACATATCTTAAAAACCTTAATATTACACATGCAATATACAACTAATTAGTTGAATCCAACAAACACTCGTATTTAGATGAGACATGGAATGTTGTTGTTTTTTAATGTTTATTTACGTTGCATCAGCATTTTTTCATCGATTCGCGACGAGAACTAATTTATAAGCATTTATGAATTAATCTATGAACAAGTTTGTCTATGCATGTGAAGTGTGAGTGTGTTCTATGTTTGCGCGCACTTAGAGAGACTTTAAGTTGCTTTCTCAGCGCGTCCATACGCCGCAGTCAAGCGTACCAGTCCCCCAGGCACATTATACTGACACTGGATGGACCAGTAAAGGACAGCGGCAAGAAAAAAAATTCACTTTCAACATGTGGTTTGAAGGGGACTAGAACTAACTCTATAAGTATTAAATCATAAAATAAAATTCCACCTCTTTTACATCTGTATTGGTGCTAGGGGAACATTTCTTGTTTTATTTCATTTTATGATATTAAATTACTATTAAATACAAACCGTCGTTATTTGGTGCCATCGTCGTTGTTTTGATTGTTGTTGCTATAAAAATGAAAATATACAAGAATTATTTATCAGTAAGGTTAATTTGTACAAAAATAGAATCCCTCTTTTGATTCCATATAAACCAAAAAATTAACTTGAGCTTGGATAGATGAACATAGCAACATTTGGTTACGTAACTTTGTGGACGATTATCTTGTATAAAAAAACATTGTATTGACAATGGATTTATTTGGACGCATGAAATAAGTGTACTGTATTGTTCGAAGTAATGGGATTGAAGCACTTAAGTGAACACAAGACGAAACAAATTAAAAACGTTTAATAATCACAAAAAAGAAACTTTTATAAACATTTCTAAGAAACTTACTTGTTATGTCTTTTTCACAATCAACGTTTTCGGGACGAGCGCAGTTTGTGTAAAGTTTCCCTGTTGATTTCAATATTCCAAACACGAGTCCGTCTTGGCATTCCTTTATGTACGGGACTCCATTGAAACAGTGTGTAAATCTGCTACAGTTGTAAAAGTTTGATTTGTACACGTCTCCAACAGTACCATTACATGTGCTTGCTTAACATGAAGTAACATAAAAATTAGAAGAAATTAAGTTTGATATCAAAAACAAACATACTAATCCATATCCGAATCGCAATCCAGAAGGAAAGTTAAAACTTTGGAACTGACAGGTTAGGTAAGACACGTGAACTTTTACCAGGTAAGTGAGGCCAGGTGCTCCGGAAGCGTAAGCGCCTCCTGTTTAGCTAGTTACACCTGTCACGTGTGTAATAAAAATCGTATGAAAAGAACATAGAACTATTGAACGTCAAATATATCCAGAACAATCCTAGGCACAGAGACATCAAATATCTCAACAATACTGTGATAGTAGGTTTTAATGTTTATTGTGACAGATAAAGTAGTTATATTCTAAGGTATGATATTGATTTTCTCAATTTGTTATACATTTGCCGCATTCATGTTTGCAATTGATCCAAGGATTCGTTTCCAAGGACAACTTGAGATCAAAGCGCTGGCGAGCACTTGCATGTTCAATTCACTATACCAAAAAGCAGATCTATTAAATAAGCGCATTTTTGGGAATGTTATTCCTTCAAAGATCAAAGTTGTTTGTACAACACCCAATTAAAGCGCATTTATCTCTATTAAGAATTAAATAATCTTGAATGGTTTCTACATGTCACTTGTTTAGTGTTTTATAAATAATTTCCTTCGATGCAGTTGCAATATCATCCATACATACAATGGAAAAAGTAGTGACGATTTTTAAATATTTTCTGCTTAAGAGCTTTACGTTTTTATGCCACTTTCACAACTGCTAATTGGACGTAAAGTGTTTAACAATCGCAAAAAAATGATTTTATTTATATCGAAGCAATTTTTGTTGAACGATGGGGTTTTTTTTAACACCCCTGAATTTCTTCAATCATGCTCAACCTTGGACCTGCCCAGAGTGTAATTTGAACCTACGTTTTGAGGGCATAAAATTCTCATCTTTTATTTTTTACATCCATTGTATAAAATAAGGACCGCATGCACGATCTGTTATAGAATATACAAGATGTCCAATAAGTTATTTTGACGGATAATTGGAACGTTTTGCGCTTTTTTGTCAAACGGTCAGAAATATTATATACTAGTATGTATAGGAAATTGATAATATCTTACATAATATTAGTTCTATCGTATCATTCACTGCCAATGGTCCTGTATCTCCCAATACTAAAGGATTTTCAATTGAACATCGGATAATGGCTTGGTTCCACTCTTGTGGCATTTGAAGTCCAAATGTATACGTTTTATTAGATTCACAAGCTCCAATGCCCGTTTCATTTGGCAACATGCGTAAAATTGAACTTGGTTCAGCAAGAGCTTCAAAATTCTCCATATTTGTGGTAAGGTATTCTAATTTCATTACCCCTGGAGGATAACCGGTATTTCCAAAGCATCTGTGTTCCGATCCTAATCGATCAATGTTTTCAACTTGATCTATATGTAGTGATAGTTCTGGTAAAGTTGGTCTCCCTGAAAGTAAAAAATGAAATAAGAATACATATTGTCTTTCGTTTGCAAGAGAATCGTTACCTGCAAAACTGAAAAGTATGTAATATTGGCAATAGCCAACACAACTGAGATTTCAATTAACAAAAATATGACAAAAAACATCAGACACGAATAGGCAAATACATATGTATGTGTTTGGACCACTGATTGAAAAACACCCTATCCGAGTGCATACTGGGGAAAATTTCCAGTTTGATGATTTTACAACTATATGAAAGTCGAAGTATCGGCGGTAATTACCATTACTACACATATTTTAATTTTGCAGCACTAGTTTCTGCTTAGGAATACAATTTCTAATCAGTAGCGCTCAGACCAAAGTTGTGGGACATTCAAATATTTTTAAAATGTTGAAATGAGTAGAAAATAGAAGGACCAGAATTCATTTACCCCTATATACCTTATGCAATACTTTTAACTCTTAAGCATAGCTTAAGTTTTTGAAGAATATTAAAATGAATGGTGTAAGTTACATAATATAATAGTTTTATTTTACAGTACTTGATGGCCGTTTCAGAATATAATTTATTAACAGCAGTGCTCATACCAAAATTGTGAAACCAATTTTTTCCGAAAGTGTTGACAAAATACCCAAAGGACCAAAATATGTTTTAATAAATTTAGCTAAGGAAATCGCATACCGTAGTTTCTGAAAACTCCCAGGTTTAACAAGCAGGACATGTAGAAAATGGTATATTTCTGACAATGATACACAATTATTGCCCACTGAGTTTGTGATATCCTTGGGGAAACATCCACCATCAGATAAGCCAGTTTTTTTTATCAATCAATTACACATATAAATCATTACAACTGTAGGCATGTTAAACATTAGCAAAATAGAGTTTAATTTTGACAAATGTTCTCATAGTAACGAAACACGGAAATGTTAAATTAATGATCTACAGCTGTAGAATTACAGAGTCCTGTCAAATGTAAAGAAATTATAAAAAACACTATGTATTAATTTCCCGTTAAAGGTTTAAAGTTACTTTTCCTATCCAGAAGTTTTTTCATGTGCAGGAAGATATCCTATTCATTTTAATAATTATTTTACAAAATTATTTTGCAATACCGATATGAATATCAGTTCCAAATCAAGAGTACGGGCGTATACTTACTATACAAAACAAAATTCATCGTGTCCTTTGCAGTTTCGTTATCAGCATCATTTGTAACCTCACATATATACTGTCCTTCATCAGTACATTCAACACTTGTGAATTCCAACTTGACGGAGATATTTGTCACTTTCTGTGCAGTCAACTGCACTCTGGGTACAAGATTAGACACTAGATTCTCGTCACTTGGTGTCACATTCGCTACTACCTCTGGAGTTACTGATCCTTTAGGTATACGCTTTATGACGATGTTATTCCAATTAGGTATGTTCCGAACGGCACAGGTCATGGATGCTGAACCGCCATCGTCAAGATACTTTAGTACCGTAGGGTCCAAAAATGCAACACCTGAAATGAAACACAACATATTGAACAGGGGTTAGTTCATGTACAGTATAAGACGATGATAAATTATGTTGATGCTGAATTATGAAAAATTCTTATAAACATGGCAATAAGTAAATTAAAATTATATTTCCGTTAAAATTATTATAAACACAATTAAACCTTATTAAAATTTCCCCAGATAACCTAGCCAAGATAAGATGCCAGCTAACTAATCTTCATAGCATGTTGAAGTCCCAAAGTGTAAATAATGTATGCATTTGTTAGTTAATCTTCTTCGATTTAGCGCCAAATCTCTTTCAAACGTAAAATTCCGACTAATCAAATGGTAGCAATAAATCGATGTTTTGCATTATTTAAATACGTTAATGAGACATCATACCCTTACCCTTATCAGCCTTATCTGGTGAGCCTTCATATGTTAAATTTAATTTGCTTATGTTTTTGTTGTGATGTCATTAGGACATGAATTGGTATGTGTTTGACTATTTACCGTCATTTTGAAAGCAAATGTTGTCTTTAATTCAGATTGAACAAAAAAACATTCGGAAGCAATTGTTTCTGATTTTAGGAGAAACGGTTTGGTTGCATTGTACATTTCAAACAATATTAAATGAAGAAAAGTTAAATCTTATTGTTTTTTATTATACTGGTTATTTCGTATTTGCATCAAAAGTTTCGAACTCAAAATTATATGTCAAAACTTGTCATTGGTTCCGAATGCTTTGCACACTTTTCTAACAAGCAACCTACAGAGCAATTTTTCATTGAAAAGAATATTAATACACTAGTATAAGTTTTTAAGAAAATAACATACATCATTGCGGGATGATATTAATTGGACAGTAGCCTTTAAGCAAAACGGCTGCAAATTTGTTTCACCGTTGTCATTTGGTAATGTTTAATTTTTTATTTTTATAAAAACAATATATAATCATATATAAACGAGTACCTGCTGGATTGACTGTTATTGTTTGTACACTAGTTGTAAATTGATTTCCTTTAACGGTAGTTCCCTCACATTTTATTTCGGCAGCATTCATTCCCGGGTAAGTTGGTGTCAAGGTGAAGGTCAAGTTTGTGTTTTGTGAACATGTCTCATTGACTCTGAAATCGGAAGTCTTTTTGATGCCAGAAATTACACTGATGCTTTGATCCGATATCTTTGTAAATCCCGATTCACCCTTCTTCTTGATGTACACTGAAAAGTCGGAGACGACCTCTGCCGTTACAACACTACAATATTCAACACTGGGAATATTCTGGCTATAGGATGATGTCACGGATATTTGCATAGATGATGGGTTAGCTAAAGAAATTTTAAAGAATAGAATCGAACATTATTTCTTTTTCCTCCCATTGTGAACGAATGTGTTTCAAATTCAGAAAAGTCTACTGTCTGCCGTGTTAACGCATTTGGTCTTATTTTTAATTTTTACAATTTAATTTATAAGATTTTTGTAAATTTCATTCTAGTGAAATTTATATTTCCGCAAGAAGATTTTCTCAATTCTAATATGAAAATACTATATAAATATATGATTGAACTAAAACTGAAATATTAGCTGTGTTAATAAAGCTTAATTTTGCACAAATTGTATCTGTCATTTTGCTTTATTATTTGTAAGTAACCGGAAAAGTGTAACGGCAGACCTCCTCAAATTTAACGAATATCTAAAGTAAAAGCTATTGGCGTTACTCTAGCTAGTCAATTTCTACACATAGTACATTCTACTGTAAATTTAATCTTTATTAATAAATAAATAAATAAATGAATAAATAAAAATAAATAAATAAATAAAAAATAGATAAATAAATAAAAAATAGATAAATAATAAGAGCGAACCAAATATAAATTTAGACAGTTTTATGATAAAAAATAATATGTACCTGTAGCTATGATCTTTGCTTTTGCAGAACTTATTTCTGTACCATGTAGTTCTACTACACATCGGTATTCCCCTTCCAATGTACACACAGAAGAAGAATTAAAGTGAGCAACCAACACTAAATCTCCATTCATATTCGATGTAATGTTGGAATCATAGATATAACCAGAGCTGATCGTCGGTGATGTACCTTCTGTAGCACTCACAAGAATTGAATTAGGATTTGGACCGCTGACATCGATAAGTTTTACACTAGTCCAGTTGGCAGGATTCTGTATTCTGCATGTCAGAGCTGTTTCTTCACCGTCTTTTCGAACTATGTTTGCCATTGTTACCTCTACAACATAACATGCATGTTATTGGAGTTTTATAATTATTGTTTTCGTACAAATTGCATCATTTTATTAGTCATTTATATGAATATATTAAGGAAAAATGCATTTGTAGGAAATAAAAATGATTTAAAAAACAAAGAATTCATAGGGATAAGTCCTGACACTTTAAAATGGGCCACAATTGTTTATACAAAATATATAAAAAAACATTTAAAATTGGAAAACCTTTTAGATCACAATAGCCACCTATAATTCGACACAGCAGAAAAATTGAATAAAAACTAAAGACAATATTGAGACCTTACATTGTGGTTGGCGACTTTTTGACAAACGCACGACATCGCTGATAAAACTGTATTTAGGTGTTAAACCTTACATCTTTTTATTTTGGTACATGTTCAGGAATTTGCACAGATATATCTCTTTATTATGGAAAAAAGATAAATTGTACGTACCAGTAGGCATTACCGATATCGTCGCCACATTGGACGTGAAATTTATCCCTTTACTAGTAGTACCATTACATTTAAATTTCGCGCCATCCATTTCAGGATGTTTGGCTGTGATAACAAAGGTCAAGGTTACGTTAGTAAGACACGTGTCATTGTCCTTGACTCTTGTCTTTGTCTGTAATCTGTCTACGTAAGTTAAACCCGCAGTGTATCGCTGATACGTAGCTTCATTAGGAAGTTGTATATAAAGTCCGAAATCTTGGCTGTCTTCATTTGTTTGCAACGTACAGGATTCCTCGGATTGAACATATTGTCCATATTTGTCTTTAACACTTATATCAACAACAGGTGTCGCTGTAACAGAACATACAATGCCATTTGTAGTACCATTAGAAAAAATACATCTTTTCCATTTCTGATGTGTACAATTAATATTATATCCTAACCTAGCTTTCAAGTATGAGATCAACTCAGATGTGACAATTTATCACTTAGGCAAATACATGAGAATTTTTAATGTTTTGCGTGTTTAACTTTGCTAATGAGTCTATAAAAATGCTATTTCTACTTTCTACTGTGGTGATAAAGAATGTTGCATCACACTTGTTCGTGATACGGAGTATCATATGATATAGCTTTCAAATTGGAGTACCATCATACATTTTAATTTGATTTTACACATTGATGGTTCATCTACCTAAACAGGAGGTGCATACTATTCCAAAGCACCATGCTTCTCCAGTGGAAGTTAACGTGTTTGACTATATATGCTCGTGTTTACAATGTTTACTTTGCTATGTGGATTTTGATTTACATACAGGGATCGGGGCGTTTGGTTTGACTATCAAAACTAAATAGTCAGAATACCTTTACATGCTTCAAAAGGTAAAGACAGTACGTAAAAGTTTGATTGAGTTTACCAAGTTAACTTACAATTAGAGGCACTTTTCCAGCACCACAAAGGGCGAATATGAGAGCGGACTACTGTCTATTTACTCTGCTGCAGAGAAAGGGACAACGCAAATCATACAACGATTTGAATGGCAAGTTAAAAATCAATCGCAAAAATATCATTTTCTTATATGAGCCGAGTCGTTGCTAATAATTCTTATTTCAATCTGATCTATGCATAATAACTCCTTTTATACACTCAAACGTATTTTGGATGGGTGTTTACAATGGTAATTTTTTTTAACAAAATGGCGGTGTCTTTTATGTGACGTCATGATGATGGAAGAATTTATAATTTGCGTAGGTTTGCAATGTAGGTACAATGAAGGGTAGCTCAAAGGTCAGGTTGAGTTTAAAAGATTGAATTTACGTCAATTTTTTCAAAGTTTGAAAACGCAGAAAGGTAGTTTAACTTTATTTCTAATTTAGTCATTCCAGTTACGCCAAAACCAATCCATTCTTGAGCTGCACTAACCTACGTAAAAGGTCAACTATTTCGTCATGACTGCGTGACATAAAAACACCCCGCCATTTCGTAATCATTGTAAATACTAATCCAGGTTACATTTTGTCGCACAAAAATGATATATGAAGCAAGGATGGAGCCGAAACGGGCTTTTTAGTCACGACTCGGCTCATGTAAGTAAAAGAATACTTGATTTGTACCCGTCACATTGAAATACATGTATATAAAATATTTAGCGATCTTGCTTTCTCCGAAAAGTGGCTTAATAAACAGCAGTAAAGAACATCCAATACATGTACAAAGAACTTGCATTCCACGAGTGTCGATATAAATAATGCCTGATATAATACATGTAGTTACATTGACAAAAGCTTGAGAGTTACTGATGCTACGCTTTACCATTGTTATTGTGCGTAAAGTTTGACCTTTAATTTGAATAGTAGATTGGATAAACAGACCGTGTGATTTAGGTTACAAAATGTGTTTCATTATCATTAACACCGAGGCCACTGCGGTAGCTCAGTTGGTAGAGTGCTCGCTCCGTAAGTGGAAGGTCGTGGATTCGAATCCGACCGGATCTGACACAAAAATTGAAAGTGAGTAGTGACTGTTCTTTTGCCAAGCACTCGGCATTACGAAATGAAAATCATGGTTCTTTCGGATGGAAACTTAAAATAAACGAGGCCCTGTGTCACGGTAGGCTTGGCACGGTAAACAATCATGTTGTATAATGCCATCAGCGCAACGCACAGGCAATATTTTTACACCTTCGCCTACAGCTGGCGACGTCTCGATATAAGTGAAATATTTTTGACTGGGACGTTAAACACTACATGTATTACTCAACTCATTTATTAACACCCGGTACATAGTATTATTATCCTGTATAAGCTTAATATTAGCACAAAATACTTAACGGATATGACTGTTTGAATCTTCAAATTAAAGATCAAACGGACAAATCAAACTTAAAACTTACTTTTGAAATTGACATTGTTGTCCGACATGTTCTTTATTTCTCCATATGACGTCACTTCACATCTGTATGTACCTTCAGCTCTACATACACTAGAGGAGTTGAAGGTCACGGAGACAGTAAAATTCTCACTTATACTGGATGATAAACTCGTTGAACCAATTTGTAGTACGTTGGAAAAAATATTTACAGCCTCGTTGGGTTTCCATGTTAGTATTTCTGAGAGTCCGGATGTACCGTCCTTTTTAAGAATTCTTACTAATGTCCAGTTTTTGGCATTGTAAATGGAACAAGCTAATGTTACATCGCTTCCTGGACCAGCTGTTACGTCATTCATAATAACCACTGTCAGACAAATAATAAATAAAAACGTAATTAGAATATATGCAAATTGTAAAAATATGAATAAATAAATAGATAAATAAATAAATAAGTTTAAAATTTTTTATAGTATGAAACATGTGAATATATATAGAGCGATACATTTTGAATAATTAATTTTAAACAGTGCTCGTAGTTTTAGGTCTTAAAATGTAAAAGAAAAAATTCTGATAAACAGACCTAGCCAATGTTTATAATTGGTGTCTTTCATTACAATATTTGACAAGTATGATGCCAAAATGACCCCGCGTATATTTAACGTCTCACAGTTCCATGATCATTTCACGCTCAATTTTGAAAAAAATGGCGGATTTAGCTATCTACAGAGGAGAAGCGAATCCTTTATCAGATTATTCAGCCTCAGTGTCCTGATGGAAGGTCGCGTTTTAACGAGGTTGGCTAGTTTTCATGTTTCTCTTTTTTCTTGAGATAGTGATTGGGGCATGGATTTGTACTTTTGTATTTGAATACCGCAACATAATAAACTTCTGACAAAGCAGAGACAATGTAAGACAAATAAATACACAATATTATACTATAAAAATGAAAACCCGATTCATGATAAATGTCCTTAAATTCGCCATTAGTTCTGTACGCCGCTTAAAGAACGGCCTATATAGAGCATCACGTTTATCGTCACAATAACTTTTGAAATAAACTTCTCTAACAATTTGGTCATCATTTTAGGAGTTGTAGCACAAAATTTATCCCGACTACGAAATACAGATTTATTAATAACAGAATTACATTTTTTATTTAAATTCTTTAAATATTTGTATTCAAATAGAATTACTACGCACCAATTTTCATAATTGAACAAATGTTAAAAACCGAATATGACAAAGTTTTTTTGTTTAGTAGACTTACCCAGGAAACTCCATTTTTGCTACAAAATAACTTGTTATTTTATCATCAATTTATAAACAATTTTAAATTACCTGGTGTAACAACAATATTATCTGTCTCGGTTGTTGCATTTGGTTCCGTTGTTGTTGTTGAACCTTCTGTTGTTGTACCAGGGACTGTTGATGTTGTACCAGGGTCTGTGGATGTTGTTCCACGGTCTGTAGATGATGTTCCAGGTGCTGTAGATGTTGTACCAGGTGCCATGGATGTTGATCCAGTTTCTGTAGATGTTGTTCCAGGTGCTGTGGGTGTTGTTCCGGGTTCTGTAGTTGTTGTTCCAGTTGCTGATGATGTTGTGGCATGTTCTGTGGATGTAGTGTCAGGTTCTGTGAATGTTGTTCCAGGTTCTGTGGATGTTGTTCTAGGTGCCGGGGATGTTGTTCCAGTTGTAGTGGATGTTGTACCATGTTCTGTAGATGTTGTTACAGGTTCTGTGGATGTTGTACCAGGTGCCATGGATGTTGATCCAGTTTCTGTAGATGTTGTTCCAGGTGCTGTGGGTGTTCTTCCGGGTTCTGTAGTTGTTGTTCCAGTTGCTGATGATGTTGTGGCATGTTCTGTGGATGTAGTGTCAGGTTCTGTGAATGTTGTTCCAGGTGCCGTGGATGTTGTTTCAGGTTTTGTACTTGTTGTTCCGGTTGCTGTGGGTGTTGTGGCAGGTTCTGTGGATGTAGTTCCAGGTGCTGTGGATGTTGTACCATGTTGTGTGGATGTTGTTCCAGATGCTGTGGATGTTGTTCCAGGTTGTGTGGATGTTGTTCCAGGTGCTGTGAATGTTGTTCCAGTTGCTGTTGATGTTGTGACAGGTTTTGTTGTTGTAATTCCAGGTTCTGTTAATGTTGTTCCAGGTGCTGTGGATGTTGTTCCAGGTTGTGTGGATGTTGTTCCAGATGCTGTGGATGTTGTTCCAGGTGCTGTGAATGTTGTTCCAGTTCCTGTGGATGTTGTTCCAGGTTGTGTGATTGTTGTTCTAGTTGCTGATGATGTTGTGGCAGGTTCTTTAGTTGTTGTTTCAGTTGCTGTGGATGTTGTGTCAGGTTCTGTAGATGTAGTTCCAGGTTGTTTGAATGTTGTTCCAGGTTCTGTTGATGTTGTTCCAGTTGCTGATGATGTTGTGGCAGGTTTTTTAGTTGTTGTTCCAGTTGCTGTGGATGTTGTGTCAGGTTCTTTAGATGTAGTTCCAGGTTGTGTGGATGTTGTTCCAGGTTCTGTTGATGTTGTTTTAGTTTCTGTGGTTGTTATATTTTGCTCTGTTGTTGTCTGTCCTTCTGTTGATATAGTTTCCGTTTCTGTTGAAGCTATTGGTGTGGTTGTTTTTGCGTTTGTTGTTGTATTCGTCTCTGCTATGGTTGTTTTTGTGTCTGCTGTTGTTCCCGCTGATGTTGTTATTGCTGTAGGTGCTGTAGTGTTTGTTGCTTCTGTTGTCGCTGTTGTTTCTGCTATGTTTGTGGTAGTGACAGTATTCAATTCTGTAGTTATTCTTTCTGTTGTTGATTCATTCAGAACTGCCCCTGTGGTTGCTTGCGTCGACATGGTTGTTGAGGTTGTGACTATAATGGCGTCACTAGGAACAGACGACACTGTTGATTGGGTAATTACTGTAACGGTGTTTTGTATTACGACCAATCCCGTAGCATTATAGACTGACACTGAATTTTGTACCAGAATTCCGACGATTTCAGGATTGTCGACAACTTTGGTTTGTATAAAATAGAACACAACAGTCACAACTACACTCCCTGGTCTGAAAAATACAAATTATTGTAATGGTTTAATTCAAAACAATGCATGCTATGTATATTGAAACCTGTCTATAAAGGCCACCCAAGGGAACTAGTATAAGTAGCCTTTATAGACAGGTGATCCTTATGTAAAGGTTTAAATATCATGAATAAAAACCAACTGGCATAAAATTTTACTGACCTTTAAAAAGCAAATATTTTTTATATAGAGGCGAAGATTCTACTGTATTAAAATATTGCTATGACGTCATCCTTTGTTCTTTTGAGTCTAATATCCAACATACTTGAACTGGACCGGTGCCAACAATCCAATATGTTGTGACAACAGTCCAATATTTTCAAACTTATTGGACTGTTTTCACAATATATTGGATCGTTGGCACCAGTCCAGTTTAAGTACACTGGAATCGGAAAGAAAGAAAAAAAACAACAAAACATCAGTATATTGATTTTACCAACACCAAAACTAAATATGATTTACAATCAAAATCAGACAAATCATAAAATCCGATACGCGAAAGCAAATATCTCAAATGATGCAGGGTTCGTTACAACAACACGGATCCGTTTATTGCCTTTTTATTGAATTGCTTTGACCTGCAAAATATAAACATTAGATATTTTTCAACACGGAACACACACACACACACACTCTCTCTCTCTCTCTCTCTCTCTCTCTCTCTCTCTCTCACACACACACACACACACACACATCATTCAATCTTATATACGCAGATTACACAGTTTAACCAAGTTTTCATTGATAAACAATTATAGAGACCGGACGATCTACACACATCTACAAGCTTTAATTTAAAACATTTTTATCGGGTTAAAGTTGCGTGTCTTACACATTATAACTAAATTCGGTCATAATATCAACATATTTTTGTAAGATAAATCATGGGTAAATTGAATGCAGATCAAATAAAATCGTTGCATATATTATAAAAATGTAGTATTGAACATACCTGTTTTAGCGAATTAAGTTTCCAAATCCTAAGAATGATTTCACGATTAAATCCAAACACATTGACAGTAAATATTTTTGGCGCGCTTCGTGCATTTGCGTGATGACAATATCACTAACGGGGACTGATTATATTTCACAAATACCGTGTTAATAGTCACGTAAACGGCGTGTGACCTACTATCCTCAACTCTGTTCACGAATTAATTTAGGGGTTACATACAGGAATACAAGTTTTATATTTTTATTTTCTTATTTCTTAATTTGTGATACTGATTGATTTTTCATAAATTTTTCCTTGATTTACTTGATCTGTTCTGTTTCCTTTTTATGTTTGTTTTTGCAATATTTTAAGTAAGATATAAGCCTCAAACTGCCCAGTATGTAAAATATTGGACTGGCCTCGGCGCTTCGCGCCTCGACAAGTCCAATATTTTACATACTGGACAGTTTTTCGGCTTATATCCTTTACATACAAAAATCATAGCGGTTTTTATTTACAATATAAGCTAATACACCATGACTGGCTGTGCCTCAATTTTTGTAGAAAATTCCCTAGAAATTCTGCATATAATACCCGTTATATAAGGAGTAACGGCATTAATTAAACACAAATGAGTCGACAGTAGTCAGAAGGGACATCTCCGGGGTTATTATTTTCGTTGGTTTCTGAAAAAAATGTATCTGGTTGGTATATACGTTTGTGCCAAGATTGATAAAAAATGCATTCATAGATGTGTAAGACTTTGAATGGACACAGCATATGGACAGCTAGATAAAGGTTTGACCCTATGACCTTGACCTAGACACCTGATGCTGTACGTGATACATCATCTCATGTTGGTATATATTTGTGCCAAATTGGATCGAAATTCACTAATAAACGAACACGGTATTTACTTGTTATCGTCTCAGGTTGGCATACAATTGTTTTAATTTGGATGAACAACTTTGCATTGGCGGATAGACAAACAGACGGACAGACCGATATGGTGATTCCTATATGAGACAACATGAACAACATTTGGAATTTTCATATCCTTTCTTGTTGGGGCTCTAGACAATTTTAACAGTTGAATTCCTTCATTATAGTACGTAATGTTTTTGCAATACAACTATAAATATTCCTTAAATGGCAAAGCTAAAACTACGGTAAATTACATGTTACACCAGTTTTTATTTTACAGCACTAGCTATATATAGACGACCTTTCGGAATACCATTCCTCATCAGTAGTGCTTCGACCAAAATTATGAAACTAAAACTTTTTCCAAGATGTTGAAAAGAAACCCAAAGAACCAAAATATTTTTTACTAGAACTATTTTACTTTATTGTTAATATCAAGGAGTTTCAAAGTCACTGAGTGTACGTTATTGTATCAATAAGGAATTCTTAAACTTTTTCCTCTGTCCACGTAGTTGTAAATTAGTCACAACTTGAATAGCCTTTTGGTTGAGACTCAAAACCACTGCAACTACAGAAACCCTTTATATAGCGTTTTAAATATTTAGACCGTTCGTGTTTGCTACAGAACATGCCAAGTGCCCGAAGCCAGACTTAAGAGTCTCATCACAGGACTATGAAACTCAATGCATAATCAATTTATTATTTAATGACTTGTCACGCAATGTTGACCTCGGTTTCTGAATTGTCTTAAGCACAGGCCTCTAGATCACAGCGCTTCTACACTCTTAATGTATCAGTGTTTAGTGCATATTAAAACCACATTTGTAGAGTTCGAAAAAGAATAGGCCACCTGTAGCGGCAACAGAGAATGGTTACAATTAGAAGCGATTGATACAGACAGACTGGGCAACATAAGACATCAGATAAGAATAATTTTTTATTTAGCATACCCGATTATCTTGATAAAAATACTTAATTTACACGTTTTAGAGCGTACAAGATCAATTTTATTACATTACTTACGTGACACTGTCTACACGACAACCACTGTACTGATCACTGTATTTACTGTCTTTGTATTTATAGACATCTGTCATCTGTAAATAAAAACAAAAATATAAATATCGAGTCAAATACCACGACATAAAGTTTACTACAGTTTTGATAGAGAGCCCAGCTTTGACTAATATAACAACCAGCGAACAAGTGTTTATTTATTGACTGACGTGAATAATATTTCACTTATATCGAGACGTCATCAGTTATCGGGTTTTAAGGACTCTACCGAAGAACCCCGTAACTTTCATATTACAGTAACAAAGTTTGTTGAGTAATCGCTTCGAATGAGAGGTCGTGGGTTCAAACTTTAGCCGGGTCTGACGAAGACATGAACAAGGCCTTAAAGAGACATGAAATACCGATGTCCTGGGTTGTAGCAGGCGTGGCATGTTGAAGAACCCTCCCTGTATATTGCCCTGAGGGCACTAAAAAGTTAAAAAAATTACACTTCACCTATAGATGGTTACGTCTCGATATGAGTAAGATATTCTTGACTGGACTTAAAACAGCGATCAATCAATCAATCAAGCAATTTGGTTAGTTGTTTTTTAATGGTATTCTGACTTAGTTTAAATATCATTATCAACTTACTGAATTACAAATAATTGTTGTTAGAGTTTGGTACTCTGCTGAAGACTTATTGTTGTACTCGGGTAGGTAAGTATTGTTGAATGTGACGTTTACAGTAACTTCAGCTGTAAATAAAAACATAGAACATATGTTATATGTAAACAACATTGACCTGTCCGTTTGACCTTTGATTAAGGTTTTTTTCATAAAGAAAAATCCATCTAAATCATGAGAAGTGTTAAGATATGCAGTTACTTATATAGTATTAAAAGCACGTGATTAGTGTTCGCTTTATGTAGACGAATTACACACGCACAGTTTCCTTACAAAAATCAGCTCTTACATAATAAATAGTTAAATTAAAGGTCAAACGGACAGGTCAATGGTGTGTGCCTATACATCTGTTGTTATAAATATTAATAACGTAGACGGTAGGCCCTGTTTAACATTCAGGATCACCCGGCCTCACTTCCCTTATTTCACTTCACTTAATTCGCCATTTTTACACATTTTACTTAAATTTTTGAATTTTGATTTCAACATAGATTGGTATGTTTGTGGATTGAAAATACCACTTTCCCAGTGAGCAGTAACGTATAATAAAATGAAAAGTAGTGAGACATGACAGGAATTCAAAAACATAAGCAATTTTGTTTTATCTTCAGGTGCTTTAGATGTGAACAAATAAATAACAGAGTATGACCGAACATAGCGTCATAATAATGTGGTGTGGGTGGTAAATGATTATTTATTTAAGATTTGATTTTTAAGTTTAGACACAAGTGTTTCCTAATAATCTATATTTCGTTCTTCTTTCCTTTTGATAACATTGTTCGTAAAAAAATTATAGAAGGAGAACATAGAAACAATTCCCCGCAATAATTTAAATTTCGATCAGGGAAGTGAGGCCTGGTGTCCCGGAAGGGTAAATACTCTTGGCTAGCTAGCTACAGCTGTTACGCGTAAAAATGAGAATGAAAGAATCATGGAACTATGACACGTCAGATATACCCAGGGTAATTTTGAATACAGACATCATATTTATCAACAATATTGTGATGGCACTCTTAAAAATATCATTTTTCTCTACTATGGTGTTTGTTCGATTTTACACGAGACCGAAATATCGTTCCCGTCTCTCTTATGGTGAAGAAAGGACATATGATATTATAAATAATATTGTACGAGTCACATGGCAATTTTGCATTGTCCCCTAATTTGTTTTGTCCTTGAAATTTCCTTCTTCCTTAAAGAAAGGCATAAAATCCACTCCGTCTGACACCTAATCGGTGTGTGATGCTTTGTGATGCGCGGGTATTTAATGTTCCTCTTATACAAGATACAAGGTGTTATGTAGATGAAGATTTTGTTTAATATACGTACCAAATCCATCAGACACTGAAAATATGAAAAATAAATATGTATTCACTAATAAAATTTATAATATTTGAAAATATGAAAAAAGAGTGAAAAAAATTATACATAACATATTTATATCTCTAAAAACAGCTGTATGCTTACATGCGGTTTAACATCCCTCTTTATAAACATACGGGCTATGGAATGTTTCAACATCCATACATAATATGCATGAACGGAACAAGCGACAAGTACATTGTACAAATAGATGCATCTATTTTCAATAAAAACATTTTTAAAAAGTTTATTATTTCGTCATGAGAAAATTTTAACATTGAAGTTCATGCGGTCATTGGTGTAGATTTGATACAACAATACAGTAATACACACCTTTATGACATGGATAGATAAGAAGATGACTCGATTAAAACAGTACCTGTGTCATGACACAGCACACATATTTTCGGAAATGGACAGCAGATCAGGAGATAAAAAGAGAAATCAAGGGGGTAGGGGGTCTAGAAAACATGAAGTAATATCTGACTGAGTTGGCAATGTGTTTAAATTACATATTATACTAGTAACAGTGTTTATTTTGCATCACTAGTCGGCCGCTTTGAATACAATTCCTCACTAGTAGTGCTATGACCAAAATTGTGAAACACAATCTTTTCAAGGAGTTGAAAAAATCCAAAAAGGACCAAAGTATATTTAACCAAATGGCATCCGAAAGAGTTTATGATCGTTTGACCATATCTGTAAATTAAGCGTAACAAACTACAGTCAAACCTGTCTATAAAGGCTACCCGAGGGACTCAGTAAAAGTGGTCTTTATAGGCAGGTGGCCTTTATATACAGGTTTAAATAATATGAATAAAGAACAATTGGGATTAAATTCTACTGGCCTTTATAAGCAGGTGATCCTTATAAAGAGGTGACTTATAAGGCAGGTTGGACTGTATAGACTTACCTCTATTCCTATCATACATGTAGACTATTAAAGGAATTGCAATAGCCGCAGCGACAACTAAAAACAGAAGTAAAGCAGCAAGCGTCGCTATAAAACATTTTGGTTTCTTATCCTTAGAGGAACCACGTGATGTCTCTGTAGTTATGTCTAGGGTTTCTGCTTTATTACTGAAGGGTGCACGTGACTGTGCCGATCTGAACGAACCTTTGTGATTAGCGATAGCAATCTGAAATTAAAAAATACACTCAATGTAGTACAGTTCCTAATCTTTAATGCACAACAACTAACAGTGTTTGAATTGTTTAATTTGTATGAGGCGCCGTTATGGTATTTATGCATATCCGAGGCTAATTTATTTATTGATATCCATAAATTAAATTATGCATATGCAAAAATATTTTTGTATATCAATAAATATCTTTGCATATGCAAAAATCGAAATATGCCTATGCAAAAATCAAATTAAGCATAGGCATAATTCGGACGAACAAATTAACTACAGCCTATCAACTTGAAGGGACTTGAAGAGAGAACCCAGTGTTTTCATGTTTCTTAAATGTATTTTTGCATATGCTTTCAAACTTTTTTTATTATCGCGATGTGCATACAATTACGTTTAATAGAGTCGCACATATTCTATTTTGTTATGAATACAAAATAAGAATTATTATCATAATTATAGTATTTATAACTAACTAGCAAAACAATCATCGACAAAAAAAGAATTATACAATATAGGCAAACAACATTGACGTGTCCGTTTGACCTTTGATTTAAATATTCATTAGGTGAGTAAATTCAAGTTATAGGAATATGTGTATATTTCGTTTATATAATGTGAAAACTAATCGTGGACAATGTGTATATGTGTATTAACTGCAAATCCTAACGTTACCCTTGTATTGGGTGGACCCTCCTATATGAATATGCTAATGAAAGATTAAACGGACAGGTCAATGTTGTTTGTCCAGAGTGGTGGACATATGCCATTGATTACTAGTCACCGAAGATGTAAAAAATATTTGAATTTTCTGGTGACCAAAATATATCAAAAATTCTTTCACGACCTGCAAAACAGATCTATTAAATGTGCATGGAAACTTGTTTTTTTTTATATTAGACATGTATTATATGTATGGATAGCAGAAACCGAATTATATCCACTAAACATGTAAAATATTTGATTTTTCTTATGACAATATTCAAATTTTCTGGTGACAAAAATAGTTTTAAAAAATCTTTAAGACCGCCATAACAGACCTACATGTAAATACATTAAATGTGCATGAAAACATATTTTATTTATAATATATCATATAATGCAAGTATGGGTTCAAGTTACCAATTTCTATTCACCAAACATGTAAAATATTTGATTTTTCTTATAACTACATTTGAATTTTCTGGTGACCAAAATATTGTAAAAAGAAATTCAAGACCACAATAACAGTCCCAAATTCATTAAATGTACATTGAAATATTATATTGTATGATATTATATAATACTGGTATATACTGTAAATGCTATAAAAAATTACAGAAATTACAATTGTAAATCAATGGATTTTAGATAAAAGAACCTTTAAATGTGACATAGAAATTTTTTTCAAAATCCACTGCTATTCATCGATATATCATTATATAGTCGCCTATTTTCTTTTAACTACCCATGAAATTGGATATTTGTAGTGACGTGTTCGATAATACATATAATATAGTTACTATAATAGACTTATATATGTATATTGGAATATTTCTTTTAACAAGGGTCGGTGCAATATTGAATTTTAAAACTCTTTATATTGATATAAACAAACAGGTACACGTATTTTATTAGAAAATAGACATTCTACACGCCTGAATTCATTTAAAACCATTCAAACAACTCGTTTAACTATTTTTACTTCCTAGTTCTCTGAACTGAAAAAAGGTTATGTCTTCAATGAATAAAATCAGAAAGCCGTATGTGTCAGCCGAATTTTTTTAACTTTTAATATCAAGAGGGATGGGTGATAATCCTAAAAAGTATTTAAATTACACTATCAGATACTATTTCGTTTAAATTTAAACTGAAATTGTTTTATTTCACACTGTATTATTATAAACAAATGACTGTGTAGTTCAATAACTTGTAAATTTCTCCGTATTTTAGGTTGCATATCTAAAATCCTACGAAACAATCTTGAACCACACCACTAGATTCGAGGGGTGATTGGTATGTTGTGAGCCTCATGTGTAAGGGTTTGAACTTGGTGGACATCTTGTATTATTTTTCAAACAAATTCCCTTCATTATCCATACACTTTGCCAGTGTTGTTTGAGGATCTTAATGTAACTTTTTAAGCAGTCCTTTACTTGGCAGTTCTTGGCACATGATCTTGCCATATTTACATTTTGCTTCTCAAGTCTATTTAAACCAAGAAAAAAGTTAGCGATGGCTGTCGATAAGTATGATGTCCCCATGTCAAGAATAACCATGGATATAGTTCCATGTTCCTTTCACCCTCATTTTTATTACAGATGTTGCGTGTATAGCTAGCTTAACAGAAGGTGCTTACTTTTTGAAGACACTCGGCTTTAATTTTTCCTAGTGGACGTTTAACCTACGTTGTCAGTTTTTTCTATGCTTTGGGATTGTATTTTTGGCAAAGATTGGTATGTTTGTGTTTTTATTTATACACTTACATTATTACAACCACGTGTAGGTGTGTTTTGGGGGTTAAATAAACTTCCTTGTTAACGAAAATGAAATCACTACGTATTTAGAAGACTTAACAAGAAAATTGTCAAGTGAGTCAGCAAACATAGTTTTTAATAATTATATGATTATATACATAACAAATAAAGACAGCACTTCTGAATCCATAATTAAATGTTTTAAGTTTAATATAGTCTTCCTGGTGTTCACCAACCGAGTGATTGGTTGAATGTGGTGTTAACTCCTAGTCAAGAATATTTTACTTATATGAGACGTCAGTAGCTATAGGTGAAGTGACAGAAAGTTTTGTATTTGCACTCGGGGCAATATGCAGGGAGGGTTTTTAATGTGCCTGCATGGGACATCATATTAACGTCTTTTCAAATTTCGTTTCTAAATACTGCTTGGTGAAAGAAAAGTTTCAAGTTTTGGTCAGACCCGACCGGGGTTCGATCCCACGACTTCCGACTTAGCTTTTCAATTGATTACGAAGCTCTTCTTTCTAATAATTTAACGTTATAAGCTAGTGTTTCTGCCTTAACTGCAATACCATATATGTACATGTTCAGTCGTTTTTCCAAATGTCCATGACGCTTAAATATATAGAGCTAAGTTTTGAAAGGATGGAAAAAACAGGGTCATCGTAGACACATACAGTGGAACCTCTCTAAATCGGACACCTCTCTACACCGGGTAGTATCGTTCGGGCCGAATTTTTCATACTTTATCTATGCTCAACCCAACCTTAAACCACACACTCTTTATTCTGGACACTGGACAGACGTTCAGGTCCAAAATAGGCAAAAATTTACAAATTGACCTCAATAAACCGGGCAGCGTTTTGCAAATTAGATATTTATTTATTTATTTTATTATTTTATGTAAAATGTATTAAACATTGTAGTACAGCAGAAGCTAAAATGAGAATAACGAGTTAACGGGTTACAGAATGGACATGTCCTTTGTTCCGCCATAGATGAGTTGAGTTGAGTTGGGTAACGGTGTTTAGCGTCCCAGTCAAGAATATTTCACTTATATCGAGACGTCATCAGCTATGGGCGAATGTGCAGAAATTTGCCTGTGCGTTGCGATAATGGCGTTATACAGCAGGGTTCTTTAGCGTACCAAGTCCACCATGACACGGGACCTCGTTTATTTAAGTACTAGTATACGGCAATATGACTGACAAAAGAAAAATGTATCATCGCTTTATAAAATATGCGCGTAATAAAAATATGACTTGCGAAAGAATCACCATATAGATTACCATCACTTTATAAAATATATCCATCATTTTAACTTTAATATTAAGAATCATATTTGTTATACTATAAAATGAAAATTACAATTCCTTATTGCACGGACACATTTAGAATGGTTATGGCACTTAACAATAACAATCAAACGTTTATAGCGAGCACATCATATCTTTATGTATTCTGTGTTATACGTGTATATGATTCACTATCAAGATTTAATGATTTTTCCAAACTGAAAAAAAGATGTTTAAGACTTTCCTCTAATTGTTGGTAATGCAATGTTTGGGCTTTTCTCAAAACAACCTTGTCTCATCAACTCAGTTTAGTTTGAATACATGTCGGTATGTCAATGGTATCTAAGATTTTTAATATCATACAGAGAGAACTTGAAACTGGAGTTAATCCATTGCCAAGGAAACCACAATTCAGTAAAAACTAAATATTTTAATAATCGTCTTTAAATTCGGGGTTAACTTACCATAGCAACATGAAAGCTCATAAAGATTAAAGCTTAACAGTCTACTAGCCCACTTTCTCTATATCACGTCATATTTCAAAATCATATTAAAAATTTAATGACAGTCAAAACTAACTCCCCTTTTTAGTTCAGCGAAGTTCACGAAATATGTCCCTGGTCCATAAATTATTCTAAAAGTATTATTATTTAAATATTTTAATGCATGTTTCGTCTATTACACTTAACAAAAATGTCTTTTCATTTTATATAAAAACCTCGATATAATTGATGTAAATTCTATAGTGAAAATTAAAAGGATTTAATATTCTTGGCGAAAAATTAAACGGATTGAATGCAAGTGCAGTGTAATGAAATGCTAGTGTTATATATATATATATATATAATATATATATATATATAATATATATATATACAAGTCAACATGCACATGTATGCAAATCATTGAAACAGATTTTATTCATTCTTGTGAGCCTGTAAATATAGTACAGATCTGTCGAAAGTTTAACAATAAGCTAACAAATTGGCGCCGAATCTACAGCTCATCTCAGTTCCTTTATTATATCCCCACACACTAGTCTATGTCGCACGGAAACATTAAACCCTTGTAGAAGTTGGGGCGGAGGTATTTGACTCTGAAGAGACAGCTCTAGTTTTGACAGCTTTTGCCAGTTGATTTATCTGTTTTTCTGTAGCTTTTTGACAATTAGCTAAACATATCTCGGCCACTCAACATCCGATCTTCGACTCATTTTCGTTAAGTACTACTGTATATAATGAAACTGAAATGTTTCGGACCAGGTAAATAACATAATAATAGCTCTTTATGTTATTACGGTTTGAAAACATAAAATAAAACTGAAGTGTCGCAGACCAAAACCACTGCGGTAGGTCAGTTGCATTGGTAGAGTGCTCGCTCTGTAAGTGGGAGGTCGTGGTTCCGAACTCCGATCAGGTCTGATCCAAGACTTGAAAGTGGGTAGCCAAGCACTCGGCATAAACGAATTGAAAGTCACTGTTCTTTCGGATGGGAACTTAAAATAACAAAGGCCTATTGTCACTGTGGGCTTGGCACGATAAAAGAATACTGCTGTATGATGGCATCAGCGCAACGTACAGGCTTAATTTCTGCACCTTCGCCCATAGCTAGCTTGCGACGTCCTGATATAAGTGAAATATTCTTGACTAGGACGTTAAACACGTCAACTCGCGGACTAAAACAACAGTTTTTGTTCAAAATGTTTTTTTTATTATAATTTGGTACATATTTTAACCTTAGGTGGGTAAATGTTTACAATGTCATATAAATAAATAGTAAAATGCATCTCCAATAGTTTCTGAGCAATAAGGGCAAATTTTTATCATCCTTTGTTACATTATTCCATCTTCCTGTTTCCATTTGGGAACTTGTGGTTTGAGGTACGGAATTTACAAAAAGTTATTGCTTTATTACATTCTAGCTTTAACAGATATTCTTCAAGTTAAAATTCATTTTTGAAAGAAAAATAAAAATTACATCTTGAAAAGTTGCCATTACTATTACTATACATATCTTGAAGTACAAGTCAAGATAAAACTGATTATACCAAAGAAATCCTAAACCAGCGTTACATAACATGTGCTTGGTATGATCTAACCATTTTGATTTTATATCACCACGTATATATACAACCATTAATTCATATAAGTTTGAAGATAATTTGTCACCCTGAACAATACTAAACCAAAAATTATACATTCTAAAGTCTATATGAATATTACGTGGAAATATACCAAGTTCACCATAGACCATGTAATTTGGAGTACTTTTCTTTAAATTCAGAACAATTACATAATTATACATATCGTCATTTTTAAACTGGTAGTATATATATACACCGGGTATATACATATATATGTGTGTATGTGTGTGTGTGACATAGAAACCGTAAACAATTAAAGTCATAGCTTGAAAAGTCCCAAAAGGGACGAAAACGTTAGCTTAAACTCCATCTTAGCATCTTAGGTTTTTTATTATTATTATTATTATTATTATTATTATTATTATATATATATATATATATATATATATATATATATATATATTATATATATATAATTAAAGTTTTAAAGCAAAATGACACATTTTCTATGTAAAATTAACTTGTATTCTATTAGCGCTTTCAAAATTCAAAAGTAACACATGACATATTTATATAATAAAGCTTAAGAGAACGGAACAATAGAAGGTGCAGCTCGTACGCGTATTGCACTGCTTTTGAATGTATTGTGTGAAATTGAAATAGTTAAGTTAATGGAAATGTTTTAAAAAGCTGAAACGTATTTAAATTTTGATATTAAAAAATGATAAAAACTGAGACTTATTTAAATTTTACTATTTTAAAAACAACATAATAAAAGCTGAGACTTATTCAAATTTTACTTTTTTAAAAACAATATAATAAAAGCCGAGGCTTATTCCATTTTTACTATATTAAATACAGTAGAACTTCGATAACTCGAAGTGCACGGGACTACGATGATGACTTCGAGTTATCGGGGTGTTCGAGTTTTCGAAGTTGAAGAATGACGTCACAATGTAACTTTCATTTCTTTGTGAGAAATGTTGGATAGTGTAAAACTGTTTACCGATACACTGGTGTAATATGTACCGGATTTATGTAAAATAATAAATGAATTAAAATCAAATTATTAATTATGTTTTATAAGGACTGATGGCGACAACAAACGCATACATGAAATACACGAAATGTGTATTACCAATACATGACCGTAATGCGTTCAAAGAACTGAATCAGATAAACATATCCATGTACATAGTATGTTATAATATACAAAACAAGACGCACATTTTATAGAAATTATAAAACTAGTGGCCTACCACGTGTTAGTCATTAAAACCCAGCTTAAATCACCTGATAATTTGTTGTTGTCGCCAGCGGCACAAAACTCTGCTTCTACTGGGCGGGTACACGGTTACACTTCATCGCCTATTACGGCACAGAGTACTAATCCTTTAATTGATACTACTTAATTCAGTAGCAAAACCTTTGATCTGTACCACTTCTCCAATCAATAATCAGATTATACGGAAGTATTATAGCTAATTGTCGATTAATTACCGCGTTTTCACTGAAACTTTCTATTGGTCACCCATTGTTAAAAAATATTTCGAGTTTTAGATGGTTGTTTTTCCTATAATTTTGAATTTTGCACCTTAACATTACTTCGAGTTATCGGGGGTATTCGAGTTACAGGAGTTTGAGTTATCGAAGTTGTATTTATATAGTTTATATAGAAAACCGGTCGGGACAAAATTATTACTTCGAGTTATCCGTGGTATTCGAGATATCGAAGTTCGAGTTATCGAAGTTCTACTGTACCGGTAATATAAGTATCTAGATAACCGTGATGTAACCCATCATTGTCAGTATCATATTACTGTTTTGTAACTTGTCATAATTCAAGTTATTTTACACTTCCTGAATCCAAGAGACAGTATAGACCTGTCAAAAGTTTAACATACCGAGTTGACGAGGTGAACCTCGGCTACCGTGCAGCTGAGATAGTGATAGCTATATACATGTACAAAAAGCCGTTGAGAAATAGATTACAGCTGCTAAAGAGCTGACGAGATATAGCCGCGAGTTGCTGATTTTGTAAGATTTATGTTAAACTTTCAGCATGTCTGTAATATGTATTGTCAATACTGACTAGATGTAATCATGAATAGCAGTTGTAATCTAACACGGAATAGTAAAGTTATGCTCCATTTAGTTATAATGGGTTTGCCTTTCAATGATAATATTTCCCTTTTCCGTTGTATAACATAAACATGTAGTTGTTTTTGTCCATTTCATTTTTTAGCTGTGATGGTTGCGCGGTTAAGCTAGTGGCCTTCAAACTCATGACGCCACCATCTCGGTCGACCGCAAGTGCGACGTAAAAATCCAATATATCGTAGGCTCTCCTGGTTGGTTTTGTAAAATTATATATAAAATCGGCTTTTGACAATCCGTGAGTTAATTGGGAGAGTTTGCTTGCAGTATACAGATTGCAATTGCAAAAAGCAAATCAGAATCAAATAAAATTCAAAACATTCACGAAATAAGATCGGCTAAGATAAAAAGGGATAACTTTTCCAGTGAGGTTTAGAAAAATGTCTGACGTGACGTAAACTATACATGTATCCAATCAACTCGCTCATAATGATCAACTTGTAATTACAATATGAATCTGTCGAAAGTTTAAAAACTGATCTGATGAATGAACATTTTAACTTAACATTATTTATATCTCGGCAGGTTTTAGTGGCTGTTATCTATCTCCCAGCAGCTTTATTACTGCTAGCTTTCCATACCTTGTCACTCGACAGCCAAGCTTCGATTACTTTTAGTCAGCTCAGTGTTAAACTTTTGACAGGTCTGTACTATATCTCGGTCACTCGACAGCCAAGCTTCGATTACTTTTCGTTAGCTCAGTGTTAAACTTTTGACAGGTCTGTACTATATCTCGGTCACTCGACAGCCAAGCTTCGATTACTTTTCGTTAGCTCAGTGTTAAACTTTTGACAGGTCTGTATTGTATCAAGATCTAATAATGGGATGGTGTAAACTACTGAACTCGTATTTTGACAGGCAAATTGTGACTTAATCTGCTATTGAGATTATCCTTCTTTCTTTTCCAAGCACGTACTAAAACCAATATTCTAACTCGAACTGCGTTTTACTTCATATAAAACATGAAGAAAGTCAATCGTGGTGGAGCAAACTACCCATGGCTGTTCCGTTTTAATGACGTACTCCCTTATTCACATTGTGACGTCATGCTATCGCGAACGATGGTTGTGACGTAATTTTCATTCAGAAAATCATTTATTTCAATGGAAGTCATCTCAACAGTCGAATTGTTTCAATGAAACTTTTTGCAACTAAATAGTAAAATGTACTTCCGAGAAAAGAGTTTGAGGTGTTTATTCCAATGCTTTTGATTTAAGTCATGTTAAAGTCGAAATATTAAATTTTACCCGTGGTATATCATAAAATAATACACTGGTGGATCGTCGTCCACATGTGACATCAAAAATCATTAGTTAGTTTTGCCACTTCGTGATATAGTGCTTTGACCTGTGTATTATTTTACGATGTACCACGGACATACGTTCACTTAGTCATCATCTACATAATCATAACAACGTTATTCATTAGCGGCAATGAGTACAATGATGTCGACTAATATGGCATACATAGCACATTATTTGTTATATACCCCATTAAATAACAAGTGTTATATACCCCATTAAATAACAAGTGTTATATACCCCATTAAATAACAAGTGTTGTATACCCCATTAAAAAACGTGTTATATATCCCATTAAATAACAAGTGTTATATACCCCATTAAATAACAAGTGTTATATACCCCATTAAATAACAAGTGTTATATACCCCATTAAATAACAAGTGTTATATACCCCATTAAATAACAAGTGTTATATACCCCATTAAGTAACAAGTGTTATATACCCTATTAAATCACAAGTGTTATATACCCCATTAAGTAACAAGTGTTATATACCCCATTAAGTAACAAGTGTTATATACCCCATTAAGTAACAAGTGTTATATACCCCATTAAGTAACAAGTGTTATATACCCCGTTAAGTAACAAGTAGGATAATGGTGATTTACGCCCTAGTCAGGATTGTTTCCCTTATTTCAATGTGGTCATGCCTAGGATGGCGGAGACCAGGTAACTCACAGAACTTATGTCACTAGGATCTGCCCTGACTGGGATTCGAACATTTAAGACGACAGTCGGCTTGACCTGCAAGCACGCAGTGTACATCCGTATATCAAGTACACGAGTAGCTAGCAACACAACAGAGCCGGTAGTAAACTTTAAAAAGATAAAGCACTAAGATTGAGAAAATTGGAGAAAAGAACCACAGGAAAGAAAAACCAGAAAAGTTATAAATTGGATTACCTTTGTAAATTCGTACTCATTTATAAACTCGTGAGAAGTCGCTGTTCGAATCCATGCCAGAGTGTCATTTGGCGATCTGACTTCAGACTTATCACACAATCTCTCCACGCTAGTATTATCTCTGTAGTTTCCACCATCCCCATTTGTTACTGGAGGATGTCCATTTCCAGTTAAAGAATAGTCAGGTAATACTCTTTGATTGTCCGCACCATTTGTTTGTCTGTCCATTTCGGACAAGGCACTTTCTCCTGGATACACACCACTTGGTCTACCTTGATTCATTGATTCGTCAATACGCTTAGTATAAATACCACTTTCTCTTGGATAACCAGAATCTAGACGAAAAAGTCCATCTGGACTATCGTAAAAACCTGATTCATTTATCTTGTTGGTGTATATTCCCGTTCCCCTCTCGGGATGTTTACTTCCTGGATATCTGGGTGTGTTTAACTCCCTAGGAACAGTGTCTTTTTCCTCGTCAGTGTCGGAATCGGCTAAGTATGGATTTCTCATTCGAGACATTTTAACGCTTGTTTGAATTAAAAACAGCCACTCAAAATTGAAATAAAAGTTCTTTTACGTTATAATTTGCATGTTTAAAAAAACACGTCCTTATTGCTTGATCGGAACTAGACATTTTGAAATTATCCTATCAATAGTATTTTGTGCACTATGTCTATAGTCAGTTCTTCGTAACTAAATTGTAAGTTGCTTTTTTCTAATTAACATATGAATGTAAATCACCTATCATGTCCTATATATTCCGTAAACAACCTTGTGTAAAACAAACGGAGGTAGTAATTAAAGTCAATGTTTAACGTGGGTAAATTGTCCTAGGACGACGTGTTAAGTCAGTCCCAAAATCAACCAAGTATATTGCAATCCAAGTGTTTGAATTCTTTAACGTAATACTTCTAACTGTACCATGGTTTGGTGATCTTAAGCGTTGACATAATCTTTAAATTGATTTTTGAAGCACTATTCATTTAATGAATCGATAGATCAATTAACTAAACCAGGAAGTTAAGGTTTTGCCATTCAAGTCGAAATTTTTAAAGTCTTTTAAAAAGAGATTTGAACCTTGAAATTCTGTATTATCTTTTTAAAAATCTTGAGTCTATCTAGGCTCTAACCAATGATTTACTAGAAGCTATTTAAAGCAGGGTATATATAAAATGTCATATGTATGCATATAGTTTTTATTAATTACAAAGTATATTTTACAGAAGGATATATTAACATAGTGTTAAAATATCTTTAACGTCGGAATTATTAAAATATAACTGATTCAACAAATATAAATGTATATATATATATATATTGACGACGTGTCAAAATTCATTTAATGTCGGAATTATTAAAATATACTGAAATCTTCCAAATGATTCTAAAGATATTAATGTTTTCGAATTACCTTCATTTGTCCAAGGACATAAAAATACATTACTGCCACGATTCTTAAGAATTTACAAAAAAAAAAAAACCCGTCTTTGTAAAATTAACTATACATGTTGAATATGCATGAGTTTTTGTTGTTTAAGTTTAAATGAAAAAGTAGTTGTTTTAAAACAAAAAGAATGCCACAGTAGAGTATTAGTATTGTCGGCTTGCAAAGAGAATGTTCTTTTTTCCTACAGGATTTAGACAAGTTAGAGTTTAATTCGCCTCCGGATCCGGTGGAATGGTAGGAACCCACTATCTAGCTAGCACCCGCCGATACCAGGGCCCAGTTGTTGGAAGCTTGATTAGTTTAATCATATACCATTTTTTAAATATAATGTATGACTAAATTTTAAAAAATGGTTTGTGACAATTTGATTAGTCAAAATTTGTTTTTTATATTATATCAAATATTTTGTGATTTTTTTGTTTATAACATAAAAGTGAATATAATTTCATCAAATTGAAAGAAAATGTTTAAAACTGTTGATCCAATAATGATATATAAAGTTTTATTGCTATTTTAAATTCGCGCTAATCACTGCTTAAATCAAGCTTCCAACAACTGGGTCCAGGCTTATTTTAACACTGCATATTACGTGGTTAATGGTTAAAATGCACGGGTTGCCTCATTTCTTGTACGGGATAGATCTTCTTATAATTACTTAGTATATTACTCATTCTTATGAACTGTTTTGAAACCGTTTAATATAGAGGTATTTAAAAATGACTATAGTCTCTCATCTACCCACCCACCCCCAAAAACCAAATGACGCAAAATAAATTATTAATATTTCATAACACTAAACAGAATACGATAGTTAAAACATCCTTCTGATGTTCTAAATGCAGCCTAATTACTTGGTGTCAAAAAGACGCATACCAAGTTGCACATCTTGTTTTTAAACCTAGCTCACGGTGGTCCAAATTTAAGTAGAGTTCACTTTTCTACGTTGCCTTGCATTCTAATATAATTTAATAAATTATGACGCTCACGAAAGGCTACATTTGAAACTTTATGACAAACGTGATGACTTTAATTTTTCTATTGTCAATTTTCCTTTTCTATCTAGCAGTATACCTGCTTCTCCTGCTTATGGTGTATTTGTTTCTCAATTAATACGCTATGGCATATGGCAGAGCTTGTTCCCACTACAAGGACTTTGTACAACGATTCAGGCTGCTTGCAAATAAATTGTTGAATCAGGGATATTACAAGCCTAGGCTTATCAAGGCCCTCAAAAAGTTTTATGGCCGTCATCACGGTATAGTTGATAAGTTTGATGTCTTTGTGTCCAGGATTGCCCTGTTATTTTCACACAATTTTGATTACACGCGTGGCTGGTTGAACTGGCTAAACAGGAGGTGCTTACATTTCCGGAGCACCCGGTTCCACTTCCCTGGTGGAAGTTCACGTTTCGAACTTAAATTGTCAGTTCCAAAGTTTTTACTTTGCTTATGGATTGTGATTCGGACATGGATTAGTATGTTTGTTTTTACTTTGCTTCTGGATTGTAATTCGGACGTGGATTAGTATGTTTGTTTTTACTTTGCTTCTGGATTGTGATTTGGACATGGATTAGTATGTTTGTTTTTACTTTGCTTCCGAATTGTGATTCGGACATGGATTAGTATGTTTGTTTTTGATTACGTAAACTCAGCTCGTAATTATAGGTAAATATCGCGCAAAACAAAAACCGTAAATAGGATAGCACTTTTAATTTATTATTATTGTTATTATTATTATTAATTATCATTATTATTCGATAGTAATATAAGGTAAAAAAAATCTGTAGGTTTTTTTACCAATAATTTTAGCAACACAAATCATAATGGCAGACCACGGGCTCTCAACAACAGAACACAGTGGAAGCAACACATTCCAGTTATATATTAACTATTGAACTGTTTATAAATGAAGTTTATGGTTATATAACTTTCCCTTCCGTGCAAAGCAAACTGAATAAGGCGCGCTATCACGTTATGATTAGTTTGCTTACATGGCAATGGAAGTTATGGCTAGATAAAAACCATTTCTAGACAATTCAATGGTCATATTAACATTCCGCAATTTTTTTAAAATCTTATTTCTGATTTTTAATCCTGAAATATATTTAAAATGTGAACTATAGGTATTCTCAATCGTTGGAACAGCCAATCAATGACGTCATGTGTTTAGGCGTAAGCAAGAGATGAGTGACGTCACATTAGCATATGTAATTATACAATATTTACATTTATGGTGTTTGATTGTATTAAACTCTGTTTTAGACAAATGAAGTTATAGGACTATAATTACATTTGCTAATGTGACGTCACTCATTTCTTGCTGACACCTATGCCCGTGACGTCATTGATAGGCTGTTCCAGGAATTAAAATTGCATGTCGTACACGACAGTGTTTTAAATTTATTTCAAGATTTAAAAACAAAAATTTGATTTTCAAAAAACGCGAAATGTAAAATATAACAATTGAACTGTCTAGAAATGGCGTTTATAGTGCTATTATAACTTCCATTGCCGTGCAAAACAAACTTGTCATAACGCGCTAGCGCGCGTTATTCGATTTGCTTTGCACGGCAATGGAAGTTATAGCACTATAAACGCCATTTCTACACAGTTCAATGGTTAAATAAAACATCAGAAATAAAACATAGAAACATAACACGACGAACAAATATAGCACACGTCATATAAAAACTATTACCTGTCTGTTACAATAATAGTCATAGAAATCCCTTCTAGTGACGTCACTATCTTCTGAGATAGAAGATCCTGTTTCCGGTGATTCATAATCAGGACTGATGGATTCAATATATAAATCATTTCCGGTATAGGTCGGATCATACACATATACTTCCGCTTCCGGCATTGATCGTAGGTATACATTCTTTTCTAGATTATTCCTGTAGTATCTGTCCGTCATTGTGGTTATCAAATTAGCTATTTGTCATACCGGTCACATACTATGTTCAAGTGACAATCCAAAAATCAAAGTGAAAACTTTGAAAACTGGCTTATTTAGTTAAACATACGAACGTACACTAGGGACCGGAATTGAACAGATGCGTGTCACAAAGATTGCTTAAGTTTTGGACGGTCCCGTATCAGTATATCTTAAATATTATTTTAAACCATGTCTTTTTCGGCTTGAACAATAATATTTCATGTATACTTTGACTTCCTGTGTACAATTTAAAATACCCCATGACCAATTTTAACAAGTTTAAAACACTATTGTATTTTTGTATGACACAGGGCTGCTAAAGTTCTATTGTTTTAAAAATATTATTAAACTGATTTTACATGATAACTGTCTCGGTGCAAGAACTCCATGGTATACATTATTACCTTTATTGTGTAGTAATTAACCAGTGATAGACAAAATCTAAACTGTAGAAGGATTTACGAAATATTTTATCGCGTTCACGTTCAACTATGGCCATATTACTAATGCTATTAGTGGAATGATGAATAAACATAAATTGTTATCATCACGATTGATTAAAATGATTCTTAATGTATTTTAAATGTTAATATAAAGGATTTATAAAGTGAACTTCGTGTATCCTGGATCAAAACGTGTGCGTGTATTTAGAGTGGTGTTAAGTATGGACATATTCGGAATCAGTCCAGTTATTTTACTTATTCCCTCCATAAGTGGGAGGCCGTAGGTTTTAAAATAGACCCTACCGGGTCTGACCCAAGACTTTGCATGGATTGATATGTTTGTTTTCACTTTGCTTTGGAATTGTGATTTTGAAATGTATTAGGATGTTTGTTTTTATATTACAATTATATATCGTCAGCTAGAACCTCGGCAATCTGGTTCTCATATTATTACAATAGATTCTTATAAATGGCCATTGTGTTTTGTCGTTACATTTCGAGTCACTTTGTCAAAATCTGATGCATCGTCTATTTTATCTTGTTTAAAGGGTAGTTTTAGTTACTAGTTGTTTCTAAAATTTTCTAATATGAAAATGTTGCTTAACTTTGAAAATAAAAGATATATTGAATGTCATATCCTTAAGTGAATGTGTTTATTATACTTTCTTTTTAAATTTTTTATTAATTGCAGCCATAGAAACTACATGTACTAACGTCTTATGCAGACAGTCGTAAGTCACAATAACATAATTACGAATAACAGTTTTCTAATGTTTTACTTTGCTTTAGGGATTGTGATTTGGACACACAATGTTCTCAGCTTGTTACCAACATTGTGTATTTAACCTCCTTTACCAATGATATCAAGCGTATACAGTTCAAAACGTAAAGTACAGATCTGTCAAACGGTTAATGTTGAGTTAAAAGTTGAGTTATGGTGTTTAACGTCCCAGTCAAACATATTTCACTTATATCAAGTCGTCGCCAGCCATAGGCGAAAGGGCAGAAATTGTGTCTGTGCGTTGCGCTGATGGCATTATACAGCAGGGTTCTTTAGCGTGCCAAGCCCACCGTGACACGGGACCTCGTTTATTTTAAGTTCCTATCCGAAAGAACCGTAACTTTCATTTCGTAATGCCGAGTGCTTGGCGAAAGAACAGTCACTCACACTTTAAAGTCTTGGGTCAGACCCGGTCGGGGTTCGAACCTACGACCTCCCA
Organism: Anadara kagoshimensis; assembly: GCA_021292105.1. NCBI lineage: Eukaryota > Metazoa > Mollusca > Bivalvia > Arcoida > Arcidae > Anadara > Anadara kagoshimensis. The sequence goes on from CM037869.1 coordinate 13,427,951, forward strand.
ATTACGGAGCGAACACTCTACCAACTGAGCTACCGCAGTGGTTACTTAAACATTTAGCTAACAAAAAGGAAACATAGACAGATATAATATGTCATAACAGTCAAACCTGCCTTAAAGGCCACCTCTATATAAGAGTCACCTGCTTATAAAGACTAATTAAATTGTATCCCAATCGTTCTCTATTCATTTTATTTGAACCTGTATATAAAGGTCACCTGCCCATAAATGCCACCTATACAGGTTCACTTTGGTGGCATTTATTTACAGGTTTGACTGTTATTATAGCTAACAAAGGGCTGAGATGAGCTACGCTTCGGCATCATTTGGTGAGCTAGTTGTTAAACGTTCGAAAGGTTGGCACTGTATGTTCAGACCTTTTGCACAATCAGGAATGTTTGTATTGTTCAAGTTCATAAGTACGAGATAATGTGTTCGCAAATAATCCTTCAATGAAGATATCGGGACAATGCCTACTTACAAGAATATGTATAGTGGTATACAGTAGTCGGTTATTTAAATCTTTTTGTTTTGTCGAAATTATTGTACATCAAAGATGACATCGAGACACTAGTAGATAAATCTATGTTATCTGACACTTTCTGTAACATCTTTATTTTATTTGACAACAACAATGTTAAATAACAACAACATGCAAAATGTAAAATAAAAAAAAATGTATCTCATGACATGATAATGTGCAGCACAGACCTGTCGAATGTTTAATACTAAGTTAACGAATGATTACCGAGTCGAAAGTTCATCTTAGCCCCTCTTAAGCCATATCTTATCAGCAGGTGCTTTCTACCGGTATATATCCCGCCAGCTTTTTTACCACAAGGTATTCATATATCGGCTACTAAAAAGTTAGGTTTAGCGCTATTTCGGTAGTTTAGTGTTAAACTTTCGACAGGTCTGTACTGCATACGTTAAAAATGTCCTCCGCCTCATTTTGTTCAGCGGTGTGTAGTCAGTCAATTAAAGAGATGGTATAGAAGATAACCATAGTATAACATCCCACGTAAACATATTCAAGTGCAGATGTACTTAGTCTCGTATCTCATGATGACTAGGAATGACATTGTGTGCAATATGATATTATGATTTTTGCAATAATTTATACCACGGGCACCAGGTATTGGGTGTCACAAATACTAATTCAGGCTAAAAGAATTTTGGTTTTTTTAAAATACACCAGGAAGTTATTAGTTGAGTTGAGTAATGGTGATTAACGTCTCAGTCAAGAATATTTCACTTATATCGAGACGTCGCCAGCTATAGGCGAAGGTGTAGAAATGTTACCTGTGTGTTGCGTTGATGACATTATACAGCAGGGTTCTTTATCGTTCTAAGCCTACCATGGCACGGGACCTCGTTTAAGTTCCGATCCGAAAAAAACCATGATTTTCATTTCGTAATGCCGAATACTCACCGTGAAAGAATTAGGATAAGAATAAAACATTTGAAATTCAAAGCCTACGTCATCTAGCACACTAAACATTAAAAATATCACACCTGTATGATATAACTGGAATATAAAGTGTACATACACAGCGTGCATTTCAGAATTTCATTTCAGATTTTTTTTTCTCTGGTTAAGGAAGTATTAATCAGAATTTAGAAATACAATGTAGAAAAATTTCACAACTATTCCTTAACTTAAATTTAGCAATTTTAAACCTTTTTTGGACCAAAAAAAAACCCAACAATTTTTGACAAAGCTATACGCTTATAAGGGCCTTCAAAATGGCATCTTAACTTCCTGGTTATCTTTACAATAAACAAGATTATTTAAGATTTCAAAATTGTCAAATTTAAGTTAAATGTAATCTTGGCCTAGTCATGACTGCCAAACTCGGGCCAATTCATCTTACAGATAGCTCTATAGTCTAATCATACTTCAATATTAACAGTCGAAATAGATTTCCTTCAATAAACTATTTATATTTTTCAATAACTAGATTGATTCATGCGAGACTCTTCCTCATTCCCTTGATGTCACAAAAAGTTCAAAGTTGTTCGAGGTTCATTCAATTTGGCGTGACCCAATAGAAATACACGCCAATAAATTGATTACAATCAAAGTTCATTCCTTAGTTACCAGCAAAAAGATGTAATCTTATATTTACAATATATTCTTTCTTCATTTATGAACTATAAGGAGTTACAAAATGTACGTACATTACAGGCCTGTCGAAAGTTTAACACTTAACTATCAAATTAGTGCCTAAGCGGCATCTCATCTGAGCTTCGCGTTAACGTTAGCCATATCTTGATAGCGGTAGATGCTGTCTATTTCTCGGATGCTTATCGGCCTTTAGCTAGCGATCCATCTGTAGGCTATCCAACATGCATTTATTTTCGTTAGCCTAGTGTTAAACTTTCGACAGGTCTGTACTGTATTCTGTCGAAAAACACTTTAAGGAATTTTTTTTGCGATCTAGAAATGGAACAGCCAATAAGTCACAATTACATAAATACCGCCTACTTTTCAGTTTTACGTTTTCCACAGAAAACCAAAATAGGCTATCAACCAGGAACAAATAGTATTTCCAGCAAACCTTATTTCAAACCATTTTACAAACTGCATGTTTGTACTTAAATGTATTCATTCGGTATTAGGAATGAGAGTCAGGAATGGCATATTTTACATGTACTGCTTCGTAATTCTGAGTTATTTTGTATGATAAAAGTTGATTTTACCTTGATCCAATTTTGAAAACTGGAAAACACCATAAGCACTTATTTATATATTGTCATGTTGTAACAATAAGAAACTATTTCATTAATAACAAATCCAAACTTTAATGCAACAAACATGTAAATAATAATTGACAGTATTTCACAAAATGAAAAAAAAAAAAAAAAACCCAGGGCTTAAGATATTAAGACACTAGAAAACTCAAATGTCACATTCTTTTCACATTTTACAACAGCTGGTCCCAGTTTCACAATAATTCCTTAGCTAAGATTTTCCTTAACTTAAATTTAGCAAATCTTTTTTCTGCCAGCATCGGTTTCAGAGAAGAAGATACTTTAAGATTTTTTACTTTAATTTCTAGGTCACTTTTCAATGCAAATTATCTTCTCAGTTTAGGGGAAGTTAAAAGTATATGTTAAAATCACACTGACGTACAAACACACGCGCACAAATACCTACGTGGCCCTATGCCATAAGCTAAAATGTACTTTAGCCATGTGTGATAAGATGCTAGTGTATTTGACCTTTGAGATAACGTTGTTTTTATTCAGTATCTTTAAGGTAAGTGTACTTATGTTGTAGCCATCTGAGAATTCGTTTGTACATAGCTGTTTAATGTGGTAGTTTGTTCTAGTTTGTCATTGCTGGCTATGCTAGTACTCGCAGAAATGCTCAAAGTGGGAGATGGTTCTAGTTTTTCGTCGCTTCTTGTTTCTGTTGTTGTAAAAGCGAATCCTGCAGACGATTGTCGAACCTCTGTACTCGCGCCATTAACATTATAACTTCCGATGGTGGTGGATGTTACTTTTGTTGCTGTATCGAAAGATCCAGTTAGAACACTTGTAATTTTAGTTGTATATTTTTGGGACATCGACACATTTGAACTACCAATAATTTCTATCTCAGAATACTTGCTATTGATGGCAGACGTCGGTGTTATTTCCGGTTGTCTTTCGGTAGTTATGGACTCAGTAGAGTATAATTTTGTGTCAGATGCATCATATAGTGATATCGGCTGTTGAGTCATAGAAATAGAAAACATTGTCACGTGTTCAAATGCTGAGGAGATGGTGTTGTCATTTCCGGTAAAATGTGTTGTCACAAGTTGTTTGGATGAAGTGTCAATGATTTGATTCACACTTCTGGAAGCAGTTATCATGCCATTTATTGTGTGACTAAATGACGTAATACTACTATATGAAGTAACAATACTATTCTGAATATCTGATATTGCAGTGGTTGTCATTTCACTAGAAGACGACGATATTGATACAATGTTCGGTGATGAAATTCTATACCTTATAGAAATCAGTTTCAGTGAAGCCAGTGTGATAGTAAATTCACCCAGATGACCATAAGATGAATTTCTAGCTATATCAATACAATTTGTTAATACAGATACCACGTTTTCTTGCTTAATCGTTGATGATTGGAAATATATATCAAAGTTAACCGCAGTTGAGGCTGGTCCGTTAGAACTGCAAGAAATGCGAACAAAAAGGGAATACAATTTTTGCATCAAATAAAATATTATCCATGCTTGAATATTTCAGTTTCTAAAATAATCAATTAAAATTGCTTATACTGACTACACACTAAATGAATCTATTACTCGTACAATTGTGACAAACGGAAAAAACAAACTCCTGATACGAAGTTCAAATATATTTTGTCAAAAATATTTTTTCGCGCACACGTGTATATATCTTGTTTTTGCATCAAATAATATATTACCCATGCTTGAATATTTCAGTTTCTAGAAAAATCAATTATAATTGCTTATACTCACTGGACACTAATAGATGAATCTATTACAATTGTGACATACGAAAAAAAAACCTGATACAAAATTCAAATATTATTTCTCAAGAATATATTATCGCACACGTGTAAAGTTTTTGTTTTAACGCTGTTTGGTTATCAAGGTAACAATGTACTGCAATACCTAAATTATTCAGAGCCATTAACTTCATAGTTACTGTAGTGGTTATTAGGTTTTGAAGAAAAAAAACCAAGTAAATGACAATAATTTGCAAAAATAATTTCTTATTTTAGATGTTTTGACTTTCTTTGTATAACTTACCCCAGCATGTCAACAAAACAACCGTAATACATATCTTTATAGTTTGAATGTTTGTAACATCTCTCCAGCTGAAATCACAAGTAATGAGGAAGTAAGTTTTTCTGAAAAAGTGTCTTGTAGTCACTCATACATATAACTATAATACTATTTTTGATGAACAATCAATTCTTCATTAACTATGTATATATTATAAGTTCGGTGTGTGTGTGTGTGTGTGTGTGTGTGGGTGTGTGTGTGTGTGTGTCACAGTGTGTGTGAAAGAGAGAACGAGAGGGAGAGAGATAACGAAAGAAAACAAAATCATCATTGTCTAAAATCTAATTTGGATTATCTCCCTTCTAATGTGAAGCATTCTTACCTGTGAGCAGAATCTCTCGGTAAAAGCTTTGTAAGGTATGGACGATTTTCTGTTGTACTCCACAATAAAAGTCTGGTTTGTGGATAACTGGAGACTGTATTTTTCTAAAACATATTTTTATTTAGAAAACAAAATCCAGATAACATACAGAGTTTTAAATAGTTTGTTTTTTTTAACTTTACAGATGTTTAATTTTCATAACTAGATTCTCAATGTGCCAATAAATGATTGATTTTAAGAGACTACCATGATAAAAACATGTAGTTCATTTATTTATTTTTCGAAAAAGTTTTACTTCTAAATACAAAGAAATGAATAAATGTAAGTATATACATGTAAACAAGGAGGGAGAAAACGTTTTAAGTTACCATCAGTTGTTTCCTTTTCTGTAAAAAAATAAATTTTAATGTTAAGAATAACAACAACAACAACAACAACAACAACAAAAAACAAAAACAAAGAAGATAAACAATTTAATGAATTGACAAATCTGCGGTAGTGAACCCTGACTTTAAATAAGAGAATAACATAAATATGCAATAATATGAAATGGTGTGGTTAAAGTTTTGTGTATGATTCTCATATCGGAGCAAAACAAATTGAGACATTTCTAAAAACCAGTTTAATGCGTTCTGATATAATTCACCTTCTAAGCCTAAAACAATTATGATTGGGCCCCTTTTAGTGAGGTGGAATGCATAAACAACATGTAACCAGTGTTGGGTTTATTAGAAAAGGGAGTAGGGTGTTACCTATGCCTTTTATGTTGCTAATAATAATAAATTTTGTAGCATATATTTTTATGATACAATGATTCAGGTACAACATACTGAATGCAAGATTTTTTTTTGTTTTTATTACAGCTCATATCACATAAGAATGTGTGCCCTGGTGCCATTTTTCAAATTACCGGACCGCTAACAGATTCTTTGAGCCTTTGTCTCTCAATATAAAGATCTTGTTTAAAAAAGAAAACGACAGAAAAAACTTTCATTTTGCTCTAGCGGTTTCATGCTTTCAGCACTCTTCAGAGCAAAATGAAAGTTTTTCTGTCGTTTTCTTAAACAAAAACTTTATATTTTCTGTGCTTGATACATTTTTTGGACAATATATATATATAAGTGAAAACCTGGTCCGCCTCTGGTAGCTTTTTCTTTTCAGATGATACACTGTTATTCATGGCAGTTTTAAACAATCATGAATAAGTCGGGTAGTATAAAAAGTATCAAATTACCTTGTGTTAAACGTAATATTAATGGTACGGAAGCAGCAGCTAATACAAGCGTCACACCGACAATGATACACAGTGACCACAGACAACAACGGCTTCCGATTAACGCTGATTGTTTATCACGAAGGTTTAGTTCCGGTACTGCTGACGTTGTTTGTATATCCTCACGAAGGTTCAGTTCTGGTAATGATGACGGTGTTTGTATATCCTCACGAAGGTTCAGTTCTGATACTGATGACGGTGTTTGTATATCCTGACGCAGATTTGATTCTGGTAACGAGTTCCTACGTAATGACTCTCTTCTGTATAAATTCCGACGGTCTCTGTTTCTACTTAGACTTTTCCTTAGTCGCATAGGTATCTTAAATGAAGTAAAAAGAACGAGTGACTCACATAAATATTGTATTCATAGTTTTTAAATTTACTGGGTAATGTATTAAAATTTTGCTACGGGGAAATAATGGCATATATTTTACTTATTTGGTACGGTTTGTCTCGACTTTATACAATGTAGGAGCACATTCTAGTGCAGTCGAAACCGCATTTAAAATCATATCTCAGTCGCGATTACCTAAAACATCGTGTGATAGTATTAGAGTATTATGTATTAATAAAAAAGAAACATACTAATCCATGTTTATCATATTAAAGATATTATTCTACTAAGGTGCATAAACCCATTTGTTCAGACCTCTTTAATTCCTAAATGCTTTCAGCTGGACAGATGTTACATTCACAGTATATAGTTGTTTCGTTGACATGCTGGGGAAAAGCTATACATTATATAACAAAGAAACTGAAAACATCATAACATACCATATCATTCATTTTGTGTTCTATCCAAGCTCAATAGTTAAAATTTATGACGTATAATTTAAAGGGCTGTTGGATCATTGTATGATTAAAATAAGGCTTAATAATAATTTTAAAGGTTATTTATGGAGCATATATAAATGTTGTAAAATAGGTTGCATGGTTGGGTTTTCCAGTAGTACCACAGCACTTTGAACATATACTCTTTATGCCTCTTTATATACTACGCACGGAATTACATAGCCAGGCATTGTATCGATGGATTTTTGTGGAAGTTTTCGGTACAATTCCACTTTTTACAATAAGGAATACGTGTGTTTGTCTTCATCATGGGAAACATACCTTGTGTATGTATGAACTGCTAACCCTAATACTACCGATGTATTGGATGAATCCTCATAATTATATGAATATTTCTAATGAATGTCAAGCGGACAGAATAATGTTGTTTGCCTATAGTAATGTATCCTTTCATTCAACGATAATATTAAATATAAGATAATCCTTTGGCTTTGAACTATATAAATGATTACAAGGCCATGTTGCTTAGAAACAATAATTAAACACAACTTGTCCCTGTGTTTGCAGGTGCAACAATAGTCGAGCAACAGATAAAAAGCCATTAAACCTTGTTAGTAATAAGTATAGAGTTTTCTTTCTACTCGCCAAAACATATTGATAATAAGTGAAGTAACAGAACAAATCTTTGAAACTTGGTAAAATCGGTTAATGATTATAACGGAAATGTATTGTCTTAATATACCGTCCAAATAGTGGAATAATGAGCTGATGAAAATGACGAGCAGAACTATCAACTAATGGCGTAATAAAAAAGTATGCAAAGATGTTCTACAGATGTAATGACGATAACGCAAAAATGGATATTTTAGAAAGTGTTTATATTTGTTTTAGTTGTGTTTTAACTTAAGTTTTTTTCACAAATTTAATTGACGGCCATGCGTTTTATTTTCCGACACTGACCGCCATCACGGTACCAAATGAGCGTCACAGAAACTAATGACGTGTTAGTGTCAGTGATGTCATTTAATGGCACATTTCAGGCCGAGTTTTCGTTCTTTTTGTGTGTAATTTTTAGCATGCCTGGCCTTTGTCGGAACCTTGTGGGCGTGGTCGGCGATCCGTCAATTGATTGTTCTTTCCATAAATGTAAAATTAACATTCTTCGCAAGTTGAAAAGGAACACGTTCAGTATATACGAGAAAAGTACACATACAAGTTCATGTCCAAAATGACAATAAAAAAAGCAAAGAAAACCTTCGAAAAAATGGCAAATAAAGTTAAACCTATAAATGTCCAACAAATTGATTGATTGCATCGGATTTTACGGGATAACATTCCATTAATATACTTAACTTATATCGAGACATCCCCAGCCAGCTATATTTAAAGCTTTTTTCACCTTTGCCGTAAGCTCAGAGCAACATGCGCTCTTTAACGTGCCAGGCCATGGTGCAAACCGCGACATCGATTTTTAAGGTTTCTTCCGAAAGACCTAGTGACTTCGATTTCTAATTGCCAAGTGCTTGTCGAAAGGTCATTTAAATACTGTCTATTTCAAGTCTTTGTTTGAACTTGAACTATGACCTCCAAAATACGAAGCGAGCACTATCGTAGTGGTTACCACTAGAGAAATGAGACCGGGTGGTCATATCGTTATAAAACAACGATCAATCAATAAATGAATAAATTATATAAACATATTCAATCTGTGTCAAAACCACAATCCCAAAGCAACATAGAAACTTTGAAACGGAAATTTAAAGTAAAACAAGTGAAGTGAGGCCGGATGCTTTGGAAGGTGAGAACTTCCTGTTTAGCTAATGTTACGTTTGTAATCAAAATTGGAAATTAAAGGAACATGAGGAGTAAAAATATATTCAAGGTAATTTTGAATGCGGAGATTACAAATAATTAAATAATAAATAAAACATAGTTAAAACATAATCAAATATTTACATTTATGATGTTTGATTGTATTAAACTCTGTTTGAGACCAAATGAAGTTATAGGATCATAGTTACATTTGCTATTGCGGCATCACTCATTCTTGCTTACGCCTATACCCGTGACGCCATTGATTGGCTGTTCCAGCAATTGGAATTGCATGCCGTACTCAACACTGTTTGAAATTTATTTCAGAATTAGGATTCAAAAACAAAAATAGGATTTAAAAAAATTGCAAAATGCAAATATAATCGCTAAACTTTTTAGAAACGGCGTTTATAGTGCTATAACTTCCATTGCCGTGCAAAGCAAAGTAATCATAACGAGTCATCGCGCGTTTTTTAGTTGGATTTGCACGGCAATGGAAGTTATAACACTATAAACGTCATATCTAGACAGTTCAATTGTTAATTAATACTCAGTTATCCTGTTTACCTTGTACAAAAAATCTTTTTGAAATTGTTCCGAAAAAACTCTTTCTCTCCAGTCCGGAAGCGAATTGTTCTTAGTATGCCTAGTAGAATGTTTTAACGCATTTCGAGTCTTTTTGTCGTTCCGTTGTTTCTTTTTTCTGCTTGTAGGAACAGGCGGATATTTTATTGTTTCAATTTTACTCGCATATTCACTACTTTCTCTTGGATAATCGTAATCAGATTCATCGTCACTTTTACTAGTATTTGCCTTTCTATGATTGTTACTCCTTGGCCGGTTCTTGTCGGGCAGCCCGAAATACCATCTTGGTGTTGAACTGTTCAGCATATATCTCTCAGTTTGGTTCATTGTGCTGTTTGAAGAATAACAATTCCTTGGACTGTTAGCATCAGTTCTCGTACTAAGATGATCCGGTCGAGGAGATAAATTTTTAAACATGGATCTTCTTATGTTCTTATACTAGTTTTTACCTAATGTTGAACTCTTTTATGAATATCTCTAGAACACACGAATTTTCCTTGTCAACAAGACGACAGGCGAACTTTTTATCAAAAAGCACCTATTTAAAGTGTTGGAACAACTTGAGCAACACGCAAAATCCTCCTTTAAACTCAAATCGCTTTCTTTATATGGATATATTTAGAACGCACGAATCAGTTTCTTCGCCCGCAATTTTGAAAACAAAAGATAACTTGTTAAATCACCAGTCTAAAGAGCTTGAACAACTCGAACAAAACACTAAATTTGCAACCAGGAAGATTCATAATATGATTTCCGTACTTAAATTTGTCTACAATATGTTATGATTGTTTGACAAAAAGATAACGGTCGTATACATGGAATTGTTTAAATCTTTTGTCTTGTGTTAAAAATTATGAACGACTCAAATAGTTAATTTTAGATCAAATCATTTAAGATAAGTATTTGAACACATGACAATGACTTTAGTGGGTTATATTAAAACAATGATAAGGTTGTACTAAAATTACCGTTGTTTAGTAGAACCTACTAATTGTACAGACAAAAGAACAAGAAGACTGATTCATTTAATGGAGTTAACGTCCCAGTCAGGAATTTTTCATTTATGTCGATATTGCACCAGCTATAGGTGAAGTGACAGAAAGTCTGACCTTTGCATTGCACTCATGGTAATTTGAGGGGTCTTTAACATGCCACATCAAGCGGTTTTTAAGGTCTCTTCCGAAGGACCCCGCGACTTTCATTTCTAAAAAGCCAATACTTGGCAAAGAACAGTCACTACCTTTTTTTAAGTCTTGTATTGGTCAGAGCTACAGGGATTCGAACCCTGACCTCCCACATACGTAGCGAACACTCTACCAACTGAGCTACATAGTGGTCAAAAGAACGTGTAGAGTATCCATTCATCATTAATATATTAACGTTTATTAGCATAACGTGTAAAGGAATACTTCTGAAAAGTTTTTGCAATTTAACAACCTTACATTACATTTTATCCATTTAAAAACAATTGAAACCAAATAAACTAATTTAAACAGTATTTATGTTTGAAAAACGTATATGATAAAAAATACTAGAAAAGATTCTGGACCAATAGTGAACTCTTACTAGCACATTAACTAGTCTCTAATCAAACAAAATCAAACAAAATAGATAATAATAATAATAATAATAATAATATAATAATAATAATAATAATACAGGCACTTAGCTACAGCATATACTTTTTATTTATTTATTTTTTTGAAAATTAAGTGCATTCAATTCTTGTGGTACTCTCACATGGCAGCTCAAAGCTAAAGAAACACTGCTGTTCATTTGCGCTAAAAGGCATTTTGTCTTCATTTCCACGGCATAACTAGTACTGATACAGGACTACAAAAGGATATAACAAAAAGAAACAAAACCATGATAATAAGAAACATAGTGACTAGACTGTAACATGATATCAAAATGTACCCCTATGTTGATGTAAACCGTAACATAATGTAATGGTTGTGTAAAGCTGTGATATCCTGATAATTATAACGAAACATGACACGTTAATAACAGATTGGCACACGCCTCTTATTTCAAAAGATGTTGTAATTGGCATGTTTGCTCCCTACAGAACAAAGTATATAAAGTGTGGAATGGACTGGTTTTCAGACTTTGTCAGTTCTGCTTATCCCCCAGCGTCGAAGATAAACTTGTATGTCCTGCTTACGCCACAATCCGAAAATAAGTTACTGAACCATATTGCTGGGAAAAACCCTCCATTTTTAGATTAATCAAGCTGTTGTTTGTTAAATATGTAAAACAATTATGTAAGTTAGGTAATTTTTTATTTCGGGCGTTTAAACTAAGTAATAATCAAAATGCAATAATTTAATCTGTTAGCATTTCTCCGTATCATTACTTATTCTGTTTTGTGTGTATTGCTTGCTCATTGCTATTCATGTATGTATGCATGTTTTTGTATTCATGCTCCAATAAGTTATATTACTTACGGAAATAAAGATCGAATTGAAGATTGAAGACAGATGACATTGAATCTATATAAACTGTATTGGACTAGACTCAAAGAAACACTAGGCCAAGTTGGTCAAAGCTTGATTTATTTAATCAATTGAATGGTCAAAATTTGTATTTTGCATCATATAATTTTTTTTTAATTTTTAATTTTATTTTATTTTTTTTTTTTTATTTTATTTTTTTTTTTTGTAAAGCACGAACAATGAATATAATTTCATGAAATTGGAACAAAATGTCTTAAAACTGTTGATTCCATAACTTTTAATAAGGAAACTTTGTCGCTACCTCCATTATCATGGAAAAGAAGAATGAATTTATCTAATAACTTACTATTGTTGTCTGCTATGTTATTACCATAACAATATCTGTATAATTGCTATAGCAATTTTTGTCAAGTTTGCTTTGCAAATAAATATTATTATTATTATTATCTTTCAAGAATATGAATTTTAAACCGGCTATCAAGCAGTGACATTTTTAGATAAGGTTAAATAAGATGATGATGATGATGATGATGATGATGATGATGATGATGATGATGATGATGATGATGATGATGACGATGATGATGATGATTATTATTATTATTATTATTGATAATCAAATCTCGAGACCATGCAGTCCCAAATCTCAAACCAGGGTTCCTTCGGCGAAGAACACAAAAATCCAACCCAAGAGTCTAGTCCAAGACTATTATGCAAGAGATCGTTTCCAATTTAGGGCTCATTCTGTGAAGAACAAGAGTCCAATCTAAGAATCTGGCCCAAGAGGTTTATGCAAGAGATGAGATCGTTTCCAATTTAGGGCTCATTCTGTAAAAACCAAGAGTCCAATCTAAGAATCTGGCCCAAGAGGTTTATGCAAGAGATCGTTTCCAATTTAGGGCTCATTCTGTGAAGAACAAGAGTCCAATCTAAGAATCTGGCCCAAGAGGTTTATGCAAGAGATCGTTTCCAATTTAGGGCTCATTCTGTAAAGAACAAGAGTCCAATCTAAGAGTCTGGCCCAAGAGGTTTATGCAAGAGATCGGTTCAAGACCAAAATCAAGGAGTCGTTTCAAGAAGGGATTGCTCTGTCCAAAGTCCTGTCCTAAGTATGCCCCGAGAATGCCACCAAGTGCGCTACAGGGCTCCATGTCAAGCACACGATCGCGATGCAGGGTCCAATTCATTCCAATCCAGAACATATTTTACATGGTGCCTTTCCAAACTCTGCTACTACAAGATAGTAACTAACACCACTGCGGTTTCTGTCAGCAGAACCATATCTCTTATACATACTCTATACAATATATCATTTGTGTGTTATCAGATAGTATCGCCGTCGTCACTGCAGCAGGGATTACTTTTCCTCCGCGAGTCACGTCACAGACACACTTATACATTTCTTCACTGAGGACCAGATATACTTCTTCAATCAAATCTGTAGTTTCTTATTGTTTGTAGAGTTTACCCGTAGATTAGGTAAGTCAATTTTATTTATTTATTTATTTATTTATTTATTTATTTATCTATTTATCTATTTACTTATACATTTATTTTATTCACTTACTCATTTATTCATTCATTTATTTATTTATTTATTTATTGTATTTATTTATTTATTTATTTATTTATTTATTTATTTATTTATTTATTTATTTGATTTTATTTTATTTTTCCCTCCTTGATATCACTATTATATATTTTCAGTAACATATTTATTATGATTATTTTGGTATTTCTAGCTCCCTTTTGCATTCCTTAGTACTAGTAATCTTGAGTTCTATAATTATGTAACTAAATGAAATTTAATTGTCATGTGTTGATTTTGATTTTTTATTAAAATAATGCATTCATAATCAAGTTGTTATGTGCTGGTTTTGAATGCATTATTTCAATGAAACTTCAAAATCAGCACATGACAAATTTATTAACATAATACATGTATATGTATCCATGTTTTACCTGCGTAGATTTTACGTTTCGTTATTAATAATCATCTAAATACCAAACAGGATATTCTTAATGTTGAAATAATTAATCAGGAGATTATTTTAGATGCAATTATGTATACTTATGATTTTAATATATTTTATATTACTATTCACCGTTTAGTGAGGTGTGTTCACTTTGGTATTTCCTGCCAGTTATTTTTCTTTGGTTAGGTCTTTTATACTCACTTTCTTTCATGTTTTTTTTTTATTATTTAAAGAAATTATTGCCACACGATAATTTTTATATTCTTCATGGTTGTGAATAGTTTTCATCTGGTTTTCCTTATCCCCCCCTCTCTCTCTCTCTCTCTCTCTCTCTCTCTCTCTTCTCTCTCTCTCTCTATCTATCTCATTTTCGATAATCACTATGAATTTAGTTGATTCACTGTATGGATACCATGGGGAATTTTACGCTCTCTCTCGCTCTCTCTCTCTCTCTCTCTCTCTCTCTCTCTCAAGCCTGAAATTAAACAACAGCTGTAGGATAAAAAGTAATTTCATTTCATCTCATTTTCTATTTGTTAATGTTTTTGTTGCATTACAAGAAGGGAATGTCGTGCTTTATTACTTTATTGGCACTGACATACTCCATACGATTGAAGAATCAACTTTTACAAAGTATGTTGCATTAAATAGAATAGATAAAGATATAAATAAAGTTATAATTTATAATGATTTAGGGATTTAGGATTTCATTTTATAGACATTATGGAAATCCCGAAGGAACAAAAGTAAAATTAGACCAATTTACACGTAGTTTTGTTTCATCGTGGAAGTTTTACAAGTGTGACACATCTATGACTCAAACAGGTTTAGAATCAAAAGACAAAAGACGCGCTAAGACACATCGCCTTACAGAATTCAATGTTTCTTTTCCTAGCAATAAAATAATTTATATAAATAACAATTTAGCATACTGTTAGATGAACACTGAACATATGACAAGTTAGGAGAAAATGACACTCGCTTAAAAAGTTCAAAATCATGTCATTACTCATAATATTAAAGGGAAAATAATCTTTTACGAAATGTTATTTAGCGAAACAACGTAGAACTTATTTTGCGAAGTTACGTGAATTGTTTTCTTACACGTTTTATCAAAATTGGAGCGTTTGACAGCATCATTACATAGCTGAGCATATATCTGTGTTTGTGCATGTGCTAAAAATTTACAAGGCCATGTCTCGTGAAATTTTAGGTTGCATTTTTGACAAATTATGTTTTGTCATCGATCAAATTGTTAAAGGCGTTACAACGCGAATAGGGTGTCTCAACTTGCAGGGGGTATTAAAGCAAAGTGTAAGGCGTTATTGTGCATAAAGCGTAACAATGCCCCCCCCCCCAAAAAAAAAGGAAAGAAAGAAAAAAACCGTAGCCCTGCAAAGTAGGCGTAATTGTGCATAAATTGAAATGCGTATAAATGCGAAGTGAAATGCGTATTATTGCAAAGCGATAGGGTGTTAACATTTCAGAAAGATTACTTGTTATATAACTTGGTGACCATGGAAACAATTTTGTATGGGGAGTAAAAGGATGCTTAGCACCAATTTTACCACTGTCAACCGGATTAAGTTATGAAAAAACGCATAAAAACTCACTAAACTCGTATAAACGTTATAGTATTTTTATTTTGAGCTTAAATGTTAAGGTGTCTGTACCAAAAGCCCACCATTATGAAAATAAGAGCCATTATTACTTTCTTTGAAAATACAAAGTCAGTGCTCTATAAATGAGATTCAAAGTCCTTTGAAAAAGGCAAAATCTCCGTTCTTTTTCACATTCAATTGGATAGAAATATACACATAATCATATGTGACAAACCGTGAAATTAGTAAACTATGAAAACCTTTCAAGTGTTTTAGATATATTACATAATTAAAGAACTTCAAACATTTAATATTACTTATCTTATATTGACTGGAAAACGCCAGCTATAAATATTGTCTTCGGTTTAAGCTAGTTTGTTTTTGTCGTTCGTTTCGGAAAATAATACAAAATCTGAGTTTTTCATAAACATTACATAATGGATGTACTACAAAGATTAATGTGAAGAATTGTATATTGAGTGGAAAATAATGCTTTAAAAACTGACTGTCTTCAGTCAAAGCGGTGGTTAAAGAATTATACACGTTTGTTTTTGTCGTTGCTTTTGGATGTTATTGCCAGAAGATGTCGGTGTTAATGTGATTGAAATCGCTATGAATACCAGCGGATGTGATGACACTGCCAGAGTTTTTATTTTTTTTTCAATTTTTATTTTCCTATTGATAAACTGCCAGTGATGAGGTTATTGTTCTTAAAGAACAAATGCTTATATTTAACAAGAAGTGAAGGTTGTCCATATAAATATCAAACACAAACATACCGATCCCTGTTCAAATCATTATACCAAAAAAGCAACGTAAAATCTTTAAAAACTGGAAAATTAAGTTAGACACGCAAACTGCCGCCATATCGATTCGGAAGCCTTTTTCTTAGCTGACCAGCATGGACATCTAACTTGTATTTTGCACATTGTCCCTTATTGCATTTATCATTCATATATTTTACTCTAGTTACCTTTCTTTGTTTCATTGATAACAGTATCTCATTAGCCATTTTCACTGAAAATTAATATATATGTTTTATGTATATATTGTATTAATTGTTTGTATTAATCAAACATACCAATCCTTGTCCAAATCACGATTCCAAAGCAAAGCATACACTTGAAGCCGACAAATCAGATTACACGCGAACTTCTACTAGGGAAATGAGGCCGAGTGTTGCGGAAGTGTAAACGCCTCCTGTTGAGCTAGCTAAATCCGCTTTTTCGTGGCACTACAATTAAATAACGATTGTAGTTATTGTTTATTGTCTTAAAAAGCATAAGGTAATGGCCATTGTGTGAATAAGCGGGTCTGTCACGTGACGCATTCAACGACAGATTGCCTGGGTTCGAGCCAAGATGGTGAGAGGGGCACCATATAAAGACTTTGCCTTACTTAGCCAACGCGAACAGTTGAACAGACAGAGCTATCTAGATTAACTAACTTTTTAAAGAAGCGTTCATACCTAGACAACACATGTGTCAAGATTAACTTACTTCTATTTTAAAGTCGCGTCCATTGACAAATTGACAATATTTATTTCGGTGCTAAGAAGGCTTGTTCAAACATCTTTTTATTATGTAATCTGTAATTGCATGATCTATTTTGAGGAGATAATTATCTCAAACATTTGACAATTATCCAAGTTACTCTAATTACTGACCAGTGAATGAGATGTAATCGTACATTAACTACAATAATGGCGGGAATTAAAGGCGTTCTTTTGATACATCAGAATGTTGTACATACACATGGTTAGCGTAACAAGGGGGATAACTGTTAATCTCTGTTGACAGTTCTAGAGCATGTAATGTATATATGCATTGCGCAATTACTGCTACTGAGGACCTTTGTTTTTATGCATTAATCTGCTAATCGAAGTAATGAGAAAATGTGGTAATATATAATATACGATTCCTGTTTATTGCTGATGTTATGACATTGTATAGGTAAACAACATTGACCTGTCAGCTTGACCTTTCATTAAGGAATATTCATATAGGCGGGTCCATCCAGTACATGGAAAGTGTTCGCAGTTAATACATAAATGTATATAGTCCAACCTGTCTATAAACGCCACCGAAGGGAAGCATTAAAAGTGGCATGTAAGGACATACAGGTTCAAATATTAAGAATAATGGACAATCGGGATACAGTTCTACTGGTCTTTAGAAGTAGATGGTCCTTATGTAGAGGTGGTCTTTAAGACAGGTTGGACTGTAAATAGGAGTTGCTTATTCTCCCAGAGCAATCGGGTTTGGTGGAAGTTTGTGTGTTTAACTAATTGCCAGTTTCAAAGTATTTACTTTGCTTTGGAATTGTGGTTTGTACATTGATTCATTGATATGTTTGTTTGAGATTAATATTTACAAGACAAATTTCTCGTCGCAAATTGCTGAAAAATTACTTATGTGACATACAAAAGATCCAGCCAACCAACAGATGGTTCTATTAATGTTTTAGATGGTTGTGAGAAACGTTCTGCAGCACAAAATTCTGAATACTAAAGCTGCATTGCACTTGCCTTTGTGATTTAGTGAAGTATGGATAGTAAATGATGCCTTTTCATTACGTAACTGTCTAGTTTTTTTCCATTGTTAAGCATCCGTTATATCGTGTTATTATCGGATAATAATGGGTCTGTACTGTAAATCTTCGTTGTGTTTTTACATTTACGACTCGTGTTAATAACATAACAATGCACACCATTCTTATTGTTGCAGGTGCTGATATAGTAAATACATTGGTGTGTTGATTTTTTAGTATTGCATCACGGCAAATAATTTTTAGATAGATTTGTGATTATTTTAAATAGGTTCGTTTCCACTTAACAGAAAGCGAAAAGAAATAAAACAAAAGTTCAATGACATCACTATAAAGCTAAGCTAATATCAATATCTCATTTCTATTTCAGAAATAAGGTAATTTTCCAATGTCATTATGAACTTGCAAAGTATAATAGACTGTCTCAAATTGCATAAGAAGCCTTTTGTGCAATACTTTGAGAAACAAAACTATTGACTGGATTTAAAACAAAACTGTTACTATAGAAATCAAAGCTAGATGAGTCTAAACTAATATTGTGATAACACCATGCCTTCGAATACCCATTGCCAAAATTAAAGATCTGAGTTTTTAAAGAATTGTGTATTGCATTCTTAAAAACAGTTCAGCGCCACAACATGTATGTATCGATATGAAATAATAGTCCATTTATATAGTTCTCTGATACCATTCTCATATCGAAATTAACAAGTCTGTCAAAAGATATATTTTGAATAAATATAAAATAATGTTTACAGTGAATACAAACATTAGCATTATATCATGACTTTTAACCATTGATACAAAGAAACAGAACTTGTTTTATTAAATATCTTTATGTATGTATACATATCTGTTTTTGTACTTGATTTCATTTAATGATATCATTAACCACATCAGATGAATTTAGTAGCATTGAAACATATAACTTATATTCTTTGTTGTTATAACAGCGTGTCTCGTGGGTTTACGTTTTCTAGTGTACCAATGACTTATTTACCATAGATATTAGTTTTATTGGTCCA
The DNA here is from genome assembly GCA_021292105.1 of Anadara kagoshimensis. Classification (NCBI taxonomy): domain Eukaryota; kingdom Metazoa; phylum Mollusca; class Bivalvia; order Arcoida; family Arcidae; genus Anadara; species Anadara kagoshimensis. The sequence goes on from CM037869.1 coordinate 13,447,157, forward strand.
AAGCGTTGGCTTACGGATCATTGCGCCTTTCACCGCTTGAGCTTTAAAATTTAATACCAATCGGTAAGATCCTAACATGAGAATGTTAATTAGTTCTTGGAGAAACTCTGTACATTTACCTTTTTTCAATTTTATCATAAAATTGTCACGTACAACTTTCTTGGATGTATTCTATAATGAAATTTAAAACAGGGTATGTGACATCTGTGTTGATTTAAAATTCGTAAAGTTAACCAAACTAAAAAGATAGAATTTTATACACTTAAACTTTTTAAAATTTTCATCACATGATGGACTGTCGTTAAACCCCAACTGCCTATTGATGATCTAGCTCAAATTCTATGATTGATTCATGTTTTTACTGTTATGCTTCATGCTTCGGTTGTCACACTGCACATAATTTGTATACCAAAATTACATTTTTTTTTTTTTTGAAAAATTAGATATTTGTTTTGCTTTTGCTTATCGCTTCTTCTTGTTTTTACTTTGTTCTTTCTATGGTTGCGTACAACTTGTTGTTTCGGATATTGACCAGTACATGTGTACGTTATTCAACTACACACTCTTCTATTTCTTATGCCAAAACATTTTATTGTACACAACTATATACGAATTACCAGCCTGGATACATCATAGTATACTACATAAAAACAAAACAATTGCTAATTGTATACAAATATACTTAAGAATCATGGACAAAGAGTCAGGGTTCACTTAGCAGTAATTAGAGACCAGACTTATTACCAGTCTCTGCAATGAGTCCAAAACAAATAACAACCGGCGTGATTCAATATTTTCCAAAGATACAAATGTTATCCGCCTGCTTACTTTCCTTTGTCATTATACGTAAAGTACAGACCTGTCGAATGTTTAACATTGAGCTAACAAAAAGGAATCAAACCCTGGTGCCTAATGGCCGAGTTATAGATAGATAGCTAATGATCGAAAATCTGCCGGGTGATAGATGTCAGCTGCCGACAAGCTGCAGCGATATTGATTAACGAAGGGGTTGTCACACGCTTTCGTTTCGGTACTTTTGTAAAAATATTGTTAACATTTCGACAGGTCTGTGCCGTATGTTTATCTGTACAACAGTTTCATGCCCATCAAAGTTTATCAATACCATCTTTAACAACAATCAACATTTGTTTTCTGTTTACTTTATCATTTTTGTATTTCCCTTAATTAAACCAATACACCAATCAAACAAAAGTACAAATTCGTTTTACAGAAATAGACTATAAAACTAAAAATAAAATAGAAAATAAAATAAAAAATTGTTTTGTGCACGTATTTCCTTATCCTTATCTCTTGTTTGCTAACTTCGTTTGTTCGTTCGTTGCTTTGTATGCTTGACTTCTCAAACTCGCTTTTCATAGTGCTTTCTTACTGAAAACTTACTATTTTATCCGTCAACAGCAGGAAGCTCTTAACAACCGGTTGGACTTCCTTTTGAACCCTAAAGCATTAACTGTCAAGTAAATATTTGGGGAAAAACATAGAAATGATGCGTGAGAGCACCATGCCTTTTAATGCCCATTGCCAAAAGATTTGTGTTTTAAAAGAATCGTGCATTTCATTTTTAAAAACAGTGCTGTCACTACCTATATGTATCGCAATAAAATAATAGTCCATTTATATAGTTCTCTAATACCGTTCTCATGTCGAAATAAACAGTCTGTCAAAAGATATATTTTTAATAAATATAAGACAATGTTTACATTGAATGCAAACATAAGCATTATATCATGACTCTTAACCAAGTGTTTTAAGAAGAGTTGATACAAAGAAACGGACCTTGTTTTATAAAGGTATACATATCGGTTTTTGGTACTTAATTTCTATTGATGATAACATTAAACCTACATCAGATAGATTTGGTGCATTGAAACATATAACTGATAGTCTTTCGTTTCGGTACCTTTGTAAAAAAAATATTGTTAACATTTTGTCTGTGCTGTATGTTTATTCGTACAACAGTTTCATGTCCATCAAAGTTTATAAATACCATCTTTAACAACAATCAACATTTGTTTTCTGTTTACTTTATATTTTTTGTATTTCCTTTAATTATACCAATACACGAATAAAACAAAAGTACAAATTCGTTTTACAGGAATAGACTATAAAACGAAAACTAAAAAAGAAAATAAAATAATAACAAAAATTGTTTTTGTGCACGTATTTCCTTATCCTTATCTATTGTTTGCTTACTTCGTTCGTTCGTTCGTTCGTCTGTAGCTTTGTATGCTTGACTTCTCAAACTCGGTTTTCATAGTGCTTTCTTACTGAAAACTTACTACTGTATCCGTCAACATCAGGAAGTTCTCAACAACCGGTTGGACTTCCTTTTGAACCCTAAAGCATTAAATGTCAAGTGAATATTTTGGAAAAAACATAGAAATGATCAAAATGCCTTGAATCCATTGGTTGTTTTAGATTTAAGGTTAAAATTGAAATAAAATACATTAAAGTCCTTCTCTTTAATGCCTCGTTTGGCTGATTCTGTTTCCTAATAAATTATATGTGCATGGTTTCCAAGTAAAATTTCGTTCTATGTACAGCAGCAGAAAAAACTAGATACCTCCCGTTTAGTCTTGATATATGATATCATCACAACAGCATGTTTTGATCTTGTAAAACACATAAAAACCTTGTTAAAGAATGTGACCCATGCAATGCCCCCCTCACTTAGTATATAGGCAGTTTGAGTATTCTAGAAATGCGGATAATCTGATATCATGATTTGATATTAGTGCAGTCACGTATTTTGTAAGAACAGTAATTCGACCATTTTCGAAATGTATGTATACATTTGATCAAATTAGTTCGCTTCATACTTGATGTCATACTTTGTAAAAGGGGTTCAGCGGAACAGTTATTCGACAGTTTTAATAACGTATTCACGTGTTCTCAAAATATTGGTATATCATAATTATTCTGGTCTTGTAAACACTTGAGAAACATGTTCAAGAAGGTTGGGATCAAGGACCTCTTGCTGAGATATAAAATAGTAGTAAATATCATGTAACAAGCTACATACGCCCGTAGTGTGAACAGATAACTAATATAAACATTGTGATTTGAGGGTACAACTGACATATAAATTAACATCTTATGTACAAAAAACATACGTTAGGAATTCTTTCGTTGGGTTGATGAATTCCTGATGTTGATTTCTTAGTGTATAAAATATCATTTTTACAGGCCATGAAAACCCGAACTTTAACCTTAGTTAGCAAAGGTTGTCATCGTAAGCAATGTGGCCACCTCAGTTGAGAAAAGTATTATAAATTATTTATAAGTCTCTCATCTATATTATATAATCTTGTTTTATTTATTTTGTTTTTTTACAATAGCATGTTATACAAAAAGTAAAGTGATTGGGCTAAAATTCTGACCACTATTTTTATGTAACAATGAATTTGTATATTTGTTTCAAAATATTTTTTAAAACTTCAGTTGTATTTTTTACAAAGTAGGAGGGTAATTTCCTTCTTTCCGCATCATGGGCCATGGGATGAATGTCAACATTTTTTCTATTTTCTGATAAACATTTTTAGCCCTGCTTTTCGAATAAAGAGTGGAATATTAAATAAGAACTTCCTTCCGTCCAGATACTTCTTGTCTGGAGCCATTGTCAAAAACTATTAAACACTATTTTATGAAACTTGCTGTAAAGCATAGATGATCTACATCATGTGTTTTTAACTTTTTCACATTTTGCAGGTGTTATCATATACCGGTATACTCCAAACATGCCACCGCCTACTATATCAAGGATCATCTAGTTCATAATGAACAATAAAACATCATTAACATGCAATCAATGACCTACCACGAGTTAAGAAGAAAGCAAGCACCTGTTTCGAAAACTCAGTTTTCCATATTGCAGGATGTAACATTAAAAACAACAAATGCATTGCCCTATTATCCGGTCTGATGAAAAAGTTATATAGAGTTTTTTTTTTTTTTTATTATTCTATTTTGAGTTTAGTTTATATGTGCTGTAATATCTACTATTGACGTGATTTTATGAAACATGACATATTGACCTGCATGTTTAGGAAAGATTTTAAGCAGATTTGTAGTTGATTAATTCCTCTGTTAATTAATTTCATAGAACGTGACATGCATGATTCGGAAAGATTTAAGCAGATTTCATAATAATTGAAGTACAAACACTTCTATTAACGCATTACTAGTCGGTTAAATCAAGTCCCAAAAGACAATACGTAAAGATAGAAAATCCCTTTGGTCAGAAACTGCAGTGCTTTCTAGGTGTATACAACAACTGTTACAACACCATAAAGTCCAAAGCGTTTGACGACTTCATTTGATGTATCTGCACGGCTGCTAAAATGATGATAGGTACGCCAAAAAGTCCCATATTGATATTAAAATCCAAGTATACCGTCTTGAAATGCATTCAAAATACATTTATGTGTTTTTGTCGCGTTTGTCTGTTTCTTTCATCAACTTTGTTTTGTTGCATGGACTATTTATTACAAAGCACGTGTTTTTTCAATTATTTATCTTATTCTGATTTAAAAAAAAATAATATAATATTCGTGCTTCTTCAACACAAAACCTGTTAGATAACATACAATATGAAAAATCTTTTAAAAAATTCTTATATGCAAGGTTTTGCAATAATGATTCAAATCCATAAAAATTTAACTCAGAAAAACTCGGTGATGCCACATTTTCTTAGTTCGTAGGTTTGCGTGTAATAAAGCAAAAGAGCTGAATTTAGAATATCAGACTACCACAGTCATATCAGATTTTCCTACAGGTCGTACATGAAGTAGAGCATTCACTCTTACTTAACTTAACAACCTTTTTTATTATTATAAGATAAACGTTTACTAAATTACAACCAGCCCCTTGTAGCTATGTTACTTAACCACATACCTGTTTTTATGACTATAAGTGTTTTCAGGGGAACTTCAGGTATGAAGTAATTACGGCCCTCTTGTAGACAACTGGTATAAGTAATTGAATCCCATGTAGGTGTAATTAGATTATCAATTAGTGAAATGGTAAGAGAATTGTTGATATATTACACATGTATGATATTTTTGTATGTGTTAGAAGGATACAACTACTATGATACTATGAGAGTCAGAGTATTTGTGACAGTGAAGTATGATCTTCCATAGAATATTTTATAAATTGAATAATGGTTGATATTATTCACTTACTTGAGCCTAGTTATAACCGAAAATCTGTATGCTCATCCGCGATTGATATAAAGTATTTCTAAACAAAGGAAATTGATGACACTATAGGAATGTTTACACAGAAAGACGATAAAACGTCATATACGCACGCAACAGGATCCGGCATTTGCGTGGTTTTTCAACATGTTAAATCCCCACAGTGCCAACGTTTTACTCTGGACAATCGCTAATGCGCAGACAGATTTCCTGTTACGACTAGGAACAAGTAATTGAAAATATTAAATAAATCTTTATTAAAGTTCATTTGATTATCAATGGAAATTAAGCATACTTCACTGTCACAAACACGCCGACTCTCATAGTAATAGATTCTGTACGCCTTGCCATTAGACATCGTATATTGTAGATTTTGTGATACAAGAACAACCAACGTCATCAGAAACCGCGTTAGATGACGTCAAAGAATAACGCGACTTGTCACGTAATCTCACAAGTCTTATCACCAGCTAAATCTGTTCTCAATCATGCAGAATATATGTCAATTTGCTCACATAAAGTGGACAGTTTTCTCTGAATATTCGGCCAGTTCCATCCTTCCTTCGCCCAAGAACAAACAAACTATAACTACTGGTAGCTTCACTCTCCTCTCAAATAAGAATTAATCGGAGCAGTTGAATTTGTGATAAATAATTTTATTAAACATTTGATAAGTAACCTTTTTTCAATATATTTAACCTAATATTTCACCAGAGAGAGAGAGAGAGAGAGAGAGAGAGAGAGAGAGAGAGAGAGAGATGCATTAGATCTTATCAGTTTCTCAACTTGGGGATGATAGGAAACAAGATCTGAAGTGTATATTATCTTTTTCCATTTATAACTGTGAGGATAATTAGTTAGTGCCAGATTGGGTTACCCTGATCAAAGTTCCGGGGAGTTAAGTGTTTAATTAGTTACCACAGTAACAACCTACAGATATTTTAACTGTTTCACTATGTGCTGATTTTATAGCCCTATTACCTTGTTAAAAATGCAATAAATATCAGTTTTTATACAGTTTTATACATTTTGTACTTAGGAAAATTACAATCTTGAACTAATTGTAGCAATTGTTTTGGCAAAAAGCGATAGTTTTAATCTTAGCACAAATCTTGTCCTGAAAGTAGTTTAAAACATAAATACAAGTCCCTACAATAAAGTATCAAGATGGTATTTCAAACATTAATTTTTTCTGAATAAAATAAGTCCAAACAAATTTTTGAATACAAATTTATCAGGGGTATATTTCGATACAAAATGGTCATAAACAACATGGCTATCAAGTCTCATTAAAATACATGTACTTTTCATGATAAACGCATGTAACATGTATTGTTCATAATGAATAAATGTTTTGGATTGCGTCGAAATGTCTTCAGGAAATACTAGATATCACAACATTGGGTAATATTTTATTTTGTTTGTAATCTTCGTCCCTTTAATGGAGTTCACCAGCGTACCACGTGATCAAAACACTTTAACGTTTGTGCTGAACATTTTTGAAAACGTTTATGTCAATGATGGTACTTAAAATAAACTAAGTCTCGTGTCACGGTAGGCGTGGCAGAATAAGGATCCCTGCTGTATAATGCCATCAGCGCAACGCGCAGTCAAAATTTGTTCATTTTCGTCTATAGCTGTCGACGTCTCGATATAAGTGAAATATTCTTGACTGGAACGTTAAACACCATTACTAAACGTCTAAATTCTTAACAAAATTTTAACAAAAATATTTCAATTATGCTAAGTTTAACTTAAGTTAAGGAAATAGCTTACTTTAATGATGGTTATGAAACTGGGGCCTGACAGTTTGCCAATAAAAAATCTAAAAATACGTTCAGGGAATCAAGAGCACAACATTAAAATTAAAACACGTTACAAGAAATAAAACACAGTTACAACAATTATTACAAAATCCATTCACAAAATGCAATACAATAATAATGAACATCGGTTTATAAGATAACATACTGATTGTAAGTTGTTGTTTTTTATTGTCTTTTTTCCCTTATATTTACCGTTCGTTCAATTTTTATAGACCGTTATTGAATACACATTAATATTTGATCTTATTAAATAAGTGGGAAGTCTAGGTGATCGGAATTAAAATCTCACTCGACCCAAGCCTAGTTGGAGAAGATGTGTGTTTCCGAATGCCGGTGATTTTCTGGGACACCTCCGTACAGTAAGAATGGTGTGTAACTATTCAGTCAATAATATTTCACTTATATTTCAGTATAGTATACGCGTTTAGTACCTATACGCTTCATTTAGTTGTAGTCTCTGTTTCAAGAGTCTATACGGTTTGGCCGACATTTTGCTGCTTGGTAAGACAAACACCAACAGGTGTGAAGATACATGTGTTTTACAACAGATGTTTCGTAACATACATGTAGTTGGTAGGTTAATCTTCGAGCCTTGTACATAACTGCGATCTGTAGATGATGATGATGATGATGATGATGACAAATTAATTTTCAACTCAACGTTGACAGTGCCAAATGTGGTTCGTCGCTGTACCACGTGGTCAATACCTCTTAACATTTGTGCGGAACATTTTGGAAAACGTCAACGTCACAATTTTCCGGAATAACGTCGTTTTTACGGGAAAACGTCATATTGTGCGATTTCATGTCCATTGGAAACAAGCGTTTCGCAGACACGTTAGAAGGTATCACGTGTTACAGCGGCGAACTCCATTGAAGTTTACAATGCGAAATGATATGACGTCAACAATCGGTTATGTCAGTAGACGCGTTTGTATTCATGTGACATTATTAGTTAATTGTAGATTATAATCTCAATTTTCAAAAATTGTATTTTTGTTTACTTTTTAAAAGATTATGAATAACGTAAAATCTTAGTCTTTTAGTCAACAATGAAAGGATATGTCCGTATACGTATGGCAGGCTGTCGTTTTTAGCAGCAAGATGGTGAATTAACTGGAGCATAAAACAACATTTCGTCACTCCACTCCTTAAATTATCAGTACGTGTGGTCTCAACATGAGATTATCATGTACGTGTAATATTTATACATGTATTTAGAAAGCGTTTCGCGATAACATTATATTGTCGACAAACATTACGTCACACCACTCAAACTCATATAATATGAGGTCACTTGATGTAACAGCCATGATGTTTACCAAATAATTCACGTGACTATGTGCATTATCACGTTATTACCATGCGTTAACATAACGCAAAATATTGTTTACGTCATATTTGCCGTTCGCGCGCTGGATGACAATTATTGTATGATAATGCAATTAGTATTTATTACAAAGATAATGAGGAAAACATGCAGTAAATGTAAATATTTTGGAATATTCTTGGTAACTACTCTCTTTATGTTATTAAGGAGATTATTTGAAATTCACAGAGCATCATTGTTCTATTTGAACGATTTTCCTTTACATGCTTTCTGGACCATTTTATATCATTCCTTCAATCCACCGAACATCAAAGTAAATGTAGTTTTAACTTACATAAATGTTTATATGTGTTTTCTTATCACTTTTGATACAGGTAATTATTTTATATTAACTACAAGCATATAATTTTATCTCCATAAAACCGTCAAATTATAGGAATAAAATAAACTCCTTTAAATAACATGATTTTTTCCAAACTAAAAACGGGCGTGTAATCAAACTCATACTGTGCTGAAATCAAAACTAGGTAACTTTATGATTGTAAATCTGTAGAGATGTGATTGATTATATCTGTAATTAGTATAATCAAGCGCTTGAAATTCAGTTTTCGAAATCATCAAAATTGCCTCAGAGAAACTTAAAATTCATTCCATCAAAGCTTTATTTATTAACATATCAAAAATTATGATATACGCCGTAAAAAGAGAGTACATTGTATTTTGTTGATCTGTAGTATAAACAGTTCATAAAACCAATATACACGTCTTATTATAAATAAAAAAAAAACATATGCATGAAACTTACCAAAAAGCAATGTCAATCAAGTCGGTCACTAGTACTATTACTTATCTAACATTAGACTAGTTTTTCTATCTGATTTGACAAAATACAAGTTTTATCGAACACGCATGATACAGAATCTTGTATCACCACACAACACTGTGGTGATACAACATTGACGGTAAAGTGCAGGTGCATTTTCTCATTGTGACGTCACGTCATGGCAAATGTCATAACATAGTTCAGTGGTTTTCTGTGGTAAAATGTAATTTTTTCACATAAAGTATTGTTTTTTTATAATTTTAAATAACCTATTGGAAATGTTAGATAAAAACATCATACACACTGTGTAAATAATTTATACATATACATGTACATGCTGATTATTGTTATCACAGCAGTGCATGTGCAAGTGCACGATTTTTGTGTCTTTAAAAAATCCCGGCATTGATAGAAAACAACTGTATGCATTGTCATGTCGAATGCCGGCCTTCAAGTTCTTCGAAACTAAACATCATCTGTACAATATCACACATTCTAACTACAAAGGGGTTTACCATCGGACCCAGCTGTTTGTGGTGTGGTGGTGTGTACGTTCGCTTTTTATGGCTGTTGTGTCTTGTTTTTGAATCTGAATAAAAGAAAACATGCTTTTGAAGTTTTGTTTTCTCTTTTTTATCTTCTTGCAAGTCCGCACAAATTTCAAATATCCTTTTTTATGTCCTTCTAAAAGTAAACATCGATAATAAAAACATCATAAATACAAAAGAATTGCTATAGCAACCATCTGGTTGTGTTTGTACATTCAGTTTATATTATGACTGTTTTGTTTTCAAATAAAAGAAACCATGCTTTATATACATAAACACATGTAAAAATAATCTAATAAAAGTACGCTTGTATACCCCAGTCAGTATCACCAGTATTGTACTATTGTTAAATCCCCGTAAACTAAGTTTATGGTGGTATATAGGAATTACCCTGTCCGTTTCTCCATCCATCCGTCCGTCCGGCTCAATTTCACGTCCGTTCATTACCCTTCGCGTCTATCGATAGATTTTAACCAAAATGCTCATAAATATATACATACCAACATCAATATCACATGATCTGTCGCATACTAGTTTTAGACGTGTAGGTCCAAGGCCACCCCCCACCCCGGATAGCTGTGTTAAGGGTATTTTTGGTCTTATTGAAGGTGTTGGTTAATTACTGCCATGTGCTACTTTTATTGTTTTTTAATGAAATTAGCCGTTTATATCGATGCTCTATACAGAGTGAAAGGTATAACTACGATTCGAAGCATGGTATGACTTTTTAAAGTTTTTACTTTACTTTGGGTTTGTTTTTTGGACATGGGTTGGTCTGTTTGTTTCCGATTATATAATAGGAAAAGCAAAAACTCGAACGAAGGATAGAAACCTGCGGTGGAGGCAAGGCTTTAAATTTTAAGCAAATAATAGTAACATAGGTGATCATAAAATGAGAGTAAAAAAGACATTCAACGTAAACAAAATTAAAACGAATTGGACCCGTCTCTTTAAAGAGATAAAAACAATTTGGAGTTATGTTTTTAAATCAAAATCAAACATCAAATTACAATCCAAAAGTAATGTAACATTTTGATTACTGACAAATTGAGTTAAACACGTGAACGTCCATCAGGGAAGTGAAGCTAAGTGCTCCATCAGGGAAGTGAAGCTAAGTGCTCCAGAAGGGTAGTGAAGCTAAGTGCTTCAGAAGGGAAGTGAAGCTAAGTGCTCCAGAAGGATAGGCACTTCTTGACCAGCCATCACATACATATCCAAAATTGAGAATGAAAAGAAAATATTATAGTATTTAATATACTAAAATAAATAAAGATTTCTTAAGCAGTATATATTGACACAGATTTCCTCTATTGATTCAATTTACAAACACTTCCAATGATCCACCATGTTACAGGTATTTTACACAACGCATCATTATTGAATGCTTGAGATGTTTTGGAGGTTTTTGTTTCAGATACAAAACTTGTGGATTGATGCTATCACCTGATTGTACAAACTAACGTTTGTAGTAATATAGATGTTATTGTTAGTTGTTGCTTTCTGTTATTCAAACAATGATAGATACCAATTAACCAACTATTTTTTCGTGTTTTCAGAGGTCGGTATCACCCTATCTCTTGCTTGTTAAAAACCTAAAATAGATATTAGGTCATTCCACCGGTAGTCTTGGCTAACATAATTGGAGGGCAATCCACCTTCTAAAATAGCTCTACAGCTACTATTATAAGAACCCATTGTTATATTTGTTCCTTGGAAGAAATTTTGAAACAAAGAAACAAGCAAGCAAACCAGAGAAGGAATTTTCTAAGAGAGAATGTTCCGGTGGCCCATAAGGTCAACACAAGATCTCGCCACTTAGCTCTATTCTTGCCTTTGGTCTCTGCCTATCCAATGCTAGGTTCAGTTCTTTCAGTTCTACTTCAACTGTTGTTCTGCGCACGGTTTTTTTTTTTTTGTTTTTTTTTTTTTTCTGCATGCCCCGTGGTATTTTTACCGGTGGCGTGCTGTTATTGGCATCAGTTTTGAAAGGCGTTCTTTAATCTATTGTTTTAGATATAAATTAATAGATAGAGCTACAGATTTAACATATTTATTGGTTAGCTCAATGTTAAACTTTCGACTGAAATTTACTTTAGATTGCATTCTATATAATAAAGAGCTGCTTTCGATTTACAGTTAGGTATAAACACTTGTCTTCCGTGTTTCAATTATTCTCAATCCTGTATAAAAGACAGAGTTGATCTTAGAAATTAAAAGTGAAGGACTTTTTAATTAGATGTTTATCCTTTATGGCGGCGTTGAGATTAATTTTAGCAATCAAAGAGAAATAAAGCTGATTAGATACGAAACGTGTACAGTACAGACTTGTGGAAAGTTTAACAGTACGCTAACAAATTAGTGCCGAAACGACAGCCTATGATCATTTAGGTCCCTCGCTGCATCAGCTTTTCGGTCACTAGTTATCCATATACAGTACAGGTCTGTCGAAAGTTTAACACAGAGCTAACGATTCTGTGTCTTTTTTGCATCTGATCGGCCCTTTATTACTAACAATAAATCAGGTACTTTTCTATCTGTCTGAAGTTATTTGGTCACAAGCTATCCATATCTAGGCTACTCAGTAGTCGGGTGTCGACCGTTTTTATAGCTCAGTGTTAAACTTTCGACAGGTCTGTACTGTATCTTGGTCGCTAGACACAATTGAGTTTCGAATAGTTTTCGTAGACTGAGTGTTTAACTTTTGACAGGCCTGTACTGTATCTTGATCGCTAGACACAATTGAGTTTCGAATAGTTTTCGTAGACTGAGTGTTTAACTTTCGACAGGCCTGTACTGTATCTTGGTCGCTAGACACAATTGAGTTTCGAATAGTTTTCGTAGACTGAGTGTTTAACTTTCGACAGGCCTGTACTGTATCTTGATCGCTAGACACAATTGAGTTTCGAATAGTTTTCGTAGACTCAGTGTTAAACTTTCGACAGGCCTGTAATGTACATGTTTAATAATTTATGCTTCGTTTATATATCAGAATATACCATGAGTATTCTTTATAATTAATTGATGAAAAGGTAAAATTAAAAAAGATTCCAACCCAGACCAAACTTAGTGGTATATATCCAGAAATTGTAATATTTATAAAATAAAAGAATTTGAATCTGAAAATTTGGAATCTTCAATAAACCCAAGTACCCATGGCAAACACCTAGATGTCCCATAGCCATGAGTTGCGCAATATTGTAAGCGAAAAAATAAATAATTGAATATTTTGGGCATTTTCTAAAAATAAACTATAGGAAAAACAAAAACAATTTCAGAAGTAATTCGCTAACGAACATCAAATAAATCTGCTTTTTCCCCTATTTAATATTTTAGAACGCATCTCCAGATAATTAAAATAAACTGCATGTATACAATTGATATGGTCCATGATTCATATATAATGATATTGTTAGACATCAACCAGAGACACAGTTATCATTGTAAATAAGTAAAATTAATGAATTATGTCTAGTAGAACAAAAATACCAGTACACACCTAGAATTATGTAACAGTTTGTGTGGTAACTGAGCTACGGGAGATTAAAAACCATATTACTCATCTCATTGCAATTGCAAGAAATTAGAATATGGCCATTTTCCAATAATTTAAACATTAATTCCAATAACCATTTAGCTAATGTAGTTACATTTAACTTCTTGAAGTTTAACGTTTTTTGTGTGTAAGTAATGCATTAACTTCAGTATGTTTACCAATTCGGTTGTTTAGTTTGCAGCGTGCTTATTCCGTTTGTGGGAAGTTGTCCCAAGTCAAGTCTGACCAAAGCCCAAGAAATGCTAGCATTTGAATGTTCATTCGCCAATCACTCCTCATTTAAAAAATTCATAAAAGTTCCTGGCTTCTTTCGTCAATCATCTTGTCATGTTTTCTTGTTTCCTTCGCTTCAATGGCCGAGTGCATTAAAAGCGATGTATTATACATGTACATCACAACGCCATTACTGTTTAGATTCGAATGCACCTAGAGAGGATCCCAGTGAAAGAAAGATTAATGGTTTACTTAATACGTATATAGGTGTTGTTCCGGACATTTTTTTTTGTTTTTCATTGCCACCCTGAAATTTAACTTCTCGGTTTAAATAAAAGCATCCTCACTGGAGCGAAAAAACTACAACTTCAGTCCACTCTCAAATACGATATTTCAAAGTAACAATAAAAAACAAACATACTAATGCATGTCAAAATCATTATTCAAAGCAAAGTAAATTTTTTAAAGCTGACAAATAATTTTAAACTTTTGAAATTCCACCAATGAAGTGAGATGGTGTATTCCGGAAGGGTACGTATCTTTAGCTAGCTACACCCACCATGTATGTAACAATGTTATCAATAACAACATGTTTTTGAGGTTGGCATGAGAAAACGTAAAACAAAAATGGTAACACAGTAGTGTATATAATACACCCTGCATTATGGCATTATGGCACGATGTTCTCGAAACCATGTGTTGTCAGTTATAAAAAATATGAAGGTATTCACCAGTCAGCATAAAGGTCGTCTCTGCTGAAACAATATGACAGAAACAACCATAAGTCATCCATCTTGCCAAAAAATATCATTCATAGTATCTCTTTTGTTTTGGAAACTCTGAATTTTTTCGTGAAAGGCTTTCTATTTATACATTTTTCTCAGATGTTTTTTATGTTTTGGTTTTCATTCTTGCAATCAACTTTTCCATTGTTATTGCTATCTGTTTGTCGTTTATGTATTTCATTGTTAAAAAACCCATTAAGTATCTAATTGCTCCTAGAGGCAAATATATGTTTTATCGTTCTGGAAGACTTATACTGTTCCCGAAGATGTATGCCTATTTCATTGTTTTGTAAGATGTATGTGTTCTTTATTGTAAATCGACGCTTGTATGTACTTTTGTTCCAAAGATGTAATACTATTCACAAGAAACTTCATTCAGCTTGTTACAGTTAGTTTATTGTGATCGATGTTTAAGGTCGCTCGCTACGTTGTAACTATTTATCAATAAGACTTGTTGTTTTGTGTAAAGATAGAGTTCCCGGTTCTGTCCGTTCACGTCGCTAAATCAAACTAATTTTACAGTTTCAAAACTTAGAAAAGGAAAAAAAATATTCTAAAATATGAGACGATTAATTAAACCATTGAAACGTCTGGAATTTGCGTTTATAGTGCTATAACTTCTATTACTGTGTAAAGCAAATTAAATAATGCTCGCTAGTGAATTTTGATCAGTTTTCTTTGCACGACAATGAAAGTTAAAAATTTAATAACGCCATTTCTAGACAGTTCAATAGTTATATTTATATTTTGCCTTTTTAAAGTCTTATTTTGGTTGTTTAATTCTGAAATAAATTTAAAACACTGCCGTGTACCACGTACATTTTCAATCATCGATGACGTGACGTCTGTATGCATTTAGCAAGAAATGAGTGACGTCACTTTAGCAATGGTAATTATAGTCCTATAATTACATTTGATCTCAAAGAGTTTAAAACAATAAATATCATAATAAATAAATGTTAATATTTGTGTGTTAAACATATATCAACATTGTTTTAATCAGAGCACGTGTACTAATATCTGTGATATGGCCAGATTCTGATTTGATGATAATTGAGTCTGATTTGCAAATCTGACCCAGGTCCAGAATAGTATGTAAATTGATCATATTGTCATAATCAGTGATGTTTCTTTGTCTGTTTGTCTGGACGAAGTACATGATGTTATTATACGTAGTGATGAAATGGTCAGCTAATGGTATGTTACGTACGATAATTAAGCATTAGCATTCCAGAAAAGCAGACCCCGTCATGTTGTTTATATAATGTGTGGTGTAAAGAGGGACCTGAAGAGAGAGAGAGAGAGAGAGAGAGAGAGAGAGAGAGAGTTTAAATTGAGCTTAACATCCAAGTCAATAATATTTCACTTATATCGAGACGTCACTAGCTATAGTTGAAGTGCCAGAAATCTTGACCTTTGCAGTGAGCTTTGGTGGAGTACTTTGAACGAGAAATAGAGAAACTGTAAACGATATGAACCTAGTTGTTGATTGAGTACAGAGAGAGAGAGAGAGAGAGAGAGAGAGAGAGAGAGAGAATATACTTATTATAAATTAATTCGTGTGAAACAGAGAAATCATAAACTGTATAAAGCTAGTTGTCTTTAATAAATAGATAGTTGTCACTTGAAGCTCATTATAAAGATAAGAAGGGTATACCTCCACCCATCTTATCTCATTAAGATCTCAGTTGTACATATGTATTTATCACTCAATTAATCACGTTCTGTAGATTAAGTAGAGAAATAACGACTCATGATTACTGATTTTCTACTACAGTAATTCCTGCCTAGACAATTCTTATTTCTTAAAGTTCCTATCTTCTTATCCTCCAGTGTTAATAGTAATAAAACTTAAGATAAAAGATGGTTTTGTATATAAATTATGTTTGTCAATTTCACGCATGACTGATACTAGTTCTCTTCTAAAAACCCATTAACAGGTCTTTGACTATACTAACAACCTCTGTCCGTTTGTATTGCAATATTTCATTTTTGACATCAGTCTATTTGTTTAACTTGGTTTTACCAACGTGTTATCGAAAAATGGAATAATGTAATTTTGTTATTTTTGCCTCTACTTTGACGAAAAGATAAATTCAATGTTGCTATGTGCATAAGCAGATTTAAATGGATATACAATGGAATACAAAAGCCTAACTTATTTGCTCCTTTGCTGAAAAGATTAGGTTTTCCCATTAATGCATTGTGATTATATGTAGCCAGTTACTTTTAGTTACTGGGCAACTCGATAGCGAATTCAGCTGATTGCAGTTCATGACGACATGGTGATAGATAATATTCTTGCAAATTGAAAAGATATAACCCTTATCATAGTTAGAGATAATGTCTCATTTTCCATCATCATCATCATCGAGTCAGCAGTTGCCCATTTGTTGTTTGATGTGTTTTTGATAACATGTACATGTTCATATTCATATAGGGGTTGGTTTGTTCGATTTCTGTTTGGTAACACAATGGGGTTTTTTCAAATTTTAATTCGAGGTGTATTTTACAGATAGCTCAAACAAGGAAACAATACCCCCGGACAGACATTAGCTTGTCTATAAAATCAGGTTCCCGTCAAAAGGAATTTTATCATCAATAAATATAATCCCAAAATGGTGGTTTGGTCTGGAGCACCCGGCCTCACTGAATTTTAATGCATTGTTTTAATCAGAAATTCATAAATAGTTCCGGATCACCACGGTATATTTCCCTTTTAGTGTGCACGTGTGTGTAGGGGAAATAATTATGTCAATAAAACAAAAGATAAAAAGTCAAAAACAGAGAGAGAAGTAAAGTTGTGTACAGATAATAACTTGTGTAGGTGTACATGTGGTATTATTATAAATGTATTTTGATTAGAAGAGGTATGTTAGATCAATCTGATATTCATTTGTAACAGTGGTTTATGTTGGCAAGACATTTTTTTCTCCCACCAAACAATACATATGGACAAATAGAGTACATGTGACCCTCAAGTAATAGAAGTGTGAAATTATAAATCCAATTTTTAGGCTTTATATTATTATTATTATTATATATTATTATTATTATTTAGACATTGGGCAAAAGCTTAACAAAATGGATAGCAAATATTCAGAATGTTCGTAAACTAAAAGTGTTCAAAATTAAAAACTGTTTTTACTTATTTTTGATGATTAAAACTATGACCATTATCTTTAGAACAGACACTTCCGACATACATTGCCTAAAACACAAAATCTGGTTAAGATAGCGTAGGATTGAGCAAGCAGATTCTGGTTGTTTTAAGATGTGATAGTTAGGATTCTAAAGGAAATGGATACCACCAATAGGTCACTCGATACACCCGGTGCCCGTAAGGTACTTTATTAGTTAGCTAAATATGTATATAAAAACTGTCAATAAATCTCAAAATTAACTATAATTGCTTGTTTTCATAATCATCGCATGAATACCTGTTTGAGGATATGAGTCTGTTTTTACATATCAATAGTTTTACTATTTTTCGTTCCGTTGCTATAGCAATTATATTATGTAATGTCGCTATGGTTTTTGTAACAACGGATTATGTAGATACTCGATCTAAGCCGGGCAGACTTTTCTCAGCCGGACTAGATTATCACATTCCAGTGATATTGTGTTTTTACGGAATTCTCTGATAACCAAACATTTGTTCTGGCAAACGAATACGTGTGTCTGTATCCAGTCCTCAAGACAATAGGACATGACTTCTGGCAAACGAATATATGTATCCCATCCTCAACACAATAGGACATGACTTTAGTACTGTCTGCAGAAAAAACAAGACCAGACTTCTGTACTATCTTCGGTAACTGAACGTCTGAATATATATTTATAGATTGTTACACATATATGTTTGTATTTTTGACAAAAAATGAGTCAAAATGTAAAATAACTACAGTCAAACCTGTCTATAAAGGCTACCCAAGGGAACCAGTAAAAGAGGCATTATATACAGGTTCAATTCTATGTACCGGCCTCTATAGGCAAGTTGCCTTTATATTGAGGTGACCTTTAAGGCAGGTTGGACACTCGGAGATTAGAGTAGCAAACGTTTTAGCATTGTAGGTAGAACTAAAAGGTTTATCTGAAATGTCCTTGGCGACAGCTAGACCTAAGATGAATACTAAATGATACAAATCAATTGTCTAACAAGACACGAAAGGACTGTAATGAATAAGAGCATTGTCTATAAATACAAATACATGTACATGTGCAGTAAACAAAACAAAGCAGCCAATGTCAAAGCCACAATCCTAAAAATAAACGTCCCGGCCAATGTAGAAATCAAAACTCTGAAAGCAAAGTAAAAATTTGAAAACTTGCAAACTAATTTAAACATGCGAACTTCCGCCATATCAAAATGACAAAGCAATACTTTCCGTATGAGTAATCTTAAACACACATACCTATACATGTCCAAATCACAATCTTCAAGCAAAGTAAAAATCATGGGCAAATTTAAATATAAATAGATTGAACAGGTGGATTTCTACCAAGGAAATGAGGTCTGATGCTCCGGAAGGACAGTCATCTCCTGTTCAGGTAGCTGCACCTGTTACATATGTAATATAAGATGATCTGATAAATGCTAGATTTTACAGCACACCAAACTGAACATAAGCCGTCTTCAGAATTAATGCGTTTTGCATGCACTGTTACATTGTTACTTTTCTTTTTTGTTTTTACTGTCGGTTTATGTTTGTTGCATTAGTGTGCTCATTGATGATAACACTTTTACCAAAGTTACACAGATATTGTACTCCTCTATGATTGATACACAATGACAGTTGTTGCCCGTTTTACCGGTGTTGTTTTTATATTAGATGACAGAAGCACATTCCACTAAAACATACTATGTACTTATTTACATGCCTGTGTCTAGATTGCCAACATCTTACACTTGTCCTTGGTTAAGTGTAAAGATTGTTTGTTCGATATTTTTTAAAATACGCCCGAATTTTATCATAAATTGGTAATTTTCTGAACAAAATATTCAAAAATGTACACGATAACAACAGTTCATACGCGTAATATGACAACAGTTGTCAAAATTTGAAATACATGTATCACATTCAGAATTCAAAATTAATAGTATGACAATATTTAAACTCTATTATTTCATTTTGTCATTATATCTAATGTCCATTTCATAAACAAAGACTTAATTGACATATTCTTTTGTTTGTTTGTCGTCTTGCCATTGATTACAAATACGATTTCTTTGAGAACAGTGTGTTTCGGTGTGAATGTAAATGTTTGTTTTTCCCGTTGTCCTATTGTCTTCGTGCGTTGTGTTCTTTGTTGTTTTGACTATGAAATATAGCTACTCTGTTCTTTATTATAATGCGCCATTGTACTGTTTTACTTCTATTTGTAACATCCTGCTAAGGTAATTGTGATAATCTGGTCATGTATACCAATGTAAAGACTACTACATGACTAATTGAATTAAACTGGAAATAATGATGTTGGGTACATACTTGGTGGTTACTCAGCAGATAGTCTACCCGCTTTAATGCTTAAACATTGTAGTTAATAGAACAAAAAAACCCAGCTCAGCCCAGCTACACGAACAATGTCCGGTTATTCCAGAGCTAACCGTTATGCTGAGGTAAGACCATAGGCTTAAGTTGTGTTTCATTAACCATTATTTGTTTCAGGCAAAATAAAAATAGTATATAAATGATACACACAGCAATCGAGTTAACTAGAAAACAATACATACATGTCGTATACACAGTGTATATGTACAACCCTCAGTATGAGGTCGAGTCCTTTTTTGTAGCCGTATCACTACGAGTCGCGCTTGCGCGACGAGTAGTGATGCAGGTACGAAAAAAGGACGAGACCTGATACGAAGGGTTGTACATACACACTGTATATGATATTTTTATTTAACATTTCCAATTAGGTTATTTAAAATAATAAAAAACAATACTTATGTTAAAAAAAAACACATTTTACCTCAGAAAACCACCGAACTATATATGTTATAACATGTTCTGTAGTAATGACGTCACAATGAGAAATGCACGTGAACTTTACCGCTAATGTTGTATCACCTCAGTGTGGTGATATAAGATTCTGTATCATACTTGTTCGATAAAACTTGTATTTCGTCAAATCAGATAGAAAAACTGGTCTAATGTTAGATAAAAGATAAATACCCATCGAAACCAATTAAGTCAAACATGTCAATAAAAGCCACCCAAGGGAACCAGTCAAAGTGGACTTTATGGGCAGGTACCCTTTATATACAGGTTCAAATAATATGAATTAAGAACAATTGGGATACAATTCTACTGGCCTTTATAAGCAGATGGTCCTTATATAGATGTGACCTTCAAGACAAGTTTGACTGTAGTTAAAAATCTCGACTTTAGACGAACACTGAATAAATTCATTTTCCAAATACACAGTGCATTGAGTATATTGTTCTTGATATTTATTGTCTTTGACATACTGTGGATTCAATTTTTAAATTTAAATTATTAAATCGGGCAATTCGCCTAAAACTCGAACATGTTGTTCACGTGACTTGTTTTTGTTTTTATGGACTTTCTACTCAGAATCCGTTAATACCTAATATAACCTATAAGCTATAGTCATCAGTTTAGTTCGTAGTACCTAATGTGTTTCCATTATATTTGTTTAAGCGAGTGCACATGATTTTGTCCTTTAATCGGCCGATTTGCCCATGTATCGGGCACGTCCATAACTCGGACAGAGTAGCAAGACAAGGTTCTGTACTCAATCATGTTGATAACGACTGGTAATTTCTTAAGTTATTCGCTAAAGTATTGTAAAGTTTATCAGTAAATGGGACTCACGTATAGTTAATGATTATATGTAGTCTGATATAGATAACAATTTATAACACATGGACATATTTCCCATTCCTTGGTTATGTAATAATTAATAGTAATGTGACAGTTTTTGTAAAGTTGTAATTGTCTAGTCACACACAAACTTGTTTACAGCCTTCAACAGCAGGCGGTATGATAAAACAAGAAACTTGTTAATTGCTGTCAAAAAATAAAATTCTCTTTCAAATACATGCATGTACTAGCAATTCGTTGGAGATGGATTTAGTGGAGAGTAATAATAGTAAACAACGGTATATATATATATATATATATATATATATATATATATATATATATATATATATATTGTCCAAAAAATGATTTCAAGCACAGAAAATTCTTGTTTAAAAAAGAAAACGACAGAAAAAACTTTCATTTTGCTCTAGCGCTCTAACCCACAATTTATTGCCAAGTCCTCTTGTACCGCAAAAACTTGAATGGACAAAGTGTGGCAATAAATCGAGGTTTCACTGTATATTATTATGTTATTGTACCCGTAAACAAAAAAAAAAAGAAAAAAAAAAGCGTTGGCGACCCAGAATTATATTTGATGTAGAACTGTAGTCGTATCGTAAAGGCATTTCTGGTCTTATTTTAGGTGTTCATCAAGATATATATAGAGAGATGATATATGCAAAGCGTTTTATAGTAATTACATAAGTACGACAAAAACAAGTCAAGACACTCCTCATGGTTATACAACACATTACAATGTTGATATATTTGGTTTAACACTATTGAAACCCAGTACAAATATTGAAATCTGTTGTGAAATCTTTAAATTTTTTAATATATATATATATTAATATAATATATATATATATATATATATATAATAGTTTTCAGAGAGAGAGAGAGAGAGATGTCAAAATCCTTAAATTTTGAGTTTTCTCCATTCTCACTGCTTGCGTGGATACCACAAATTTACATGTCAACGAAAAAGTATATACATTACAAACGTTCTTGAAACAATAACTAGAAATAACGGTTTGATTATCCCATAAAAGGGTTTTTTCCTAGAACCATGAAAATTTGACACCACGAAAATATCTAAGTTCACAGTAATCAAAAACAAACATACTAATTCATGCCCGAGTCACAATCAAGAAGCAAAGTAAAACTTTGGAACTGACAAGTTAGGTTAGACACGCGAACTTCCACCAGGGAAGTGAGTGAGGCCGGGTGCTCCGAAAGGGTAAGCACCTCCTGTTAAGCCAGCTACATCCATCACGTGTGTAATCAAAATTGTGTGAAAGGAGCATGAAACTATGGGACGTCAAACATATCCAGGGCAATCTTGGACACAGACACGTCACTTTTAAAACAAAAATATTCTTTTACAAAGTATTATATAATTATGATAATTTTCTTTACATGTAACAAGAACGCTACTATTTTTGTATCATTGACGTATCGCCGACCACGCCAACAATGTTACGACAAAGGCCGCCATCACGGGACCAAAGCAGTGTCACGGCAACTAATGACGTTCTATTATCAGTGACGTGATTAAATGGCACAATTCATGATCCGACCGAGTTTTCATTCTTTTTATATGTGTAATTCAAGCATGCCGGACCTTTGCCGGAACATTGTGGGCGTGGCAGGCGATGCGTTAATTATCTTTACAACTTACAAGAACGCTCTTCTTAATCCGTGCATGTGCGCAAATGTATACTAATACGCATACTACGAGAATATAAAAAGTTACAATAATTATTTATCTGTGTATGTGTACACTTGTATATTTACGATACATATTACCAGTATGTAAAAACTATCACATAGTACATAACGTGTTAGTATAACTATGCAGTACTATCTGTCAGTACTGATCATTAACAGTCAAGATGGTACCACTAAAATAGACAAAAACACTTAAAAATTAACTGATAAAGGACTAAATATTATTATATCACGATTTATCTGACATTTACTTTTTATCGCTATAGTGATTCATGATGCAATGGTGGATAAATCTAGTCTAAATTTATCACTGTCTATAGGGTATAAGACAATAAGTCAATGCTCTAGGGTTCTATAACAATGGGGTTTAACAAAACGGCATGATCTGAGCCTTGTGCGCTGTATTTATACCCATTGGACTGCAAATGCCAGTATGTTACGGGTTTTCAAGCGTTTGAATACATACAGAACGTCTATGCAAGGGGTTTTGAAAAAGCGCTTACATCGCGAATACTTGGAATAACGTCAAAATTTACTGCATATTCAAACTTTATAACCAATGTAATAAAAAACAAACATACTAATCCATGTCCGAATCACAATCCAGAAGCAAAGTAAAAACTTTGGAACTGACAAGTTAGGTTAGATACGTGAACTTCCACCAGGGAAGTGAGGCCGGGTGCTCCGGAAGATAGCGTTTCAAATTTTCAAGTTATCTGTACCAGACCACATTTTAGTTATGCACCATTTGTTCGTCCTCTCCGATTATTCCCAGGGTTTTTGTTGATAGTTAATCGTTTGATTAATGAGTGTGCACCAAAATACGATACATATCAGTGATTCACGCTTTCTTTTATCAATGATATATATTAAATTACATTTAATAAATTATGTCTGTAAGAACCATATAGATACGGTACTTCGTTAAGTCTACCTCTACGGTAACTCAGTTGGTCCCTTATGAAGTCTGGACTCCACTTATTAGAAGTTGCTACAGGAATGTCGGAATGGTACCTTATAAATTGGACAGATACAAATTAAAACAATTTTAATTTCATTTAACTTAAAATGATTTAGTTTAGGAATTTTAAGTAGCAGTGCTGATAATTTCCATTTCATTACAATTTTTAGCACTCAAACATGTCACCTCAATTTATTTTAATAACTTTTAATTTGTAAGATGCATTTTTCTGAATGAAATTAATTAAGTTTGACTAGGTAATTACAGATATATATGAAAAAGATGGAACTTCTGTCGTTTCAGACCTGTCGAGAGTTTAACACTAAGCGCACGAATTATTGCCGAATCGGCAGTTAATCTCGGTCATTCATTAGCTGTATATTTTGGCAGCTGATATAACATTTTGTCAGCTAGCCAACCATATCTCGACCATTTGGCGGCTGAGCTTTAAATCATTTTCGTTAGCTCGGTGTTAAGCTTTCGGACAGGTCTGTACTGATTGTTAGTGTTCAAATGTTTCATTCTTGCTCTTTGTTTTCTTGGATGCTATGGCTATAGCACGTTTCCAATTTTCCTGACTACAGGGTGACTTCCGTGCACATGTACATGCAAGCTAATAAATCGAATATACAGTACAGGCCTGTTGAAAGTTTAAGACGAAGCAAATCGAAAAGTACCGAATCGACAACCTCCTTACCTATATGTCGACAACTCATCTCGGCACCTCCTTACCTATATGTCGACAGCTCATCTCGGCACCTCCTTACCTATATGTCGACAGCTCATCTCGGCTCCTCCTTACCTATATGTCGACAGCTCATCTCGGCACCTCCTTACCTATATGTCGACAGCTCATCTCGGCACCTCCTTACCTATATGTCGACAACTCATCTCGGCACCTCCTTGCCTATATGTCGACAGCTCATCTCGGCACCTCCTTACCTATATGTCGACAACTCATCTCGGCACCTCCTTACCTATATGTCGACAGCTCATCTCGGCACCTCCTTACCTATATGTCGACAACTCATCTCGGCACCTCCTTGCCTATATGTCGACAGCTCATCTCGGCACCTCCTTACCTATATGTCGACAGCTCATCTCGGCACCTCCTTACCTATATGTCGACAACTCATCTCGGCACCTCCTTGCCTATATGTCGACAACTCATCTCGGCACCTCCTTACCTATATGTCGACAGCTCATCTCGGCACCTCCTTACCTATATGTCGACAACTCATCTCGGCACCTCCTTACCTATATGTCGACAGCTCATCTCGGCACCTCCTTACCTATATGTCGACAGCTCATCTCGGCTCCTCCTTACCTATATGTCGACAACTCATCTCGGCACCTCCTTGCCTATATGTCGACAGCTCATCTTGGCTCCTCCTTACCTATATGTCGACAACTCATCTCGGCACCTCCTTACCTATATGTCGACAGCTCATCTCGGCTCCTCCTTACCTATATGTCGACAACTCATCTCGGCTCCTCCTTACCTATATGTCGACAACTCATCTCGGCACCTCCTTACCTATATGTCGACAGCTCATCTCGGCTCCTCCTTACCTATATGTCGACAACTCATCTCGGCACCTCCTTACCTATATGTCGACAGCTCATCTCGGCACCTCCTTACCTATATGTCGACAGCTCATCTCGGCTCCTCCTTACCTATATGTCGACAACTCATCTCGGCACCTCCTTACCTATATGTCGACAGCTCATCTCGGCACCTCCTTACCTATATGTCGACAGCTCATCTCGGCTCCTCCTTACCTATATGTCGACAACTCATCTCGGCACCTCCTTGCCTATATGTCGACAGCTCATCTCGGCTCCTCCTTACCTATATGTCGACAACTCATCTCGGCACCTCCTTACCTATATGTCGACAGCTCATCTCGGCTCCTCCTTACCTATATGTCGACAACTCATCTCGGCTCCTCCTTACCTATATGTCGACAACTCATCTCGGCACCTCCTTACCTATATGTCGACAGCTCATCTCGGCTCCTCCTTACCTATATGTCGACAACTCATCTCGGCACCTCCTTACCTATATGTCGACAGCTCATCTCGGCACCTCCTTACCTATATGTCGACAGCTCATCTCGGCACCTCCTTGCCTATATGTCGACAGCTCATCTCGGCACCTCCTTACCTATATGTCGACAGCTCATCTCGGCTCCTCCTTACCTATATGTCGACAACTCATCTCGGCACCTCCTTGCCTATATGTCGACAACTCATCTCGGCACCTCCTTGCCTATATGTCGACAACTCATCTCGGCACCTCCTTGCCTATATGTCGACATCACTTCGACAGCTGTATCTCTGCAATTTCTCCGTATTTTTGAGGTCGAACCCCGCCCTTGTCTGATCTAGACGTGAAAATATGTTCTTTCGCCAAGCACTCGGTACTAGTATTAAGAAGTCATCGGGTCTTTTGGAAGAGACCGTAAGACCTATGTCCGTGTCACGGCATCCATTTTAAGTTAAAGAACCCTCCCTTGGCGCACTGCAAAGGTGTAAATTTCTGCCACTTCTCCTATAGATGCCTCGATATGAGTGAAATATTCTTGATTGAGACGTAAAATCAATCAATCTGCAATTTCTCGGTGACTCTCTTTCTATATATTTCGGCCAATCGGCAGCCGAGTTTAATTTTTTTCAACTCCTTTTCGCCAGCTCAGTGTTAAAATTTTGTACTCATTATAATCTGCACTTCATTATAAACAACAGACCTGTCGATAGTTTAATACAAAGTAGTCGAACCTCAGTTGCCAAGTAACCGGGATTTGGATAGGTAGGGACCGTCGAGAGATAAATAGAAGCTTCCGAACACTTTCTAGATATTGATAACGAGGGTTCTAGTAGAGCTGCCGATTCGGTACTAATTCGTTAGCTCAGTGTATAACTTTAGACAGGTCTGTACTGTACAGCTGACGGATAGCCGACGAGATATAACTGAGAGGTACTAATTCGTTAGCTCAGTGTATAACTTTAGACAGGTCTGTACTGTACAGCTGACGGATAGCCGACGAGATATAACTGAGAGGTACTAATTCGTTAGCTTAGTGTTAAACTTTAGACATGTCTGTACTGTACAGCTGACGGATAGCCGACGAGATATAACTGAGAGGTACTAATTCGTTAGCTTTGTGTTAAACTTTCGACAGGTCTGTACTGTACTTGTACATGGTTCTCATATATATTAGTGTCTGACCGTTATTTATGTGTTTTGGAATCTGTTTATTCGCAATATCCATAAATACAACCACTTAACATCAACTTTTTACGGATTATTTGTTTTTATGGGGAATATGAACTCTTTGCGTTGTAGTTTTTATATTTGTGTTAAGTATCTATATGGTTTTTACATGATTATAAATAAAACGTAAAAACTCTACAGATGTACTGTGTTAATAAATTTCAATTAGTTACTTTAAACTCAAGATTTCGAGTACAAAAGAGTTTAAATGGAGCTCCAAATACCAAAATAACCATAATAATTATG
The DNA here is from genome assembly GCA_021292105.1 of Anadara kagoshimensis. Lineage (NCBI taxonomy): Eukaryota > Metazoa > Mollusca > Bivalvia > Arcoida > Arcidae > Anadara > Anadara kagoshimensis. The sequence continues at coordinate 13,474,499 of CM037869.1, forward strand.
TTGTAGTAATCACAAGGAGGAAATACAGTCCAACCTGTCTTAAAGTCTACCTCTGTATAAGGGTTACCTGCTTATAAAGGTCAGTAGAATTGTATCTCAATTGTTCTTTACTCATATCGTTTAAACCTGTATATAAAGACCACCTGTCCATTAAGGCCACTTTTACTTGTTCTTTTGGTGGCCTTTATAGACAGTTTGACTGTAAATAAAATTAAATTAAATTAAATTAAATTAAATTAAATTAAATTAAATTAAATTAAATTAAATAAATAAATAAATAAATAAATAAATAAAACAATTATACTTGATTGGTAGGCAATAAACTTCAAAACTAACACTCTTCTATTGTAGTTAAGCATTTCCATCTTTGAAACCTTACACAGCCCTTGGTTGAGAACAAAGTCGAAGCAATAACTGCACAAAGACTAATTCAGTTTCGCAAAAAATCATTCAAAATATAAAACACAATATTCCCCGTTCATATACATCACTACTTGTTTGTTTTTAAAAAACTCTAATTATTTATGTGGCCAGCTTGGCAATATTTATTGGCATGTTAGATAAGTTTTAATGGAAAAAAGCTACATTAATGAGTTATATCTTAATACTATAATGCAGCTTGTTGTAAAAACTTCAACCTTGAGTTGATATTCCAATCAGCCTGCAGATTGACGTATAAATGTGCATTGTTTGCAGTTTGGTTAGTATTGATTTCCCCAAATACACTACAGGTCTGTCAAAAGTTTAACCTCCAGCTAATGAAAAAGAGTCAAAGCTTGGCTTCCGAGTGGCTACAATATGACTAGCAAATGACTGGAAAGCTTCCGGGAAAAATAGCATCTTCTGCTAAGTTGTCGAGATTTAGCTAACAAGCCATCAAGTGTGATGTACTTATGCTCAAACGTTAGCTTAGTGTTAAATTTTCAACAGGTCTGTACTTCACACTATTAATACTATGGGTTCACTACAAGCACTATTGTTTTGATTTTGCCAAACATTTTCGGTGATTTAATGGAGAGCAGGTGCTTGTGATAATTATGTGACATCGCAGATTATTTTTCGTTGTTTTTACAAATATTATAAACTGACATTTGTGTTTGTATATTTCAGATACATAATGGAAGGCTTGATTGATAAACTTCTACCAGAACAGTGGGAGGAAGCCGGCCAAGACAAAAAGGACGGTGGTAAGTCAATCCATATATTAACTTGGTCAACATTTATTGTTTATATTATAAACTCAGGAGGCAATACTTTTGTGTTGTCAAGAATATACTACTGTTTAAATTTGCTGCTAGATCTTCAAAACCTAAGATATACTCCCTCATGCAAAGTATTTCCTTAGCTAAATTTCGTTGAATATACTAGTAGTTTGGTCTTTTGGGTATTTGTTCACCCCCTTGAAAAAATATGGTTTCATAATTTTGGTCTAGGCAATATTGATGAGAAAGTGTATTCCGAAACGGCCGTATAGTGCTGTAATATTAACACTTGCATGAGATGTAATTATAAATTTAATGTAAAGGAAGTCTGAAACCTGTGTACGTGATGTTTTTCTTTAATTGTATTTGTTACTATATATTTATTGAGCAGTCAAAAACAAACATACTTACATACTTATTTGAAAAAAAAAAAAAAAAAAAAAAAAAAAAAAACTATACATGCATGAAGCTACTGTACATGTACATAACGATTTTCTTTATACTCTTTGTTGACATCCTTTTTGTAAAGTACATATAATGTAATGCAACAATTGGTGGTTATAATTTATAACACAGCGTATGGAAGTACACGGCGAAAATCATGTACATATGGTAAAACTGAAAATGTTTCTGGAAATGTATTGTTTCTAGAAATAAAGCGTCCCTCAAAACCTACTTATTCCTATATAACTGCATGTGCGACACGTTGTAAACCCTCTTTACAAATTGCACTGAGCACGCTGCAAAGGTAAAAAATAATCTGCCACTTCACTTATAGTTGTTATGTCCCTACAATAGTGAAATATTCAGGGGACCTAAAACCATATTGAGTCAGTCAACATAGAAATGGATATATGTGTAACTTTTTGCTAACGACATTCCTAGACAGCCCGATGTTTTGCAGTACATGTAGTTCTATCCAATTCTAAGGTTTTCGTTTTTTATTACAGATTATCAAGAATATCAAATCAACAAGAACCGGAAGCAAACAGGCGATAACCAATTTACTTACATGGTCGCTTTAGATGACGGCGACGCAATCACAGTCACGATTGACGGCACACAGAAAGGAAAAGACCCAATCAAAGATGTCCATAGGGCGGAGCTTAAACTCGATAACAATAAAATTATAGGGATCGACCTTGACGGAGATTTTGTCGTGTGTAAAAAGTAATTCTTTCATACTCATCAATTCATAAACACTACCAGATTTTTATAAATTGAAAATTCGTATGCCCTTGTGGACAGCTAAACTGAAAAACTGTAATGTGACATTTTGGAATGGACCTGAACACCGTCAGGACTGGAACAGTTAAATATTGTGTATGCTTTATTTATATGGAAGAATTGTGTCGCAATTAACATTTAGCCCCACCCATTCCATATTTTATAACCTGAGTGATTATATCTAAGTCATTTAATGCTTTTAATTGTTTTAATAAATGTTTTAATTGAAATCGAGTTTGTTAATAGTATCATTGAGAAAACAACTCAAATTAGACCTTTTAAGTAAATATTGACCAAATTAAGAATATAATATATCGTCACTGTTATATTAGGAAGATCTAAAGTAGCAGAAAGACGTCTCCTTGTACATTATAGTAAGCATGAATACGAAGCAATGCCAGTGAAATAAAATTACAAACATATCACAAAATAACACAGGAATTTGTAGCTGGAAAAATCATGTAATACGCAACTGTGACAGCCAACGTGACAAAGCACACAAAACAGTGCAAATAATAAAAACGATGAAAAGGTCAAACAAGGCAATGTACAAACACACAAAATAAGATCTCAATTGAAAGAAATTCTATTAATGCAAGGATACAAAATATTCACAGTGACACTGTTGTAATGTAAAATAGAAATTTGTAACTGAAAAAAATGTACCTCGTAACAACTAACGCAACCCAAAAAAAACCATGAAACAACAAAAATAAAAGAAACAGTCAAAAGAAGACTAAATGACAATCTAAAAACAATAGAAGTAGAAGATAGATATTTGTTACTAAAAAATTCTTAACAGTCACGGCTACAAAAACACGAAACAATATAAGAGCAAGTAAGAGCAAAACATTGTCAAACGAGACAAATCAATAAACAATAAAATGTTCTACTTTAGATCGTTAGAAATAACAGCTCCAGCACATGAGACCTTAAACTACAATCACCGTATCTCTACTGTTTTTATGCATAAGACAAGAAAGTTTGCAACGAAAAAACACGTTCTTCGCAACATCGAACACAACAAAGTATACGAAACAATGCAAGTTAAATAAAAAGGTTGGTTGGTTGGTTGGTTGAATGTTGCTTAACGTCGCATCAACAATTTTTCAGTTATTCGCGACGAGAACTATTTAATTAATCTCTATGGATTAATCTATGAACAATTTTGTGTATGCATGTGAAGTGCGAGTGTGTTATATGGTCTGCCTTGTACTAGCGCGCACTCAGGGCGACTTTACCGTGCTAGCTCACAGAGTCAGTACACCGCAGACAAGCGTAGCACTCCCCCAGTCCATTATACTGATACCAGGTGAATCAGTAAAGGCCAACGGCAAGGAAAATTCACTTTCCCACATGTGGTCCGAGCGGGACTCGAACTCACAGCGTTGAGAGACCCTGGATTTGAAGACTGACGTCGTATCCATTAGGCCACCGCGCCCTCCTTAAATAAAAAGGATGAAACAGTCAAATCAGGTAAAACGACAAACACATATAGTTATTGGCACCACAGTCATAAAACTGGTCAGAATAAAAAACAAAACATACTTATCAATGTCCGAATCTCAGAAGCAAAGTAAAAACTGTGGAACTGATAAGTTAAGTTAGACACGTGAACTTTCACCAGGCATGTGAGGCCTGGTGCTCCGGAAGGGTAATTAAGCACCTTCTGTAGAAATCACAGCTCCAGCATATGAGACCTTTAAAGTAACGTTGTCAATGAGTAATGGAAGAGTACAATATGTCCATGGTGTCACTGTAAAACGGGGGAGAGAGATTTGTGACTGATAACATGTGCTTGGCAACAGCCTACGCATCGAAGAACACGAAACAATACAAGTAAAGGAAACAGTCAAAAATGACAAACAGACAAACACATATTGTCACCACAGTAATAACATTTTCGTCTTTAGATTGTAAGAAATCACATCTTAATCAAATGAGATGAGAGGTTAGTTGAGTATCGGTGTTTAACGTCCCGGTAAAGAATATTTCATTTATATCGAGACGTCGCCAGCTAAAGAAATTTCGCCCGAACGTTGCGCTGATGACATTATAAAGCAGGGTTCTCTATCGTGCCATGCCTGCCTTGACACGGGACATTGTTTATTTTAAATTCCCATCCGAAAGAACCGTGACTTTCATTTCGTAATGCCGAGTGCTTAGCGAAAGAACAGCCACTACCAACTTTCAAGGTAGACCCGGTCGGGGATTGAACATATGTTATTAATGCCATATCTGTTGTTTTACTTAAAAAAATATAAATAGTTTACTAGTATTCAAAATAGAAGAAATACAGTATTGTACAACTCAAAAAATGTAATTCACAGTCAACACAGAAAAGAACACGAAACGAAACAAGTTAAGAAAATGGTGAATCTGTCAAACTAGACAAAGTCACATAGTGGAACTCCAGAAATTGATGTCAATGAACTAGAATTTTAATACTTACACGCGTGGCGGTTGTAGCTGGCTAAACAGGAGGTTTTCACCTTTCGTAGCACCCGGCATCACTTCCCTGGTGGAAGGTCACTTGTTTAACCTAACTTGTTAGTTCCAAGGTTTTTACTTTGCTTGGATTGTGATTCGGACATGGATTAGTATGTTTGTTTTATGATTACATAACCAAGTACTATATATACAGAGCGTATTTGTGTTTCTGCATATTATTATACAATCTTAATACAATTTGATAAATACGATCATGAGAATTATTGTAAACTTAAGCGTACTTGAAAGCGTATTTCCACAATATATTTCTCAGAGTCGATTACAACCTCTCTCACCGCCCAGGTGTGAATCCCACTCCGGACATATCCTAGTGTGAGAAAGATTTATCAGACCGCTTGTCAAAGGTAAAGATGATCTTCTATTCTCCGCTATCTTTGAACTGATCACCTAGGACTTCAAATAGGGCGTAGAACTCCTCTTTAGAGAATCTGATACCACAAAATGACAAATCACTTAACAATTCACAGAAGAAACAATGAGATAAGCACCGTGACAATGTTGACCCCATGGCCACAGTCTCTAGTACACTGTTTTATAGGAACTCGTGACCTAATTTATAGAAAGAATAAAGAGGAATAACCGCTATTTAAACAGCGTTTTATTTTGCTAAATCCAGACAAACTTCATTGGTGTTTACTAGTTTACACACTGCACCGAAATTATACCATGTGAATTTGTAAGATAACCTTTATAAGGACATACTGGGAGAATCATGATGACATCATAAATGTTTTCTCCATTTAAATTATAATCAAAATTAACACGACATTTTAATATGACATTTTATCATTTTGATTAAACGCGTGGTGGGTTTAGCTGGCTAAACAGGAGGTGCTTACCCTTCCGAAGCTCACATCCTTACGTCTTTGGTGTACGTTAACGTGTCTAACCAAACTTGTCAGTTTCAAAGTTTTTACTTTGCTTCTGAATTGTGATTCGGACATCGATTAGTATGTTTGTTTTTGCATTGACACTAGAATTTATCGTAACAAGCTCCCGATATCCATCAGTTGCATCTTTGGTAAGACTGATACATTACATAATAAATTAATATGAGGTTAATGGACCTTAATCATCTTGCCTGCCTTTGAGACACACATTTCCTTTCATGAAAATGGAAATTACAACGCGCAGTTACACGACTAAGATATCATTATACATATATAAACAAAAATGCAAATGTTGACTGTTGAAATTAACAAGTTAACAAGCATTAATGACGTCATTTGACTACAAAACAACAAGTGATGTCATAACTGCCGTTGGTGTCATTATAATTTAGTTTGACACGTTTTGTTGAAATTCAATGTTGTTTGGCAGCAAGAGTGTGAAGTCGCTTACCTTACAAAACTTGTAGTGTAGTGTTAATCTGGCTTAGCAGAATTTGAAACTTAAGACCCACCAATTTCTGATGCAGGTACTTCTTGTAGTGGCGACATAAATGAAGTTAGCTAAATCTTGGCTATGTTGGTTCTTAATGCCGGAATAAAAGATGTTATATATCGTCAAATCTGACTATAAAGGCCGCCCAAGGGAGGGAGTATAAGTGATCTTTATGGGCCGATGACCTTAATGTAAAGGTTTAAACAATGGCCTTTATAAGCGGGTGGACCTTACATAGAGATGACCTTTAAGGTGTTTAAAGGTTTCACAACCTAAGGTCACTGTTAACTTAAATGTGTGTCAAGCTTTATGAGGTGTTGCCCCATAATTGTCAAGTTTGAAGCTTCTATGGGTTGGTGCTTTACATGAAGTATCGTGCTTCTTTGCCTTTCAGTTCAGTGTCATTATATGTTTCAAGGTTTAGCTACTTACTATCACTGTGACCTTGAATGTGAATCAAGGTCAACTTGCTTTGCAAACTTAAAGAGACTGATGCCTTGCAACATCGTTGTCAAGTTTCATTATCAAAGGTTTACTCGTTCATAGATAGAAGTCCTTAAATTGAAAACGGAAGACGGACATTTTAGAACATTTAAAAAAATAGCATGCGCATTTGGTCAGATCGGAGATTAGCTATACAAAACAATGAGTTCGTACTTAGATATTGTAGATGAATAATCGAGAAAAATATAACATGTACAACAACAAGCATTCTGAGAGTATTGCAAAACAAAACATAGTCCCCTACCGGTCGCATATTTCACTAATCCCAAAGTTTTAGGTAAAATGTACCTTATTATATGGTACAAAGATTTATAGTTATAAATTATACGTGTTGTTCGAGATGTAAAGCAAAACTTGATCATAGTAAAATCAAAAACCAGCAATGGAGTTCTCAAAAAATCATTATCTGCAAGCATGTAGAAAAAAGTGCAAAAAACTGAAATTTCATTGAATTTTCAAAGTTCAAAGGGCCATAACTCCCATAAAAACTAGTGGAATGAAACGAAACGTAAACTTGATCTGTAACTCATCATGGTTGGCCTGCATACCAAAAAAACAATTCATTAACTGCAAGCGTGTAGAAAAAAAGAGTGGAAAACTGAAATTTCAGTGAATTTTCAAAGTTCAAAGGGTCATAACTCCATAAAAATTAGCAGATGGAAACGAAACATCAACTTGATCTGTAACTCATCATGGTAGAGTCACATACCAAACATTAGTTCCATTTCTGCAAGCGTGTAGAAAAATTGGAAACGAAACATCAACTTGATCTGTAACTCATCATGGTAGAGTCACATACCAAACATTAGTTCCATTTCTGCAAGCGTGTAGAAAAAAAGTGCGGAAAACTAAAATTTCTGTGAATTTTCAAAGATCAAAGGGCCATAACTCCGGTAAAAACTAGCAGATGGAAACGAAACGTAAACTTGATCTGTAACTCATCATGATTGACTCATATACCAAAAATCAGTACATTATCTAAAAGCATTTAGAAAAAAAGAGCGGCAAACTGAAATTTCAGTGAATTTTTAAAGTTCAAAAGGCCATAACTCATGTAAAAATTTGCGGACCAGAATGAAACGCTAACTTGATCTGTAACTCATCATGGTAGACTCACATACCAAAAATCAGTTCATTATCTAAAAGATTTTAGAAAATAAGTGTGGAAAACTGAGGCGTGACAGACGGACGGACGGAAGGACGGACGGAGCGCAAACCTAAAGTCCCCTTCGGCTTTCGCCGGTAGGGGACTAAAAACTAGCAGGTTGACACATGGACCTCTGAGGTGAGTTGTTCGAAGCCTGATTAGTGTAATCAATTGATTAGTGAAAATATAAATAAAGCATAATTTCAAATACATCGTATGTTGTGACATTAATGTTAAAAATGCCGTAAGGGGATAGAATTTCAACAAATTGAAGCACGTGGCTATAAATCTATGTAAAGGCGATGCTATGATAATTTTCGCGATATCTTTTTAATCATTGATTAAGCTAATCAAGTTTCGAACAACTGGCCCTGGTCCTGATGTATTGCCCCAGGACACTTTTCGTTACTCCGCCAACTCACAAATGTCCATGTTTTACATATTTTAAAAACTGTAAGATACTGTAAGAAAATTGTTGTACTATGGTATAAAAGGAAGAGTTGTTTCGCTTTAATACTTCCAAAGATGTTTTGGTTAACCGTGAATCTTTTGTTTTCTTAGGTTTCTTGCGTAGATAGACATCATTGTAAGTAGTTCTGCTTCTGTGATGCTTCTTTATAGTTTACTCTGTATGGTACTATAGATATTTGCTGCGCATGGTCATATCCTATATATCAGTTGGTATTGAATTTGATTCGGTGTTTTGACCAGAATTTATTGAGATTAGATTTGGATTTTAAAGCATGTTTGGTAGTGTGTTACATCTTCCTATGACTTTACAGCTGAATACTCAATTACGAGGTTTAGTCAGGCTACCTCTTGTTTCAAAAAGTTTCATGTTATTTCCTCTTGTTCTGGATGTCTGGTGGTTTGCTGTCTCTCGTTTAAAACATTTGTTAGCGTTTAAGTTCGTCACTGTGTCAGTGGATCATGTATGCACTTATTCAAGCAACTGTCCAAGTTCAAGTAAACACTGGCTATATGTTAGACATTTTAATCATGGCAACATTCTTGTTGCAAGCCACTGAATATTTTCTAGTAATATTTGGTCTTCTTTTAGATATGGAGCCCATTCTGTTTGTGTGGCTTTTATTACAAGTGACTCGTATAAAAATTTAAAGGTTTCTGGAACTACATACATGTAGCTGAAATTCCTAAAAATGAGGCTTATATTTTTATTGGCTATTTTAGCAGCTTTTGAAATAAAAACACCTTCAAAATTAAAAAATATATACAATGAAAAATTAAAATAAATAAATAAAAAATTAGACTAAATAAAAAAATGAAAAATAAGATAAATAAATAAATAAATAAATAAATAAATAAATAAATAAATGTAATTACCAATTGCCATGTCAACAATATTTATACATTTACATACAAAAACCAATGATGGTAGGAGATATGATACCGTTGTAACAACGCCTAACGAAGTGCAGACGTCTGTAGTTGTAACCACTCCTAATAAAGTCCCACGGCCTAATAAAGTCCGGACTTCCTTAGGCATTGGAATTTCGACCACAGATTGTGGCTCCAGACGAAGAGTTTTTTGTTTTGCTATTACATACACGTTTGTTCTAAAAACTACGACAACTAGCAATGGCGCAACGCGCTTTTAGCCACATATGTTCATAAATACAGACTTGTTATTACACCCCCACCTTGACAAACTAAGTTTACATGGTGGGGTATACAGGAATACTGTGTTGCGATCCAATCCGTGCTTGACCATTTTAGTGTGTGCCTTAACATTGCCGGTTCATGTTTCACAAGAGAGCCAATATGAGTTTCATGACTGTTGTATACACGGCGCTCTTGTGATCTGTGTTCTGACATTGCCGATTAGTTCTCTGCGGGCCAATCCTACATTGCAATACAAAGTTTCAAATCATTGTCAGATTGTGTTTCGGCATATCAGTTTCATATTGCATTACTGGTTGTAATGTTCGTAGAATGATTATAACAGTAGGTAACCGATACTATTAAAAACCATCTTTTATGGATAAAGGGGGGCCTGTGGGACCCCTATATGTAGTAACTACCACAAATGTAGTAACGGTCACAAATGTAATAAAATTGTGTCACATATGTAGTAACGAACCACAAATGTAGGAACGACCGTTACCACAAATGTAGTAAATGAAAACCGCTATATGTAGTAACGAAAATTTCGAAATCTGAACGTTAGAAACCAACATTTAAGGTGCGTTTTAACCTGATAGAAGCGACTGTTGTTCCGATAAAAGTGACTTTTAACCCGATAGAAGGAAATTCTATCTCGATAGAAGTGGCTCTGATTCCGATATGAGTAACTTTATTAAATACCAGAGAAAAAAATATATGTATAAATTGTTAATTTTGCTAGGTTCTTTCTGTTTACTTGAAAACAATTAGTGTCACATAAATCGACACATTACAAAATGATTAGCATAACATGTAATAGTAATTCAGATATAAATGAAATAAATAACTACTAGTATCTGATAATCCTTGTGTCATATACCATTTTTTTAATTTAATCATAAAATACATTCAAAAAATGGTATATGACAATAGACAATATACCATTTTTGAATGTATTTTATAATTAAATTAAAAAACATGGTATATGACACTTGTAAGGGTTATGTTATGTATAATGCGATGAGCGATAATGCCAATTGGCCTCTTATTTTCATTATACTTCGGTTTGTAAAGTACATGTAAAATTCAGTTTTTAAATTTAAGTTTCTGGGTTTTCTGTATTTTGGCAGATTTTAGTAGAGTACATGTATTTATTATTATACTCCACGGCACTTTAGATGTAGGAAGTATAATGCTGTTGGTCCGTCCATCAGTCAATTATAAGTTTTCCGCATTGTTTTCTAAACACTTTCAGATACTAGAGTTTTTGAATGGGTTAACGTTTTGTTTTATTTCGAATCCGATCCTTTGCAATTGTCTTTGATAATTTGATTGAAATACTAGTAACAGTTTTCTGCAGTTTTTTTCGTAATAGCTTGCGCACATTGAACTGATTTGGCATGTAAGTCTACCATAATGTGTTACAGATCAAGTTCAAGTTTAATTTTGCTTCGCTGAAATTTATGTTTTTACGATAACTACACTTGATTTGGTCCAATATGTGGGAGCAACCTCACAAAAGTTTTTTGTACTATTTGCTGATTTTTATTCTCTCTCTCTCTCTCTCTCTCTCTCTCTCTCTCTCTCTCTCTCTCTGTTGCATTTGCAATACTTCGTAAATATCGTTATTGAAGTATATGAACTGCATTTTATAAGATGGGTTAGTCTGTAAAATAGAACGTCTGTAATCATAACGAATGAAAGTCACGGTTCTTTCGGATGGGAACTTAAAAAAACGAGATCCCGTGTCACGGTGGGCTTTGCACGCTTAAGAACCCTGCTGTATAATGCCATCAGCGCAACGCACATGCAAAATTTCTGCACCTTCTCCTATAGCTGGCGACGTCTCGATATAAGTGAAATAATTTTGACTGGGACGTTAAACACCATTACTCAACTCTTGTACCTTGCTTAGTGTTTCAGTGCACTTCTCGCAGGCTAGTTGCGTACCCAATCCGCTAGAAACAGATAATAGTGTGGTACTTCTTTAAGGTTTTCTCTTTTGTCTGTGGTTTAAATTAAACGGAAGTGTTAAAAAAATTCAGATTGTTTTATTTTGTTACTAAATTCTTAGCTTATTATTTTTAATTTGCAATGCTATGGGTGAGTGTCCAGTTGCCTGCCGAATATTGCAATTTGACCAACTAGATGAACAATGCACCCACCCACCCACCCCCCCCCAAAAAAAAAAAAAGTTATGTATGCATCTAACCCCCCCCCCCACCTTCACCCCACCAACACACGCACACGAAGTCATCTGATCACTCTGTCATATATCATTTTTTGAATTTAATCATAAAATGCATTCAAAAATGGTTTTATTGTCATATACCATTTTTTGAATGTATTTTATGATTTAATTCAAAAAATGATATATGACAATAATACCGGTACCATTTTTGAATGCATTTTATGATTAATTGAAGACTACAAACTGTCTATTTTGATTTGTACAAAGGTAACACGTTTTTAAGACTTTTGATAAATATACAAATCTCAATGTCGATCCGACGTCATGTAATTTGCAGGAGTATCGATCCGTTAATTGAATAAATGTTCCACTTATATCAAGGCTTCACCAGCTATATGCGAAGTGGCAGAAAGTTTACCCATGGAGTGCAATGGAATGCGCTAGGGTTCTTAACGCGTCACACCTGGTTTTAGGGCCTTTTCCAAATTACCCTAATGGCTTTCATTTTAAAATACCATTCTTAAGTCTTGGTCAGACCCTGCCCGGGTTGCGAACCCACGAACCTTCCTGGAAGTGGAATAATAAACAAACCATAACAAATAAATAGAACCCAACCCGTCAAAGATGGGGGTATGACCAAAAAAACTCTCTTCGAAGCGGCGACTAATAAATGCACTGGGGACGTGAAATTCAACTCGGGACTTCCTTGTAGTAGCCTTGTCAGAGCTGCAAATGACTGTTAACATGAACAAACATGAACCGTGACATTCCACATCGTTATGAGTAGCTTAGAACTGAAAAATCGACTTGCATTTGACTCTGGCTAAACATGGTTGAAACCGAGGCATAATATGGGTTTGGGGTTTCATTCCTTAAATTACCCGACATATATACCTTAAATTACCTGGCAGAGAAAACACAGTGCTTGTCATTAATTAACACTAGCCTAGATATTACCGATTTTGAAAAAAAAATATTTTATCATTTTTTAAATTTAACTACATTTGTGGTAAAATTAATTTGTTACATTTGTGGTAAAATTTTGTTGCTACATTTGCGGTAAAATTTTGCTACATTTGTGACCAACATTTACTACATATGTGACAAACCTTACTACATTTGTGGTTCGTTACTACATATGTGACACAATTTTATTACATTTGTGACCGTTACTACATTTGTGGTAGTTACTACATATAGGGGTCCCACAGGGCCTAAAAGATAACATGAACTAAAACATAATATTGCTGCTTGTGAAGTGTCTGGATTCCAACACCAGTCTGTCATATCTGAAAACCTTAACTTCTTTTGGTTAAGGGAATTTTGTACATGAATCAATTAAAATGTATTAGCAAAAAATCAAGATCAACCAGAATACGAAATTGATTTTGTTTTTTTTTTACATCCAAGTCACTAATATTTTACTTATATATGTATCTAGAACCTCACCAGCTACAGGTGAAGTGACAGAAAAGTATACCTTTAGAATGCGCTCAGGTCAATGTACAGGAAGGGTTCTTTATCAAACCATGCATGTCGCGACAGAAGGCATTGGGTTTTAATGCCTCTTCCGAATGACCCCTAAATTTTTAAGTTCATGGCGAAAGATTTTCTGCTTTTGGTCTGACCAGGTCAAGGTTCGAATCCCCCATATACAGGTTGGGGATTCACAACAAAAAGCATAAACGACAAAAACGAACGAAAAATAAATACGACATATTTAAAAATGTCACTGATTATAAAAAATATCGACATTGTAAGAACACCGGACGTAGAGACTAAATAGGTAACACTTACTGAGACCCTAATTTTTACGATTAAGAATAATATAAATTTGAACAAACGAAGAAATCCCAAAATTCCTGCCAGTCTAGTCTGAAAAGTCTGATTTCGATAATTTAGCAATTATGTTTTAATAAAAAACAAACATACTAATGCATGTCCGAATTACAATATTATTTATTAATTTTCAACATTGGCTATGCGAATAGCTTGGATAACTAAATATTTCATATCGAAATTTGTGGTCCAAAAAAAGAAAGAAAGCCGCGTCTACATGCAAAAAATGACCAATGTTGTAAACAAACACTGAGGGTATAACTTTTATCCCGAGTTTGATTTACAAACTGTACTGTGGTACAATTATTGATAGCTTAAGGATCCATAAAAATCAAAAGAAAATAAATCCAGAAGGTGATCCCTGACCTTTACATAGAATATCAATCGTACACAAGTATATGTCCTTGTATTTGTTTTCCTGTAACAGAAGGTGCTTAATAACAAGTACCCCTCCGAATTTACCAAGTACCAGGTCTCACTTCCCTGGTGGAAGTGTACGTTTGGGATTTGGACATGGGCTGGTATGTTTGTGTTTGATTATCAACAATCACTTGATTGTATATGCAAATGTGCTCTGACAGTCTGTATTCAAGTCCACTTCTGGTGTTGCAATCAAGTTGTGACTCACTGCTATGAATACATCTCCTTCTCCTTTCTTGTTGTCTTTTCTGAAGATATCGTAGTGGTCAGTCATGAAAACTTCCTCCGATTTTATTTCTCCATACAGCTTGGACTCACAGCCACATATTACATCTGGCTTGTGTTCATCAATCAGTTCATTCAGCAATGCTTGCCTGCGGTTACTTACAAGGCTGTTGCAATTGACCTCCATGAGACGTATAGTGTTGGTATGGTTATTTTTGTTGTTTTGATGTGACTTGTCATTTTCGTTTATGAAAACACTGTCATTCTCATCAGATGGTACATCTACTAAACTGCTAAACTCATTGGTTAGATTCAATTCACTCTCACTGGATGATTTACTGAAGTTGATGGAACCACACGGTGGGCATACCCAAGAGAAGTGGGTAACTGATTGGAGTTGGTTATATTCAGAAGGAGTAATGTTACCACACCTTATGTGAATCCACTGATTGCAGTTGTCACACTGGACTGACCTATGGTTGGACGCGACTGTACGTGACAAATGCCACATGGGCATTTGGATGGTCCTGGGTTTACTTCAATGTCACCACTTAACAATAATAAGGTACAATATGCCTGGGTTATATGGGCTGGCTGTACGTTTGGGACGGAGCCTTTGTATTAATTGGATCCACCTGGATGGTAGGTTACTACAATTTGTAATCAGGTCTCTGATGTTGGGATTGAAAGTGGTAACCCAAAATACTTTGTATTGGTCAAGAATTAAATAGTTACATTTACAGTTTGATAACCCGTGTGGCCCTCGGAAGTGGTAGACTGAACAAATGGTATTTGTGTGAGCTTTACCACTTTGGACCGTGGGAAACATATGAGGAGAGGGATGTAGCGGTCTAGACAGCTTAGTGGTAGAACATTCGCTTATAGAGGACAAATAGATAAATTTTACGCAAATAGCAACCTATTATTACTGTATGTCACACATAAGAAAAACATTTACACATTCACATTCTTTATTTGGCCACAACTTTGAGATAAACCATAATATTTAACATAATAAAATTATATATAAAAAGTAAAAACAAAATATAAATTACATAAATATGAAATAATTCATTGTGAAATCCATGCCATATGCCATATTGGACAGTGACCTAATATCAGACCGAGGGCTCTGGTCCAAAGTCTGATAGGGATCGAGGTCCGATTTTTTTTACACCGTTTACCATATACGTGCACTACGTATTAATTAGTGTAGGAAAACAAAATTGACCAATCCATTTGACCTTTCATTACGAATATTCATATAGAAGAAATGGGCAGTGCTAAGACCTACATTATATCGGTAAAGTAACATACATAAAACGCATTTATGAAACATAAATAATATATAAAAATATGAGCATATGACTAAAATTCTGCTTTTAATATAGAGGAAAGAAATTGGTAACTAAACATGTATTTGGCAACAACCAACTTGACCAAAAACACGACAAAAAATAGAAAAAACAGGACAACATAAAGAATATACAACCCAATATTGGGATCACTAATTATAAAACTCTGTAACTTGGTCAGTAATATGTTACTGGTATATCATGTTAGAATGGAAGCGCATTGCCTAGTGGTTAAGGCGTTGGACTCATGATTCGAAGGTCGTGGGTTCGATCCCTGGACCGGGCGATGTGTTGTGTCCTTGAACAAGACACTTAATTTCATGTTGTTCCAGTTCACTCAGCTGAAAAATAAATGAGTACCAGCAAAATGCTGGGGGTTAACCCTGCGATGGACCGGCGTCCCATTCAGGGGAGAGCCTTGTACTCTCAGTCGCTTAACGCCACCGAAACCGGGATAAGCTCCGGCCTGATGGGCCTAATGGCTCGGGACAGACTTTAACTTTAACTAATATCATGTTAGATTGGTGAAGTTGTAAGGCTGTTGGAAAACCCCAGGCATTCCAGTACTAGTAAATATTTAGCCAAACGTCTAAAAAAAGTAATAGTCTCCAAGCTGGCAAAGTGAAAATTAAGTTCTGTTAAACCCATCAGCTAGAAAATTTCTGAGTATATCATGGTTACTTTAAGTATTGGTATAGTGAAGTAAGAAAAAGGTGGATGTCAAGTCTGAGTGGTGCAATTTTTTAACAGCTACTTTTGTATTGGACCCCTTAATTTTGAGTAAAATTAAGACAAATTAAAATTAAATTTAAAATTAAAATTAAGAGTAACATTAAAATTTATTAACACTTTAGTATTTTCACACCTTTTACATAAAACACAACCATAAAAAAGTGCTAAAATTAAGTTTTTATTTTAAAAATGATTATTTAAGACAAAAAATCTCTCAAAATCCCGTATTTTCATAATTATTTTCCCTAATAACACTTATCATCTTATGTAACAATATTTGTTGTCCCAAATCAATAACCATTGGTATATTACATGAGTCACATTTATTATCTATATACAGATATCAAATATTTATTAAATTAGTGAATAATTAGGTCTTTCCCCTACCCCCAAATACATAGAAATAATAACAAAATATTTTTGGAATTTTTTTCTTGTAACTTATAAATTAGGTCTAGACTACATTTGCTGTCATTTCAAACAATCATCTTTGGTACTATTTGTCCTAACTAATGGTAAATAACAGAAATATAGTATAAACTTGATGAAAAAACAAACAATACCAAAGCGATAGGGTATTATCAAATGTTATCACCACTCGTTCAAAACCATCTAAACACATGTAACATATCTATTTATTTAAGGTAATTGGTGTATAAAATTGTTTATAACTCACGAGGATAATATTTGACAAAAGAGGTGGTAAATAAAGCATCAGTCATTAAAATATTTCCCCTATCCTAAAATTCATAAAAAGTGTTATTAACATTTACTTGTTTATGTCTTTTCAAATGACTTTTATATCGGTATTTTTGAAACATGTACATATCACGAGTTAAATATGTATTTAATCCCAAATTGAA
The DNA here is from genome assembly GCA_021292105.1 of Anadara kagoshimensis. Taxonomy (NCBI): domain Eukaryota; kingdom Metazoa; phylum Mollusca; class Bivalvia; order Arcoida; family Arcidae; genus Anadara; species Anadara kagoshimensis. Next base: position 13,491,721 of record CM037869.1, read on the forward strand.
GACACTATATAATAGTCTGGGAGCAGCTTGCGAAACCCAAAAATGTAGTCCACATAATGTTTCTTGTTGATAATATATGTTTCGGATGTGCTTGATAATAATCCAAGTGATGTCACCTTGGCATAAGTGGGGAAACTGAAATATCCAAGATGGCGGCCAATATGGTTGACAAATCTAGCATATCTCGTATATATAGATATCATAGCAATATAAACTTAATTAAAGAGTCTTTTGATAGCTTTCAATGGTCAACAAGGTCGTTTTGTGTTGTTTATATTCACACATAATGATAATTTGAGCCAGTTTTGACGTATTATAGATAATGTATTGTCGAAATTGGGACCTTGCATGAAAAACGGTTTTCTTAATGACATACATAATTTATACATTTTGACGGTAATCGAATGTCGTCTATCTGAAATATTTGGTTGTTTAGATTCTGGGAAAGACTTGACTAGTGTTAGTTCTGATAGCATCAGAAAAATAATTGGATTAAACATGCAAAGATATGATACCATTCATGAAGATTTGGAGAGACAACTTATAAATAGTGAACCCTTATATAATTATAGTATAGAGATTGTTTTCATATTATGCTTCAAATCACCACATTAATCGTCATTCGAAAAACATTTAAGTAGGGAAACTTTTAACAAACCTCAACAACAAAGTATAGGTGACGATCATACATAAAGCAGTAGAGACCAGTGTATAATGACTCCATATTCTAATCATCCAAGTCGATTGGGTAAAGCTGTACTTTTTTGAACTGCTCAACATATAGGGAGACGGACATTTAATGGAAACATTTGAAGAGAGATCTAAGTCTTGACATAATGAAGAGGCATAAGATATGGAATTGTGAATCATGGGAGCCATCAATGACTTCCATGCTCCATGTGAACAGGGTCAAATCGTCTGTTACAGTAACTACAGGGGAAACTGCAAAACCTATTACCAATTCTGGTGGTAGATTAATACAGGCTTTGGCAGATAACTTTAATACCAAAATTTCATCACAAAATGGGCTTAAATGCAAAATTCAGCGGTTTTATTACATGGTTGGCAAGGGAACAGATTCAATAACATTAGTAATAACCATAAACAAACATATTCACCAATACTCAAATCACAATCTAGAAGCAAAGTAAAAAATTAGTTAGGTTAGACAAGTGAATCTCTACCAGGGAAGTGAAGCCGGGTGCTCCGAAAGGGTAAGCACCTCCTGTTTAGCTAGCTACACCCACCACGTGTGAAATCACAATTGTATGAAAAGAACATGGAACTATGGGAAGTCAAATATATCCAGGGCAATCCTGGACACAGAGACATCAAACTTATCAACAATACTGTGATGTAAAACTTTTTGAGGGCCTTGATAAGCCTTGGCGGCAATATCCCTGGGTCAACAATTTATGTGCACGCATAATGCTTTGTTGAACAAAGTCAAATAGTGGGAACAGGCTCTACCATAGCGTGTTAATTGGGAAACAAATACCCCATAGCAGGAGAAGCAGTTATATTGCTGTATAGAAAAGGAAAGTTGACAATAGAAAAATTGAAGTCATCACGTTTGTCATAAAGTTTCAACTGTATCCTTTAGTGTGTGTCGTAATTTAGGTATACGTCTAAATATGAAGCAAAACTTGAGGAATCAGTGGTACCTTTTATTTCAAGTTCACTAGGATAGATAGACTTCACATATTTTTCAAATTTAGGATTGTTAAGAGACAGAACGTCATCAATATATATGTATGTGGAATTAAACGATTGGCGACAATCTTCTCTCCATATTTAATAAGGTTTTGCATAAATTCTACTTCATAAGAAGAAAGAAACAAACAGCAAGCAGTAACAACTGCCACGTACACACCTGTTATAGACATGGTTCCACCAGATGACTGCTATGTAAAGAGATCAGATATTAAAAGAATGCAGACAAACCTTTATTGTATTTACAGCTAATTGACATTTAAGGTGCTAACCCTTCAGTAGCACCCAACCTCACTTCCCTGGTGGAAGATCACTCATTTAATTCGCCAGTTTATAATTTTTTGACATTGGATTGATGTGTTTATTTTTTATAATATCAAGTTTATATTAAATGTCATATAAGTACAACCAGATTTGTTCCCAAAACTTGTACTTCGATTAAGTGGTATGCACATACTGATGAGAGTGCAGATGTGGTAATGGCGAACTCTGGTTTAAGGAAGGGCTAGCTTCTAAAAGCAGCATTTGGAGTGTAAGCTCCTTTGCTTACCGACAAAACTTTTCCACAGATTTTAAAACATTAAGAATGGATGGCATGCAATATTGTGTAACATTGTTGTTGATATGAATTATAATAATTTTTTGCAGACATTAGTGATGATAATAGGTAAAAACAGGACAGCAAAGCTGTGGCTGTTCTGTCTGAGGGCAAATCAAAGCAAGACAGTAAAGCTGTGGCTGTTATGTCTGTGAGCACATCAAAGCAGGACAGTAAAGCTGTGGCTGTTCTGTCTGAGGGCAAATCAAAGTAGGACAGAAAGGCTGTGGCTGTTTTGTCTGAAGGCATGTCAAAGCAGGAGAGTAAAGCTGTGACTGTCCTGTTTGAGGGCAGATTAAAGCAGGACAGTAAAGCTGTGGCTGTTTTGTTTTATGAAACCAGTGTTGGTTATAAGGTTATCCATTAGATCATAGAGGGAAGCTGGGTGGGCTTTGCATTGTGATTAAAAGCAAATCTACACAAAGCATATTATATGACTTTTCTAGCTTAGCACTCTTAGAATTGGCAAAACTAAAACCATGTTTGGAAGAATAGTTTCTTTCATTATTATTTTATTGATTTGTTGATTATTATAGTGAAGCATTAATGTTACGAATTATATACTGAACAAAACATAATTACCTGAGGCAAAATCTTAAACATCAACATATATAAAAGAAAACTATTCTGGCAGCCAACTTGTCCGCCATCTTGGATATCTTAAATTCCACAAAGGTGCCAGGTAGGCATCATGCAGTTTCTGATTAGGGACATGTTGCAGAACAACGTTATGTAAAAACATTTTCTGCGGACTCTTTTTATAGGTTTTGTGTAAAAACATCATTTGTCATCTGGACTATATCTATATACAATGTTGTTAAAACATTAAAACTAAGTAAGGCACTACTCATTCGTCGTCATTATCACTGTCTGTATAACTAAAATAAAACAGAATTCTATTTGAACATAATTCGTCATCACAACCACAAATATTTGTACACAAAACGCCATCCATTTTACATTTACAAATAAATCAAATCCTATATTTACAACGCCATTTTATGCAAAGTATTTTATTTTAAATAATTGGGTAGGGGAAATGTTTCATACTTGTTACACTAGCTTGTTTGACAAACAAAATGTTCATTAACTACCACATACAAACACTATAGCATAAACAAAAGTCATTCGAAATAATATTTATATGTTCTTCTGTTCATTTTTGTAAACTAAATTATTGACCAATTTTATACATTTTGGGGTAGGGGAAACATTTTCGTCATCTGAAGCCTTTATTCGCGACTGTTTCAACGAATGTTAGATTATTTACATTTACAATAGGTATGGTTAACATTATTAAACATGTTTTTTTTTTTTTTATTTAGATTTTTTAACATTTTTACAAAAATATGAGATAGACAAAGACAACATTCATGCACACTTACATTCACCTTTCATACATGAAAACTTTGTACAAATGTCTGCAAATTAAGTACAGAAACATAAATAGAATGGCATCAATGAAGCATAAAATTTCATGTAAATAAACAGTCAAGTAAATAACAAATAATCTGGTGATCCTTGAAGATTTTAATTTTTTAGTATTCAAAAAGTGTTGCATAGTTTTTCCATTTTAGAGTAAAAGCATCCGATTTCCCAGATAGTTCGTATTGGGTTTTTTCAATTCTATAATGTTGAAACAATTTTCAAGATTTTCCCAAAGTTCTCGCACTTGTTGACAGTCGTAAAAGAGATGACATATATCTTCTTCAATGTTTTTGCAGAAGAAGCAATATGGAGTTTGACTTATATTTATTTTCTTGAGAAATTTATTTGTGCCAAAAATGCGGTGTTATATCCTAAAATTTAACCACTTTAGTTTTGTATCTTATATATTTTGGAGCATGTTGAGATAAACTTTATCCCAGTGGAAATCATGGGGCATATTAAGTTCTTGTTCCCATTTCAATTCAGCTTTTGGTGTTATATATAAAGATTTTACAAAAATATTATATATGTGTCTAGAACCTTTTGAATGTTTGCAAATATACTCTATTTCTGAATTTAAACTGTTATTACTATTACTTACTTCGGCAAGTTTATGGTTATGTAGAATAGCTCGCTTTAATCCTTCAAATATAGTGAACGGTATTGTTTTATTCAATTTTAATTGCAATTCTTGGGCTGTTATGAACTCGTTTTTTTTCATTAATTAAATCTCTTATTTTTGTAATCCCCTTATCGAAAAACGTTTTGTAAAAATAGTTTTTCCGTCAATTTTTATTTTGGAGTTGTGCCATAAACAAGAATTTAAAACAGAATGATCTTCAGAGAGTATCGGAAGATCTAATTTAAATTCTGCTAGGTTTTTTAAAACATCTTTCCAGAAGTAATTTTTTAGGGCCTTTGATTTTTCCCGGCAATATTCATCTCCTAAAAGTATAAAATTTGTAAGATCACTTTTCGTAATTTCCGTGAATATATTATTTAAGCATAGATTGTTTTTTTTTCATATAATCGCCTTAACCATGTTAATTTTATTGACTTTATAAAACTGTTTATATGTATCATCCTACATCCTCCTAATTTGTAATCTTGAATTATGTTTTTTCTATTAACTCTTTCACATTTACCGTTCCATATATATTGATAAAATTGTGTCTCCAGATCTTTCAATATTTTATCGTCTGGTTTTGGAAGGACTGACAGAATGTGTATTAATTTAAGTAATAGTAAAGTTTTAATAACTGTTATTTTTCCAAATGGTGTGAGTAATCTTTTTGACCAAGCATTAATATCGCGTTCGATTTCATTTAATTTACTTTTATAGTTATTCTCTCCGATTATTTCTAGATTTGTTGAGAAGTTGATACCTAGCACTGTGAAATTTTCTTTAGTCCATTCTAATTTTATATCTGGACACAGGGCATCCTCTCTATTTATATTTGATCCTATCCATAATGCTTTAATTTTTTCATATTAGGTTTAAGACCTGAATATTTTGAAAATTGGAAAAGAAGGTCCATCGAACTTTTTAAACTTTTTTCCGAGCCATCTAAGAATATACATGTGTCGTCGGCGTATTGTAAAAGACAAATTTGAACTTTCCCTATTTTAATTCCTTTTATATTACTGTTATGACGAAACATATTTGCCATTATTTCGGCACAGAGTATAAACAAATATGGTGAGATTGGGTCCCCTTGTCTACAGCCTCTAGATATTTTGAAAAATTGAGAAAAAATTCCATTTTGGATCACGCATAATTGAGCATTTTTATATAAAATCTCTGTCCATTTTACAATATTTTGTCCAAAATTGAAAAAATGCATGGTTTTATTTATAAATCTCCACGATACAGAATCAAAAGCCTTTTCGAAATCAACTAATAGCAGGGTTCCAGGAATATTATTTTCCTTACTTAACTGTAGAACATCATATATAATTCTTGTATTTTCCCCAATAAATCTGCCAGATATAAAACCTCTTTGATTTTCGTGGATCAGAAAGTCTAAGACTGATTTAATTATATTAGCTATACAACTCGAGAGTAATTTATATGTCACATTTAACAATGAAATTGGTCTCCAGTTTTTCAAATAATTTCTACACTTATCTCCTTCAGGTGATATTGAAATTATCCCCTGTTTTTGAGTTAAAGATAATTCTCCTTGTTCAAAACTATAGTTAAAAGATCTGATCAAAAAGGGAGATATATTGTTCCAAAAAAATTTGAAAAATTCAGCTGTGAATCCGTCTGGTCCCGGGGACTTTTCATTTTTCATGTTTTTTAGAGCCTTCAAAAGTTCTTTATATGTAATTTTATCTTCAATAGCACTTCGTTGTATATCGTTTAATTTTGGAATATCTTCAAAATCAAGAATTTGATTTAAGTCAACATCTTCAAGGGATTCATCTTTATTTTTGTATATTTTTTATAAAACATTTCGATTTCCGACAAAATTTTTTTTTGGTTAGTTATAAGGTCACCTTTATCGTTTATTAATGAAGTTACGGTTTTATTAATATAATTTCTTTTTTCTAAACTACAGAAGTATTTGGTTGGTTTTTCCCCCTCTTCTATCCATTTTGCTTTAGCCCTGATACAAACCCCCTTCATATAGTTTTCACGTATTTTTTCAAATTCTTTATTAACATTTTCAAATTCTGTTTTATAGAAAATTACATCGGGAAATTGTGTATTTAATTCTCGAAGATCGCCTAACTTTTTTTCTAATTGTCTTTTCTTATTTTTCCCCTCTTTATTTTTCCTAGAACTATATTCAATTGTAAGACCTCGAATTTTCAGTAATAATAAATCTAAAAATAAGTTGTCGTTAATAATTAATGTGTATTCTTCCTTATCGTTTTCCTGGTGTGTATTCACCATGTATTCTGCTTTTACTTCTGAAATTAATTTTTTTACTTTATTAACATAATCTATATCTTTAAGAAGATTATTATTAAATTTCCAGAATCCTTTTCCTTTTTGAAAATTTGAAAAACGAAATTCAATTTCTACAAGGGAATGATCGGTTCTGTAACCAGGTTTGATATCGGTTCTATTGACCAGAGACATCAGTTCCTCGGAGATTAGAAAAAAATCCAAACGGGCACTCTTTTTGGGGGATGAACAGAACCAAGTATACATTTTTTTGTTCTCATTATTTACTCTCCAGGGATCAACAAGTTTTAAAAATTCCTTCATTGATAGGACTTCCCGTCTTGCCTTAGGGTTATTAATTTTCTTATAGTTCAAATAATCTAAATTAGAATCCTGGACCAGGTTAAAGTCCCCCGTGATAATCACAAAATCATTATTCAATTCTTGTATAGTAAACTTTATATAAGTATAAAATTTTGCTTCATCTGTATTTGGGCCGTATAAGTTAATCAGAGTAACTGTGTGTTTATTTTCTATCAAAAGTTCTAAAATAAGTAAATTTCCAATTTTATCTTTAATTTCATTTGTAACTTTAAACTCAAAATTATTATTAAAAAGTATTGCCACTCCCCTGGAATTACTTTTCCCACAAGACATATAGACCTCAATTCCCCATATAGTTCTAATTTTATTCATCTCTTTTTCAACGAAATGAGTATCTTGTAAGCAATAAATACTAAACTTCTTTGCTTTTAAAAAGGTTAAGACATCCCCCTTATATTGTTTTGTTCCCCTAGACCCCTGCAATTGATTGAAAGAACTTTTATATCAGCCATTGTGTGGTAAATATATTTGTTTTAGGTCACCAGAAAATTCGCATTTAGATAATACAAGATTGATGCAGTAAGACAGTAATAATGTTGAACAATATATACCTATAAATACTTCATACACACGCCACCCATACCAAAGACAAACATTACAAAAACAAAAAACAAACAAAAAGACAATCGTCATTAAAGTCACGCAACTTTTTCGATGTTTGGTCAACATAATTTTAACCAAGTTACAAGGCATGTATAATATACTATTATAAAAAGTCTCTAGAAACTGTCAGCTACATATTCTCTGTCTTAGTTAAATTTCTATAGAATAAATCAAAATTTTATATTTGGTCCTTAAATTTGATCAATGAATTTATTAATATAATATTGACAGAGTTTGACCTCGGTTAATTTATTGACCGCAGTTTCACCCGTGAATGTACTTCCTATAGATAAGTAACACCCGTATGTTAGGATAATGGATGATTCTAGATTACTCGTGTGTAAAAATTAGTCATGGAATATAGCAGCATAAAAAACAAAATATGTAAGTATTTATGATATTCAACTTATAAAGCTTTAGGTGTAAAATATATTGACTTTGAACTTTACATGTTTTTATCTTGATTACACTTATGTTGCCAGTCACATCATTAGACATGCATGAGTCAGACAGAGAGGCGGTTCATTATTACGTACTACATGTATTTTATCGATTTAGTTTTTACGATAATTAATTTTTTTAAAGTCCATTGTTTGATCTTAAAATTTCTATAATAGCGAGTCTTTTGTTTAAATATATGATTTTATCGTAATTTTCCAAAATACTAATAATAAAACACCTCTTCGTCCTGGTTTTGCATCTCTCTATCTTCTATCTATCCATAAACATTATGTAACACAAACAGACATGCGCAGTCAAGATTTTTACCTGTAGCGTACAAAAGCTACTGTTTTTACCTGTCTCGTATTGACTGTGTATCGGGTATACAATAGTGACCACTATAATTTCAGATTTTATGAGGGCGCGAAGCGCCCGATATGAAATATTAATTATATGATAAGATTGAAGTGAGATATAATAATGCATTGACCTTCAATTCAATGTAAAAAATAACAGCTCTTTAAAGTAAAAAACACCCCTAGGTGAAAAAATAGATCAATCCAGGTAACCCCATACAGCGCATGTTCACAGATAACAGGTAGATCTTACCACCCGTGAATAAACTGACTTTCAATGAAGCCATCATCATCATCATCATCATCATCATCATCATCATCATCATCATCATCTCAAATAAGACACCAAAACAAAACATTTCAAATATAAATTTATAATGGAAAAACATTACAAATAAACAGCCAAAAATTGCCGAACCGATAAGTCTTTACGTATAAACCACAGCACATCCTCTTATTCAACACTGTCTAATCTTCTATCACTGTCGCAAGTGAATCTATAAACAGAAAGAAACATGTCAACTATGAAACATGATTTAAACGACTGTAAAAAAAACTGATTCCCAATATAACTATCGATATATTGATTTGCTTATTAATTTATTGATTTAAAAATCCAAGATTTATTGAAATATGGATTTTATTGATTTGCTAAGTTTTTTTTTTTTTTTTTTTTGTAAGGGTGGTAGGGTGGGAAATGCATTATTATATCTCACTTCAATCTTATCATATAATTAATATTTCATATCGGGCGCTTCGCGCCCTCATAAAATCTGAAATTATATTTCTAAGATTTCCGTGAGATATAATAATGCACGTTTAAAGCGCACTTACCATTTCAACACCGCTTCAGTAAATTTATCCGTAATTTCAGACCTAAAATAAAACTTTTTAAATGTTCCGACGTTTGACCAATCAGCCTTCGATAAAATTTCATCCATATTTACACCATTTAAGGCTGCTTTACTAGTAGCCACCATGCGACAAGAATGTGCTTGGAAAATTGATACATCAACCCCCGCATCTTTCATAATACTTTTGATCCAGTTTGCAATAGTTTGCAAGGACAAACCATTAAATGGTTTCTTTGTCGATCTCAAGTGGATCAGGCTCATCTCTTGATTTAGGTCTAATATGTTCAGTTCTTTTTTGATATTCTGAGAGACATGAAATAACACATAATTTCTCCTGAGAAAATTTGTGAAATGTGACCTCTTTATTTTTACAATCTTTTGTGTTTTGATATCCCAGGTAATGAAAATGTTATGCAATCATTTCTATAGGACATGAAACGCCTATCAAACCTAGCAATTTCTGAAACCCTTTTAGCAGCAGTTAAAGCTAGCAAAATGACCAACTTTTTGCCCAAGGCTGCCAAGTTTAAATCTTTGTTATTATTCATACCTAATATATGTTTCAGTACAAGATCTAAATCCCATGAAAACTGATATTTAGGCAATGGAGGATTCTTTTGTAAAATACCCTTCATTAATTGCTTGACAATGGGTAACTGACCTATCGGTATACCTTCAGAATACGGAAGTACAGACGAAATGGCTGAACGATGAACATTAATTGTTCTATACTGAAAACCTTCTTTATGCATCCAAGCAAGGTAATCTAAGACAGAGACCAAAGGTGCTGAAAAAGGATTAATTTCCCTTGGGAAACACCAGCAACTCCATTTTTTCCAGGCACAATCGTAAGCAGACCCTGTTCCTGACTTCCAGGACCCCACGAGTAAGTCTTTAACTTCCTCTGAAACTCCAACTGCTGAGTATGATCGCCTGAGACCTTCCACCCTGCTAGATGTAGGGTTTTCTGCAGAATGAGTGGATGAATCTCTCCCGTTGGGGAAAGAAGTGTCTCGAAATTCATTGGAATTAATACCGGGTGATCCACTAGCATTTGGAGAAGTAGTGGATACCAAGCTTGTGACTGCCATGTTGGGGTGACCAATATTATTTGACTCTGTTCCTCCCGAACTTTCGCGAGGCAAGAGCTGATTAGACAAAATGGGGGAAATGCATACCCCTGTATCCCCTTCCAAGGTTGAAGCAAAGCATCTACGGCTTTGGCTTGGGGATCTGGCTTCCAGCTGAAATAATGGTTCAGCTGTGAATTGGATCTGTCTGCAAACAGATCCACTTTGCACTGGCCCAATCGTGCTACCAGACTCTTGAAAATCGACGGATTCAGTTTCCAATTGCTGTAATCCGTAAAATGTCTGCTTTCCCAGTCTGCTAGTAGATTCTGTTTGCCCGGAATGTATTCTGCCGTTATCAATATTTGCCTCTGAAGGCACCAATCCCAAAACTGATTTGCTATTTTGTTGAGAGAATTGGAAACTGTTCCTCCCATTTTGTTTATATAAACTACCGCCGATTTGTTGTCCATCTGCAGTAGAATATGTTTGTTTTCCAATTTTTTTGCAAACGACTGGACTGCGAGAAACGCAGCTTTTAATTCCAGCTGATTTATATGGTGAAATTGTTCTCCTTGTAGCCACCTCCCGCCTATTTTTACATTCTGACAAAAAGCCCCCCATCCTAACAGACTTGCATCGGATTGTATCACTAGGTACGGGTCTGGGCGTACTAATGCTTTCCCATTCCAGAGATCGAGTTTGTGAATCCACCAGTTTAGTTCGACTCGAACTTCGTGCTCTAATTTTAACTGGTGATCGTAATTGCCCCCTATAAGCAACGTTTTTGTTTTTAACACTTGTAGACTGCGATAATGAAGTGGGCCCGGGAGAACAGCCTGATTTGTAGCCGTTAACTGTCCTATTAATTGAGCCATTTCCCTTGCTGATACCATTTCCTTTTTCAATATCTCCTTGCAAGAAGTTTTTATTTTTATAATCTTTTCTTTTGGAAGGGACAGGGTCATCAAAACTGAATTTACAGTGTATCCTAAAAAATCCATTGTTTGTGACGGATTCGTTACTGACTTTTTCGTGTTTATTAAAAATCCCAAATTTTGTAAGACTGACTGGACAGTTGCTAGATCTGACAGCAACTCCCGTCGCGATTGGCTCATTAACAGGATATCGTCCAGATATATTATTAGACGTATCCCTAGGCGTCTCAAAAGGGCAATCGGTACTCTCATTATTTTTGTAAAGACCCGAGGAGCTACGGAAATTCCGAAAGGGAGAGAGGTGAAACACATTACTTTCCCCTTCCAATAAAATTTTAGATATTTCCGGTACTCCGTGATATGCTCAAAGTGAGATAAGCGTCTGTAAGATCTAACTTTACCATCCAATCGTTTGTCAGTAACATCTTTCAACAAATGAATACCCTCCATCTTGAAGTGTTCGTAAGCCAGAAAATGATTTAAATTCTTGAGATTTATCACAGGCCTCTGACCTCCATCTTTTTTCGGAACCAGAAAAATGTTGCTGATAAATGAATCTTTGGTAAGAAAAGATTGAGTTATTGCATTTTTCTCTATTAGAGCTAAAATTTCCTTGTCTATTAAAGACTGGTCTGATTGACTGAAGTGGGGTTGACTGGGTATTATGTTTTGGACTGGGGTGGTTATGAAATCTAACTTTATACCCTTTATGCACTGAAGAACCCAAGGATCGTTTGTAATCAATTTCCAATTTTCTAAAAAATGGCTTACTCTTCCACCTACAGGTATTGATTCTAAATGATTGATTATTGGATTCGGAAACTGAAACCTTATCAGAACATTTGAACTTACCCGCTGAAGATTTTTTGATTGTCCGATTCTGAGAGGGTTGGTTGTTCTGACCGAGTCTTTGCCTGTACTGGCTCTGGTAAGCTTGGCTCTGGTAACCTCGCCCCTGTGATGGTCTGCGTCCTGCATACTGACCCTGTCTGCCGCCCACAAACTGCAGGGTATTTGTAGGCCCCTGTCGAAAAAACCGATATATCTATGATTAGCACTGTTAACATTAGAGGGGTGAAAAACTGGTTTTTTCCTGTCAGAAACCAACAATTCTCTCAGTTCTTTATTATCTTTATTTACTTCCGCTAACTTTTTCAAACATTTTTTGCCAAAAATTTCACCCTTAGCTTTGGAAAGAGCTTTAAGGCATTTTTTATCAGACAAAAGATCAACACTGTCTGGCATAGTAGTAGCAAGTAGAGCTTTTCTTCTCTCTGTGTTAAACAAAAAATGAGCGTTACCCGCCAGTACAATGGCCCGTTGTGTTAACTTTATAACATCAGCTGGGTCCATGCCTTTCTTTTCTTTTTTAATTCTATCTGCCTCAGACCATAGAAGAGACAATGGGCCCATGACATCTAAAATACGCAACTGAGTGTTAATTTTACTCTTTTCTAACTTTGAATTCCATTTTTTACCTCTTAAAAAATTTTTCTTGAAAAATCTATCGGTTTTAAGACCTTTTAATTTCCTAGAAGTTGGAATGGGCCAACCTTTAGACATGTCTTGTCTAATCTTTTTTGTAACTCCTTTAGTAGCATATTTTTCAATATAATTTACAATGTGCGAAGGCACCTTAGATTTACTAGTACTCATAGACTCGGGATTAAAAGTGCTACCCTTATCCGAGTCACTTGATTCACCACTACTGTTACTATCGCTACTTTCACTATCACTACTACTACTACTACTACTTGAACTAGAGCTATCTACCTTTTTACGCTTTTTCTTATTCTTATTTCCAGACTTACGCTTACTATTTTTACTCTCAACTTGACTACTAACAGCGCCATCATGTTCCCATCTCTGACGAACAGACACTTCTCATCTACCACAGACATAAAATCATCTTGCGGAGTATCATCCTCCCCTGAAAAGTCCAAAGACTTTTCTACCGTCTTCCTGTGAGTATCTTCCGCCTCTGCGGACATACTTTTGTCTTTAGCAACGACCCTATGGTCTACATTGCCTACTAGTAGATTATCCCGATAAACACGCAGTTCTTCCCGTGAAGGTGTTATTTTACCTTCCGGAATAACCTGTAATTGAGCACTCGTCATAAGAAAACAAAAAACAAAATGTCCAGAAAAGAAAAAATAAAGTAATAAATACATAATAAATACGTCTTACTTGACCGAGAGCTGAATTGAAAGTCAGTTTATTCACGGGTGGTAAGATCTACCTGTTATCTGTGAACATGCGCTGTATGGGGTTACCTGGATTGATCTATTTTTTCACCTAGGGGTGTTTTTTACTTTAAAGAGCTGTTATTTTTTACATTGAATTGAAGGTCAATGCATTATTATATTTCACGGAAATCTTAGAAATATAATTATTGATAATACAGTTCAGGACCCGACTTTTCACATATAGGCAAACAACATTGACCTATCTGCTTGACCCTTCCTTAGGAATTATTCTGATGGATTATCTATCCCTTGAGTTTGGATTCGCGGTTAATACACACGTGTTTACTGTTCCCTATATATGGGCGGAATAAACATTTAGTCATCTTTGTGCATATTTGGCATATTCTATGGTATACGAAGTTATTAAAGGTCAAACAGAGAGGTCACTGTTGCCTGCAATAATAACAATGACCTACAGTAGATGTTTTGTAAACACAAGCACGTGGTTATATTTTTCTATCCGAAATTTAGTTGTAAAAGGTTTAATGATATCTACAAACTGAGCTATGGAACTGCACCAACCTATATTCAGTTGTATTGTAATATTGTTATAAATATTATACATGTAGTTATACGACAATAGTCTGAATTTTACCGTAACTAATTTATTTTAAGAAACGGATGCTGCAGTTTCTTAGCTTTGTTTGAGTATATAATACAGGGTGTTGCGTCCATAATGTAGGGTACATCTAGGTACGCATAGGAGCATCAAAATAAGGAGGAAACGATTACTAAAATGTTCAACCAGTTAACATATTTACAGCAAGTAATGATAATTAAACAAATTAAGTTTATGAGTTTGAACACATAAGCTTTGTTACATACTAGTAACAGCTGCATTTCCAGCATTAATCATATGTATGAACCTTTGTGGTCCAAGTTTTTCACCTGCATGCCTTGATACAACCATTAAACATGTTTTATAGAATTAGGCCATTAGGTAATAGTACAGAACAATTAATAGGACAAATAATTAGTGAAAACGCATAATTTTAGGGACTTTTCTGTCTTAAATTTTCATTTGTCAAAAGAAATGTTAAATTTAAATATCCTATTATATTATAAATGAAAAAATAAAGGCAAATAAAAGTATGAATAGATTGGAAATAGTCGTACTTTATTGTACAAGATGTGTCAATAATAACATGTCTAAAAAATATAATATTGTATTGATATAGCCGCTAAAATATCAATTAATGATATTATACGAATTTTACTCAAAATTTATGTAGGTCACATACAAAACGAGGCTGTAAAAAGAATTTGCACCACTTTCAGGTTTGACATGCACCTTTTTTACTTCACTATACCAATACTTAACCATGACATAGTCAGAAATTTTCTAGCTGATGGGTTGAACAAACTTTTATTTCAAGTCTCTTTATAGAGTTAGCCTGGAGACTATAATGTCTCAGACACTAAAATGTTTGAACAAATTTGAATGACTAGTAAAATACGTTTGCATGTAAGGAGTGAATAAACTTTTAAGTACTATCTAAACGCATAAAACATTTGAATAATATTCCAAATCACCAGCTATATATAAAAGGCAAGTCCGTTTATTCAGTAAGCCATAGCTAAGATGCTGTCATTTTCTCCTGTATTTTGCGCAACATTTAAAAATTATAAATGAAAAAATAAAGGCAAATAAAAGTATGAATAGATTGGGAATAGCCGTGCGGTTACGATGAACGAAAAATATCAATCTAGTATCCCAGAAATTCCAATTCCCGCCACCTTTCGTATTACAGTGTTTATACAGGAGGTCTTCTGGTATCTTGCGTATTTGATCCTTAAAAGGATACTGATTATATTGTGACGAAAGAAATAAGGGGCCAGCGCTTAACATAACATTAAAGTACGGAATATAATACCATCTCCGGAAATGGAACAAATTTGAAACAGCATACTTCATGAAATGTGTTCTTTTACCTGCTATAATAAAATGAGACATAAAGCCATAAATGTCAGACGGAATAATTCCTACTTCTGCATTTCCTACAAGTGTATAAAAATCTTCAATTCCTTTTGGGCAATACAGCTCCAAATCTGCATAAACACCGCCATAATGAAACAATATAACATATCTGATCATATCACATCGGTTTATAGTGTACGGATACGAGTTATATAGCCCTATAATCCAGGGGTAATGTTTACTGAGAAACTGGTTGACGGAGGTATCATTCCATAACATATACTTTATTCCAGGAGCCTGTGATTTCCATGAATTGATAGATTCGTACATCCTGGGTGGCATCGGTTTGCCACCTAACCACATCTGGTGCACAATACGAGGTATTTTGTGATTCCTGGTTTCGCAATCTTCTATTTGAAACTGGTCCAATATTACTGCACGTTTGTGAATATCGCTTTCGTGAAACATCGAAAAATAAAGAAAATACAAATTTTGAAACAAATGAATTAAAAATATTCCCAGAAACACCAACAGAGTGTATTTGAAAATCTGTTTTCTTTTATTTCGATTCGGAAGCTTCGTTCTGTTGTAATATATTTGAATCCTGTTCAACATTCTTTCTGACAGTTTCATTGTGATATTGACAAGTCCTTTCTTGTTGTAAGCATCCAGACTTGAGCCATTCATGTCGTCCAATATGTTGCATTTATCTCCAAGTTTTAATCAATCTAGGAAATACTGTACATAAATAAATAAATAAATCCAAGTCAATTCCTTTGATATATCAGTACTTGTTAGTAATACCACTTCTCAAAACAAGGATAAAAGTCCCTAAATCTGCCTGAAATAAATGAAATTGAAAATCATAAAAAACACATCACAAGTCAGTCCAAAAACGGTAAGAGGAATCAAATCTTTGGTAGTCACAGTAACTCACTTTTCTTGTATTTAACTATGGCATCCTATAGTGAACGATTCCTAAATTATTGAAAAAGGATAAATATCTTAAAGAGTACCTGTTACGAAAATATTTATTTCATTTTTGTGTTAAATACCATTTTAATTTCACAACATTGAAAACCGCATCAAAATTGATGACCAAATAAGAAAGTTATAGAGGTTTGAAGGCCTTGAATTCGGCCTTAACTGGGTAATTGTAAGTGAAACGACCCATATCAAGGCTGATCCGTGTGTGACGTCACTAACCTTTGTAGTAACTAACATGATGGACAGTACTAATAATGCAGACATAACCAAGTACATAAGACAAGTATTATTTATTAAATATACGAAAATTAATTGTCACTTGTTAAAATTTTAAAATTAATTAAATTTTAATATTAAATCATACAGAACCTGCTACAGACAGCACACACTGCAAAATTTTCAACCAAACATCGGCGAAACATGGCTTCAAATACAACGCAGGCAGTCGTTCACGCAATTAAATATTTTTTATAAACGTCTAACACGGTATTTTATGAAGTCACA
The DNA here is from genome assembly GCA_021292105.1 of Anadara kagoshimensis. Taxonomy (NCBI): domain Eukaryota; kingdom Metazoa; phylum Mollusca; class Bivalvia; order Arcoida; family Arcidae; genus Anadara; species Anadara kagoshimensis. The sequence goes on from CM037869.1 coordinate 13,508,660, forward strand.
CGTGATAAACTCCTTTTACTGAAATAGTTCAATCGTTACAAACATTTACTTTATCCATAACAACGGTTTTAAATATTAAGCAAGCCAGCTTGCTTTTTTTATCTCGTGAAATGCTAATATAATTCATTTAAAGGTTAAAGGTTTCATCAACCTACAGTACAGTCTTGTCGAAAATTTAACACTGATCTTACGACAAGGAGTCAAAACTTTGCTTCCTTGTGACTGAAATATGAATAGGTTTGGACCGAAATAAAAAATTGTCAGGAGATATATATCAGCGGCCGAAAAACTGTCGAGATATAGCTAAAGACAGACTTGAGAGTAACCTATGTTAAACTTTCGACAGGTCTGTACTGTATCTATTGGGGTTTTAAAAAGGTAAAGTTAAAAAAGTGGTAAATCAACGGTGCGTTATTTTAATGGATTTCATGCTTGAGCTTGATTTTCTGTGTCACATAATCAAAAACGGGTTTTAATTTACATTACAGTTATTACTAAAGCATAGGGGTTAGCAAAATAATTATGAACATGAATAACAATTGCCTGTCACAATACACTTAACTTTCAACACCAGTGCAATTATCACAAAACTTTAATTCTCCACAAATTATGGCTGCAACAACTATGCAACCAATGCGTCATATGCAAAATAATCAAAGTTATCAATATATGTCGTCATGCCCTTTTGGTAACCCCATTGAACAAGATAAGCCTCAGTGGGTTATGGAGCTTTTTCACGCATGGAGTTCTGTCTACACTAGACTCTATTTAGGAAACTTTAAGTATTATTTATTATATATATAATATACATATCGTTTTCGAAATTTAAAAAAAAATAATATATCTTATTTTAAGACAAGGAGTCCATTTTGAGATTTTTTCTCAATAAGTATAATTTATTGAACGAGAAAGTGTGCTGTATTCAAACTTATACAACGCCTCAAAATTCAAAAGAATTTCGTAACTTTAGACATTTCCTCGTTACTACAACACTATAAAGATCATCTCTAACACAGTTTTACTTTGTCCATCCACCACTAAGCCTCTTCATCCAAACAGTTTACAGACTTTCAAAAAATATTTGTGTTTATTTCTTTCTTTACTATTTTTTGTCTTATAAAATATTGATTTGCCAAAATATTGTATTGTATGTACCTACAAGTTTAATAAATGAAATGAATGAACAACTTCAGCAAGATTAATTTTGATGACAATTTTTAGCTTCAAGTATATGTCACATCGACATCGAAAGTCGGGTGTCATTTTCCCGCAAAACGACGCCATGCCTCCACGATATGACGTCATTCAATTGTCCTTTAAGATAAGCACGTGGAGGTGAAGATAGAAATTTCTTCCATCGTTTTTTCAATCGGAAATTTTTATCTCAAACATAAGAAGATGTAAGTACCTATAAGTGTATGCTTTTGGTTATAATAAATAAAATGAATGAACAACTTTTGCAAGATTCATATTTTCTATATAATTATATTTCTAATGGTATGAAAGTTTTTTTTCATGTATATTGAGTAACTATTCTTTCTTTTATGCTATTACATATCTTCTCTTTGTTCGCTCTGTGAATAGGAGGTTGTGGGTTCGACCCCGGCCGGGTCTGGCCCAAAAATTGAAAGAGGGTGGTGACTGTTTTTTCGCCCTAGGCATTACGAAATGAATTTTACTGTGAGAACTTAAAGTAAAACGAGGTCCCTTGTCATGGCAGGCGTGGCAGATAACTAAACCTGCTGTGTAACGCAATAAGCGCAAAGTAAAAATTTATGCATCTTCGCCTATAGATGACGACGTCTCGATATAAGTGAAATATTCTTGACTGGGACGTTAAACACCATTACTCAGCTACTCTTTGTTTATAATATATATTATATTATATTATATTATATATATTATTTATATTATATTATATTATATATATTATATTATATTTTCTTAGTTTTGATTTTCTTGTAATTTATTTTTACTACTTATTTATTTAGTCAATTGATTAATTAATTAATTATATATTCATTAGTTTATTTATGTATTTGAATTTGTAACATCATGTTCATTTATATATTGTATTATTTATATTCAAGGCGAATGGTTTATATAAGAGTTGCACTCTTGTTCCGAAATCCGGGACACATCTTGCGGATACTTTTGACATCCTAAGATGCTCGTGGATAACCGTGTATACACTTCCATGTGAAATGTCACACTCCCGAGCTATGTCATCAATCCTAATTCGACGATCATTCATGATGAGGGTCTCCACAGACGTGACAATTTCCTTTGTAATGGCATCAGGTTGCCGACCTGACTGTGGGTCATCCTTCAATGAGGTGCACACTCTTGTTCCGGAATCCTTTATTGTTTATATTTGACATTTTGTAACATGCATATCAACAAAAATAAAAAAAATATTGTTTAAACTATGCTTAATCAGATTTTTTACAAAATATTTAGGCATGTTTACCAGTGTTATAAAGAATACAAACTTCTTTTTCGTTTTTTAATAATTCTTCAAAGTGTGACTTGTACAGATATTAAGTTGATACATGTATGTTCTATTTACAATTTTATTTACGTAAAGCTTTGTCATATAAATTACAAAAAATACTTGGTCATACTTGGAAGCAGAGTTGTTAAGAAAATCTTAAGTCACATAATTATTATGTACTTTTCGTATATATTATATTATATATATATATATATATGTGTGTGTGTGTGTGTGTGTGTGTGTGTGTGTCTTCAATAGACAGCACTTGATGTATAACGAAATTTTATTTATGTAAATCCTCCCGTGAGATTATTATTATTAGTAGTATTATTGTTGTTTATGCTGGCCCAATTCTCCACAAGGAGAGATGGACATAAGTCAAGTAAGTCATTGTTGTTTATGAATGTTATTTATTTATTTTTTGTTTTGCTTGTGGGTTGTAACTTATGACTAAATAAAGAATATGAATATGGACCAAATGTATAAGAAAACATCAAAAACAGAAACAGTAAATCCTTCCAAATTTACAGTAAACAAAACTATTAAACAAACAAGAGGTTACAATAGAAAAAAATGTTCAAAAAATGAATACGCCTGAAAAATGTTAAAATAGTATTACAGACCACTGGAACAGTCCAAGTGCTGTTATATGCAATGCAGACACAATAAACAGCTTCAAAAGTAAATTGAACAATTTCTGGAAGACCCATCCTATAAACATTGATCCTATGTGTTATAAAATGTGTGCAACCGGACTACCAGTTTACAAGACTATGGAAGAATTGTGTCTAGAATTGTAATGAGAATTCGGGTGTTCATTTTGTCTTTATCACACGAAACATGCATTTTTGTGTAAGTGTATAATTAACTGCCATTAAAATGTATTTCGTAACACAGAAGTGTCATGCGGTATTTTTGAAATTTTATCAAATAAAAGTAGCACATGACAATTCTATGCAGTAAACGGGAAAAAATCTTTGTTTGCAAAAGTGAACGGTTAATCAATAAATATATCAAAGATTCATTAAGTATTCATAAACTTACGGTAAGATGTTTTCTCTGTGCACTGTTTCTTCAATCATTCCTGAATCGATCGACTTGATTATAAATGGAGTCAGATCATTGAAATTGTAATGCCCGCTTTATGCAATGAAGAATTTTGATAGACACATCGTTTGATGGTCAATGAAACATGCAGGCAACCCAGTTTTAGTACATGTGTATTAACAACGTCATTCACCTGTATCGTTGTACGCTTTGTAACTTGTACGACATGGACACCTGAATTCTTATACCATATATGTGCATATTTATATTCCATTGTCTTGTAAACTGGTGGTCTGGTTGCACACATATCATTAAACTTTATAGGATGGTTCTTCCGGGAATTTTTCAATTTACTTTTGAAACTGTTTACTGTGTCCGCATTGACTATATATATCAGCACATCAGTTTGATGTTATCTTATACATATGAATTGGTCCATATTCATATTCGTTATTTAGCCATAAGTTAAAACCCACAGGCAAAACAAAAATAATAAATAAATAAATTACATTTATAAACAACAAAAATAGTACTACTAATAATATTCTCATAGGAGGATTTATATAAATAAAATTACGTTATACATGTACATTGTTAAGTGCTGTCAATTGAACACACACACACACACATATATATATATATAATAAAATAAATAAGTACAACACGATTTTGTAAAGCATTAGCGCTTTCATTTCATCTTCAGATGCTTTACATTGTAACATTCATAACATAGTAACAAGTAACCAGTGATACGTCATTTAGACAATAGGATAATAAAACAATACGATGACGTCATTATTAAGGGAGGTTATTATGTTAGACTGTTTAGTATTGGCTTTAGAGTTCTAATGAAATATTTTTCTTTTTCTTTTCTTTCAATTGCATTGTCTGTAAATAATTTATAAAAGGGGAATATAAAAAAATTCTTTTTCCCGCAATTATCTAAGTGTTCGCTTAACTTTATCTTCCTGTATTCAGGAATCTGTATTTGCTGTTTGTGCACTCTTACCCGAGAGCGAAGTGTTGAACCCGTTTCCCCTATATAAAATTCATTACAACCCGGGCAAGAAATCACACAGATCATATTTTGTGAATGGCAAGACATTTTTGCGTTTACGGTGAATGTTTTGCCTTTAAAATTGTAAGTTTTTCCTTCTTGTAAATGCACACATATATGTATATATATATATATGAAAAGTACATAATAATTATGTGACATATGATTTTCTTAACAACTCTGCTTCCAATAACTATTTAGCTAAATTTCTTAATTGTTTTAAATTTTGAAAACTAAAAGGTTAAACAAGCTTAAAAACAAATGGTTTAACCCCGTAATATTGTTTTATATATTGTTTACGAATATTTAAATAGTAAGGACAAATTAAAACAAAGTGATAAACATCTTCAATATCATTTGATTTACAGAAACACACCCTGCTGCTTCTTTTTGTATTGTTAAACGTACTCTTTGCAATAATAAATCATGTGATGACAATCTATATTGACCAAGTATTTTTTGTAATTTATATGACAAATCTTTACGTAAATAAAATTGTAAATAGAACCTTTCAACTAAATATCTGTACAAGTCACACTTTGAAGGATTATTAAAAACGGAAAAGAAGTTTGTAAAATTTATTCTTTATAACACTGGTAAACATGCCTAAATATTTTGTAAAAAATCTGATTAAGCATAGTTTAAACAATATTTTTTTTTTAATTTTTGTTGATATGCATGTTACAAAAACTCAAACATAAACAATAAAGGATTCAGGAACAAGAGTGTGCACCTCATTGAAGGATGACCCACGGTCAGGTCGGCAACCTGATGCCATCACAAAGAAAATTGTCACGTCTGCGGAGACCCTCATCATGAATGATCGTCGAATTAGGATTTATGACATAGCTAGGGAGTGTGACATTTCACATGAAAGTGTATACACGGTTATCCACGAGCATCTTAGGATGTAAAAAGTATCCGCAAGATGTGTCCCCAGAAACCTTAATGTGCAGGATCGCTTCCAAAGACTCGAGTCAAGTCGGGAGTTTCTTGACATTTATAATGATAACCCGGAGAGCTTCCATTTACGTTTAGTAACTAGTGGTGAAACATTGATTCATCATTGGGACGGACCCAAAAACCAGAAAAAAAGTCCATGCAATGGAAGCACCCTGGCTCACCCCACCAAAGAAATTCAATACTCAACCATTAGCTTGCAAAGTAATGGCCACTGTGTTTTGGGATTCTAAGGGTGTTCTGTTAATCAATTATAAACCTGTTTGAATCTCTATCACTTGGGCTTACTATGTTGATCTAATAAAGCAGCTGAAAGCTGCTATTAAATTAAAAAGAAGGGGAAAGTTGAGCCGAGGGGTATTGCTTCTTCACGACAATAATCCTGTGCACAAGTCAAGGATTGTACAAGCAGTGATTAGTGAATGCAAGTTCGAACAGCTTAATCACCCACCCTACAGTCCCGATTTGGCGCCCAGTGATTATTTGCTATTTAGAAATTTGAAATCCCATTTACGGGGAATCAAATTTCCTGATGATGATGGACTTAAGGCTGCCACAGAGGCATGGTTTCAGGACCAAACCGAAGACTTCTATTTTAAAGGTATAGACAGTCTGAAAGAAAAGTGGGCTAAGTGCATTGGGGTATTTGGGGACTATATTGAAAAATAACAATAAAATGTATGGTTTGTTGCGGCAATATATACCCCGTACTATGAACTTTTTGACCTCCCCTCGTATATCAGACTTAGGTAAACTAGAGGTACGCAGCTGGCCATATGTATAGCGGCTTTTAGAAAAATAGTAACTTTTTCTTTAAAACAGATTTACCTACATTTTAATGGTACATCAATGTGTTATCGTGTTTCAAATATGTATTGCGGGTTTAATAGGCGTTTATTTTTACATTGCCTCCTGATTGAACAGATGAATGACGTAACGGTGTATATATTTTCAAACACCTGAGAATTTTGCATTCTATAACTAGACCGGCGTTGGACATTTAATCGAAAGCATAAGACAAAGAGCGAAAAAATTCGGACATTTGCTAGACTTTTAATGGATTTTATAAATTTTAATTTAGTGTTTTTCTGCTTTTCAAAAACTTTATCCTGTTCGAAATCCCACTTCCACATCCCTGTTGTAAGAAGGGGGCAACAGACTTCAGTCTGTCCAACGGAAGAGGTACAAAAAAGATGTCGCTCAAATGTCTACCATTTATTTGGAATTTCGCTCAAATGGGTTAAAATTCTGTTGCTGAAATGTTCATTACTTCGTCGCTCAAACGTCGGATTTTTTTTTTTTTTTTTTTTTTTTTTTTTTTTTTTTTTTTTTTGCTCTTTTGTCCTAAGATTCGTAAGTTACGAAAGAAATTTAGACTTACGAATTTCGTAAGTTCAAACTTAAGATACGAATAACCCGTTTTACTAATGAGTTTGTAAGTTTTTTTTCGTAAACCTAACTTAAAAATACATCGTTACGTCATTCACCTGTTATAATTAAAGCAGGGGGCAATGTAAAAATAAACGCCTATCAAACCCGACATACTTATTTGAGACACGATAACACATTGATGTACCTTTAAAATGTAGGTAAACCCGTTTTAAAGAAAAGATTACAATTTTTCTAATAACCGTTATACATAGTATTGCAGTCAAACAACATTGACCTGTCCGTTTGACCTTTAATTAAAAAAATATTACGTTTAAGAAGCCTCTCTGCACATTGTCCTCAGCGCACTGCACATTGCCACTTCACGTATAACTGGTGACATCTCGAATTAGCTAAATATTTCTTGACTAGGACGTAAACCGCCATTCAATCAACCAACCAATCAATCAATCAATCAAGAATCCATCATTTTAGTAATCTTAATCCATGACATATTTATCTTCAGGTTTATTCAATCAAATGTTTCGTCTCAGTTATTTAATTGGTTGATGAATTTGACTATGCAATATACATCAACACAGTTAAGAAATTAGAGAGCAACATCAAACATTTGTTTGAATCAATCTCTAAATTCAATAAAAGTGCCCAAAGTTAAAAAAAACAACATTTGCAGGCGACGTTTAAGGATTACCCAGATACTGTTATCCATTGGAGCGCAAATTTTGAGACTTTTTGGCATCGACTCAGACGGTGTATTGGAACTGACTTTACATTTCTTCAGAAATTCAATGGTTTTCTTAGACGTATATGGCTAGAGGCCGAGTCCAGATGAAACACCATATCATTTTGTTTATGATTCTCTGTGATGTTTTGTCATAAAAACTGACGTAAACCCAAACCATAAATCCGGGTGCAAAAGCATCACGTTTTTAAACGAACTTAACTTTTTGTCGATCCTTTTGATTTCCACGGATGTAATATACTTTTCTACGGCCATATCTGACACCCATGTGGAAAATGGCCTCGTCTGTGATAATAAAGTGTTTCCAAACGGAGATAAAGGCGCCATGTTCGAGCACGTTGTTTCTTGAAGCAATGGAAATATTATAGCCCATACTACTTGTTTTACAATCTTTTTCTTTTTGTAGCTCATGTTTCGATTCAAAAGCCCTAAAACAATGGTTTCCACATTGTCGTCAGTGTTGCGTCGAACAATTTTTAAATACCATACAGAAAACGTTTCTACTCCTATCTGTTTTGATTGAAATTCATGCGTGAAAAAGTAAGACAATTGCGGATGAAACCCTTTGTTAACACAGTTTAAATTGGCTATTTATGCATCTTTCAAACACAAAATGACAAAAACAACTTAATATATAATCAATAAATACTCCCTTCCAACCAAAGCCACCAGTAATACATTAATGGATTAAACATGATTTTTCATCCGTGTAAGGAATATTTCACTTAAATCTAGACATAACAAGCTGCATGCGAGCATGAACTTTACATGTCATGACTAATTTAATGCGCACTTTAATGTGGGGTTATAGTGCCGTGACAAAATTACCAGCCCATAACCCAGTCCATAAAGTAGAATCACGGAATAAAACCAACAAAGCAAACTGATTATCGAAAAACTAGCAGGCTCGACTTTTTATAAATAATATATGACTTTTTCATATTTAAGCAACAAATAATATTTCTAAGTATCGAACTGTAACTATATTGACAATACAGTATCTATGTGCATTTATTTTACCGTTCACAACTCCACAACAAAACTGTTGGTTACAGACGGTTTCCATGAATACCAAACACGTACACACATTTAGACGCCGTCGTTGAGTGTATACCTTATAATTTGAGGTAGCCAAATGTCCGTTAATATACAAGAACAAATGGTAAGGCTTTGTAAATACAATAAAGTTATAAATGTTTAACGTAGGAAGCTTGAAAATGAAACATTTCACACAGAACCACAAAATTTACGTGCAGTTTTTGCTTTCGATTGAAAGTTGTAAATTATTTAGGGATGCAACTGTCTCAATTTATATTTCTATTTTTACCCCAATGGATATTATTCAACCGTATATGTTGTCTTCACATACCGCTTCTATGTAAAACCATCAATACTCTCATTCAGAGATACTTATCCAAATCGTGAAGCGATGACAATTTGAAAGCGGAAACGGTACCAAATATCCGTTGCTGTTGCGGATACAACACTCTGAACTCCTTACTGAAGGTTTGATTGGTAAATCTCCGATTATTTATATGTCTCTATACAGTTTGATCTCAAACTCTTTATTGGTCTCACTTCTCACCAGAAATGCCCAGCATGGCACAAAGTTACAGAACAGAATATACAGGGCTACAGAGAACATATCAGACGCGAGTTAATACTTTGTTAACTGTGAATATTGACAGTATAACTACGGTTTTCGATATTCTCATAATTGTCGATGTGATACTAACAGCATCTGGAAGACACATACCAAAAGCTAGCTACAAGCCTTATTGGAATCAACAAGCCAAAGAAGCACTTAAAGCAGAAAGGTCAGTGAGCAAAATCGTGGTAATGGAGGGAAACCCAAGAGGTTTTTTGTCACGACTCGTATTAATATAACAAAACCGTCAAAGCCAACTTTCGAAGAGTACAGAAATCAGCACATGAACATAACATTGATAAAACATATGATGACATCGATAGAGCAGCCGATTGCGATATAAGGCTCTTCTGGAGGCTGATCCAAAACAAACGAACTAAAAGAAATAAAGTGTTACCTGAAATTAAATCTAATGGTCATTTGTACTCGGACCCCGAAAGTGTATTAGATGCTCTCGTGGAATTCTTTGTAGATATGTACACTCCAAAGAATCGCGACAGAATTTTGACCAGGATAATTTTGCCATTTCAATGAAACTACAAACCAACTGCGTAACAATTTGATCGCTGCTCTGAACTTCTCCCCGGATGATTAATTACCGCGGAGAAAGTCCAAAATGTGTCTGACAGTAAAACTACGCATATCTCCGGGCACACTACGTCCAAAACGAACATTTAAAGCATGATGACAACAATCTTTTCAAAGTCATGTTGATGCTCTCTCAATAATAATTAAAATTGAAAAATACCAACCAATTGGAAAAAAGGAATCATTATTCCAAAACACAAAGGTGCGGGTAAATCTACATTGGAATCCTAACAATTACAGACCGATATCTTTTCTCCCGGTTATACCTAAAGTGTTTGAGAAGGTACTTCACATGTATATATCAGGTTCACAAAAAACAATGTTATCAAAAACTTCCCCAATCGCCAACAGCATGCATTCCGGCGTGATCTGAGTTGTTGTACTGCCTCATATTTTACAAGAGACTATTTGTTATAACAAAGAACGTAATAGCAAAACCTATGTAGCCTTTCTAGATAACCAAAAGGCTTTTGACACTGTTTTGAGAAATGGTCTTCTATTTAAACTATCCAAATTGGGTGTCAAAGGCAAACTTAGGAGGCTTATAAACGATTGCCATATAGGTACAGTAGGTTCTATCACTTTTGTGACCAACAGTCGCACTGGTTTCCAATGAAAGAGGGTATGAGACAAGATGGAATCTTGTCCAGACTATTCTATTATGTGTATATAAATGACCTGTTATATATATATTAGAATGTAATTATTACTCAGTTTGTATAGACTGTGTAAAAACAGGTAATGTTTCATTTGGAGATGATATAATATGTGTTAATAATTCTCCTATTGGTCTTCAGTCGCTCTATGCTATCTACAACTATGCTTGTGCCTGGAGGTTCAATTTACCAGACATCAACTGGTTAGACATGTCAATTACTGGCTGTCACTTTCCACACCATGTGAACGAAGCATTCCTGAAACTGATCTCCGAAAATAACTTGGAGCAACCGGTCGGTTTCCTAACAAGGAAAGACAACACATTTGATCTTATATTGACATCTCACCCAGGCTACAAACAACGATGTAAACCTATACCATCCATGGACAACAGTGACCATGACATGTGTTCTATGACACTACATTAGCACCATACCGACCAAAACATACAAGGGTGAAGATACTATTGTGGAAGAAAGCTAAAATACAAGGTACCAAGGACGACATAGTAAATTGTAACATCTTTGATCAGGAAGACCAGGATATCAATGTTTTATGGGAAAACTTTAAGACGATGATAAAAGAGACAATCAATAAAATGTCTCATCAAAATTATCACAAGCCCACCACTCCTTATCATAGATGAACACAGATATCAAAAGAACTATTAAGAGGGAACAGAAGGCACACCGGAAGGCAAGACACGCCAAAAAGAAGAGAGACAGAGACAGGTATAAACGCCTCCAAAAGGAAGCAGAATATAAATTGAGAGCTGCTAACCGAGAATATATGGCTGACGTGGTGAGTGGTAGCTACAGAGGCAATACCAAACAGTTCTGGGCCTTCGTAAAAAGCAAGAAAGGGCGTTGTCCCATTTAACAGCAGTGATAGATACCTCAAAAGTGACTCCGCTAGCAAGGGTGAAATCTTGAAATCTTGCAGTTGATTGTATGGCGAAGAATAGGCCGAATGGTACTATCACTTGCTTTCAAAGTCAATCAAGGGTTGTGGTTCGAACCTCACTCGGGACTTTTCTGAATAATTTTTTCTGCTCATACTAGAGCTGTTTAAAGCTCGTTACCAGGAAGTCTTTGGATGAGACCCAAAACCGAGGTCCAGTGACTCAATGCAAGCTAAAGTCACCTCTGTACAGTTTGAAAAAGAGTAGGCCACCTGTTACCACTACAGAGGACGCTTACAATTAGAAGCGATTGAAATAGACTGAGCAACATGAACAAAAAACAAAAACTAAATAATCGTCTTCTTATTACCGGTATTTTTGTAGTGTAAAAACTGACACTTCACCTATAAATGGTGACGTCCCGATATAAGTGAAATTTCCATCTCATCAAACAGTATAACCATGTTATTTCCATTCTGAGCATGGAGCTATAGTTTGTTGCTCACTTCAAGCATAATGGACTTCTGATGTGATGATGATGTAGATTAAAGTCTGTTTACAACCAATTAGTCTCTTGGTTTTTGTCCCTTTTCATGGGGTTAACGTGTGAATAAAAATCATAGCTTTTTGCATCGTGAAAACAAGCTTATGCCGTAATGTGGCCTGTTGTAACCGGTGTCTAATCTACTCTCTTGACTTCATATTAAAACTTTTTAATATCGCCTTCTATATCGCTATGTAAATTGTTTAGCGCCATTTTCCTAACCTTTGCGGCGATACCAAAAACAGGAGTGAGAGGGTTTTTCATATGCTAATCAGTTTCTGTTACCGGTCATTAACACAATCTCAGCTTCTTCGATTCTACGAAGATAGTCACTCCCACAGTCCCAACCACGTGTATATTAATATCACCATCAGTTTTCCTGAAACTTTTTTTAAGTGAATGTCGCCAAAAATCTACACAGTTGTTGATTCATCGTTATTATTTAATTTAATAATGTTACAACGATCAGAAATATTTGTTAACATACGCCTCTAATTATAATCCGGTTACCTAATTGCTAAAGGCAAAGTTGACCAACTTTTACAACACGTGAATACGGTAGTTCTTGCCAACCGGAGGGGGAGGGGGAATAAAAATCAAAACAATTGATTAATAATTTAATTAAATATTTCGAAAAGGAATAACAACACATTACTTTTGTTATCAGTAAGTAATGAATGCAGACTTCCCGGTGGCATTTTTTTTATTCGTAGATCTTGCTTTTTGTATTTAGTAAGTGATGGATGCAAATTTCCTGGACATATATTTATTTGTAGAACTTTTTATGAATCTATAGTTACGTATGTCCTATCTTCTTCATTTAACTTTTTAAGTTTGTCAAGGTTAAGTTCAGTAAGAAATATGGTACAACGAGAGAGAGAGAGAGAGAGAGAGAGAGAGAGAGAGCGTTGTCTCAAATAATGATTTGCACGTGAATTGTGGCAATTAAGAATGCTATTTCGCACAAAAATCTTGTAAACCATTTTTTTTTGTACATGACATACTCATAGGTGCAACATTATAGCACCATATGTATATTGATAACTATTGATAAATTTAAACAACTTTGAGTAATTTTATAAACAAAATTATGAAAACAATATCCGTCCTTGTCAATCATGTGTAGTGTTGCGTGTCAACATCGTCGATAAATATTTCTTATGCAAATTAGCTCAGTATTTCCCTGTCCAAAATGGTTTCGACCGAAATGTAGGACTTTGACAAAATCGCCGTTGTTCAAATTTGACCAAAATTTACGGAGTATGGGGCAAAACTGAGAAAAGTTTAAGAATAGAAATATTAAAAATTAATTACGGCATGAATTGTATAATAAATGTACGATTTTACTTTTACAATAAATCGTTTCGTTTTAGAGAATTTTACGAAAGACCGAGAGACTAAAGGATCGTAAATGGACTTTAGATAAATGAACACTAGAAATAGACACACTGCATACATATATCTTACATTAATATATGGACAATTATAGTGGTTAACATTTTCCATGGAGATCGTTACAAGACAAGATGACAAATATCTGTAATGCTAGTCTATCAAATACTTCTTCGATTTTATCAGGCTTTTTTCATATGTTTATCAGCTGTTTTATCAGTCATGATATATCAATAAATCTGAAAAAAATGAATTAGTGTTACCAATAAGCTATTGTCAATCATGTACAAATTCATATTGTACCAGTTTTAATTCTACAGCACTAGACGGCTGTTTTGGAATACAATTCCTCATCAGTAGTGCTTTGGTCAAAATTATGAAACCATTTTTTTTTCAAGATGTTGAATAGATACCCAAAGGACCAAAATATATTTTACCAAATTTAGCTAAAGAAATACTTTGCATGAGGGAATATACCTTCATTAGACAATTTTAAAAATTGGATTGCAATGTATCTCAATCATAGAAGCGATTGCTTGATTTATTGAATGAATGAATGAATGAATGAATGAATGAATGAATGAATGAATGAATGAACATGGGTTCTATGCTATCTACAACTATGCTTGTGCCTGGAAGTTCAATTTACCAGACATAAACTGGCTGGAATGAATGAATGAATGGGGTTCTACGCCCCAATCCAGAAAATATTTTACTTATTTCGATACGTCACCTGCTAGAGATAAATTGGCAGAAATTGTTATCAATGCAGTGCACTCAGGACAATGTGCAGGTGGAGGTTTCTTTAACGACTGTTGTGACACGAGGCATTGGCTTTGAAGGTCTTTTCTTCGTTACTTTCACAATTGAATTAACAACGGTTTATTATTTTCAAAACTAAATTCATCTTTAATAGAAATATAAAATGTTATTGGATTTCTAACAAAATTTGGAAAAGCGAATGATGTGATTTGTGCTATATAATTTAATTCCAAAGCCAATCCTGCAGTTATGTAACGAGATATATATTACAGACCTGTTACAAGTTAAACACTTAGCTAACGGAAAAGAATCGAAGCTCAACTGCCGAGTGACCGAGGTATAGATACAGTACATACCTGTCGAATGTTTAGGTTGAACTAACAGAAAGGACATGAAGCTGCGCTGTCGAGATGATTCTGAAATATGGATAGGGAGTGGCTGAAAAGCTGACGAATGATATATAGATAGCTACTGTCAAAATATAACTAGGGACCGAAATGAGCTGTCAATTCGACACTAAACCGTTATCTGAGTGTTAAACTTTCGACAGGTCTGTACTGTAGCTAGTAGACAAACTTAAAACTGTCGAGAGATAAATGGCAGATCGATTTATATAGGAAACAATGAGCCGAGATGAGCAGACGATTGGGAACTTATTCGTTAGTTTAGAGTTAATTTTTCGACAGGTCTATACTGCATCTTATATATATCAAGAATCTATGTCGATTTTTTTAAATTTTCATACCAATCTTATATCCAAAACTGTCCAAACCCCAACTCGGTATTAAGTCTAACCGTTTACATAGACTAGTCCCAGTATCACAGTCATTCCTTATCTTAAACTTCTCTTAACTTAATTAAAACATTTTTTTAAAATCTTTTTCGAAAATAACAATAAATATTTTTGACATAATGAAATACAAATGTCATGAATGTCTTAAGGCAGAAGTCATCTTAAAATGGCACCTAGGTTCTTTGATATTTTTAATTATCAAAATTATTAAGATTTGAAACCTTTCGAGATTAAAGTTCTTGAAAATCTTGAGTAAGGAATGACGGGGAGGGGTTGGTGGGTAAATGGTTTATCCCATTCCGTAAAGTTCTAACCTTAACACGAGGCTTAAAGTCCAACGCCGATCAAAGTTTTACGAGTATGAAAACTCTATTGTGTCTTTTGTCCTAAGGGTTGTCTAACAACATTCAGTATGATGGATGGCGCACAATTCTGTCCTTCTCACAAAATGAGCTGTTCGTCTTTATTACAGTTTCAAACAAGGTGTTCAGAGAACACTATCCCCCCCCCCCCCCCCCCGTCCTCAGTAGTGAACATCAGTAAATTCAATACAAAGTGAAACTAAAACATTTTCAGAAAAAAAACCTGTTAAATATGTTTAATAATCCGAGTTTTTTTTTCTATATTTAAAATTTCAACAAAAAATCGGTACATAAACAAGGCTGTAATGGCCATTTATAGGTTTTTGCTATTTATAGTAACAGTGGTCATTTTAGATACATTATATTTGGTAAACTAAAAACATTACATAAAAACCTGTTATATATTTTAATAACCTGAATTATATTTTCTATGTTTAAAATTTCAACTAAATTGGTACATAAATAGGTGTTTGCTATTTATAGCAATGGCGGTCATCTTGGATATGCAATAAGGCTGTCGAGCTATCCCATACCACTCCTCACCACCACAATAAATCAAATGACCAAGTTCCAGTTCAATCAGATGTCTGAAAACCAAATTATTCATGAACACACACAAAATCAACAAAATCCATACATAAATAAGGCTATAATGTGAATTTATAGGTTTTGCTATTTATAGTACTAGCGGCCATCTTGGATATGCTATAAGGTTGTAAAGCAATCTCACACCACTCACCACCACTAAATCAACTGACCAATTTTAGCTCAATTGGATGTACAGTTCTCTATCACAGGCACGGAAGCCATGAATCGGGTATAAAATAACAACGGTCATCTTGGATGTACGATAACTATCATAAATCAACTGACCAAGTTCCAGCTCAATCGGATGGACGGTTTTCTTTCAAATGCACGGAAACCATTAATTAGGTGAAAATTTTCTAGTGGCCATTTTGGATGTACGATTACGCTGTCGAGCAATCCCACACCACTCATCACCATAACAAATTAACTGACCAAGTTCCAGCTCAATCGAATGAATTGTACGGTTTTTTCAAATGCACGGAAATCATGAATTGGGTGAAAAAAAGTCTATTTTTAGTAACAACGGACATCTTGGATGCACGATTACGCTGTCGAGCAATCCCACGCCACTCATCACCATAACAAATTAACTGACCAAGTCCCAGCTCAATCGAATGAATTTTTACGGTTTTCTTTCAAATGCACGGAAACCATGAATTGGGTGAAAAAAGTCTATTTTTAGTAACGGCGCCCATCTTGGATGTCGAGCCATCCTTACGCCACTAACCACCATAACAAATTTCAGCTCAATCGGATGTACAGTTCTCACATTCTAAATGTACGGAAACCAATTGGGACGGACCCACACACACACACACACACACACAAACACACACGAACACACATACAGTGGTATTAGTATATACCCTTCACCACTGGTGGCGGGGGTAATTACACAAACCTCGCTTGCACATCTCACGCGTCTTAAACTGGAACTGAGAGATTTGTCACGAATATCTGACAGATCAGTGCAGATGCGACATGACACAACATTAAAACACCAATCGATGTATGCTATTCAGCATGAAATTAAACAAGAGGTTTATATATATGTAATATAAAAAGACAAATCTGCAAATATCTACACGCATGGATAACTGTCGAAATAAAATCAACCCGACATAGCAACTAAAATGAAGAATAAAAATACTAGTATGACAGCGAAAAATGTAATATTCTGAAATAAAAATTGAAGTACATTTCACTTCTAAATTAAGTAACTAAACTTAGCAGTTGACTGATTACCAATTTTCGCATTCAAGCAAAACAAAATATTCATCCAAGTAAACTTATTTCATGCAGGGATGGGCAATCATCTACAAAGCTGTTACCCAGTGAATTCTTGTAAATATTTTAAAGTTATAGAACTTATATTTCAATCTAAAATTCTAATCAGAATTCAGTGGAAAGAATGATATGTTTATGGAAAGCCGTTCCGGAATAAAGTTTTAAATAACAAGTGCGTACATGTATGCGACAAGACTCTGTCATTTCCCTTTGATCCCAAACGCTCATAGTCTGGTGGAAACAAAAGTGAAATTTCACAATAGGGGGACATGAGTGTTCAAAGCTGGCAACATAGCTGTCTTATATCATCATAGGTTAGGGGTCAAGAATCAACCTGTTGCCAAGCTGATCGACCCTTGGTTTAGTAGATAAAAGGTCAAAGGTCAGATAGTGTTTTTTCCCCCAAAAATTAAACTTCATTAGTTTATAGCTGTCCAAATATATACTTTCTGAGATTTAAACAAATCAAATAAATCTGTTCTCATGCAATCATAGCATTTCATAATTTTAACATTGACGAGAAAGCTAATTGAGACGGTTTAGGTTAAAATTTAAATATTTTAATGTTATTTTTCAAAATTCTGACACAAGCTTTAAGATATCAACATCAAAGCATGAATCAAAATGCTAAAATATAATTCTTTTGTAAATACATGACTGGTTAAAATAAATATATTGTTTAAACCCAGCTAATAATTTGCAATTTATTAAAAGTTTAAAATCAAAGTACTGCAAGTACTGTAATCGGCAAGGTATAGTGGAATATATCAGCCACATCTAACGATTTCTTTTCATTCATCAATATCACTATCTGTGGCATTATCATTCAAAGGGTTCAACCAATCAACGGTCCCATTGCAAGTGCATACAGCCACCCATTTAAATTGTATGCCCTACATGTACATCTTGTAATGCAACATGATTTATATTGACATTTCAGCAATGCATGACATGATTTTGGTCAAGGTTATTTTCTCATTAAAAACCCTACTGTAGCTCGATTGGTATAGCGCTCACTCCCCATATGTGGTGAGTCCTGGGTTCGAACCTTAGTTGGGTCTGACCAAGACTTGAAATAAGGTAGTGACTGTTCTTTTGCCAAACACTCGGTATTTAGTAACGAAAGTCACGAAATCCTTTGAGAGAGATCTTAAAATCCGATGCCCCGTGCCAAGGCGGGTGTAACATGTTAAGGAACTTTTCCTGCACATTTCCCTAAGTTCACTGCAAAGGTCAAAATTTGCTGCCACTTCACCTATAGTTGGTGACGTCTTGATATGACTGAAATACGTAAAAGCCTGTAAAACCCCGTGCAATCAATCAATTTTCTAATTAAAACTGTTTTTAAGTCACATTCAGACTAGCACTAACTTAACTGTCCGAGAATAATCGTGAACATCAGGAAAATACTAAACTTAAGTCCAAAAAGATAAGTTTTAATCATGATCCTTTGACCTGTAATTGTATTAGAAAAGTTAAAGTTCAAAGTAAGATTTAAGCAAAAAACAAAATAATAATAAGTTTAATTTGTGAAAAAAACTCAGATTTAAGTATAAAAACTAGTATTGTTCGTGGTCCTGTTGCCAGATGACAAGACAAAATTAGTAACAAAAAGTTTATGGTGGATCACAAAACAAGGCCGTTTTGAAACAAACACAAAAGCGACATCGGGAATGGATAGGTCACACCATCAAGACACCTGCCAACAACATCACAAAACTTTGAAATGGAACACAAGAATAAAAGACACCTTGAGACAAGTTTCTGAAATTGAAACAGAGGGGGTAAAATTGCGCAGAACAGAGCCAGTTTGAGGGATTTTGTCGATGGACTAACATCCACTGGGAGTGACAGGCATACAGTGCGCAAGTTAGTGAGACTAGCACCATCCGTGTCCTATAGGTGACGGGAGATCTGGAACAAATACCAGGTATAACTAAATGCAGCCAAACAGCAGTTTAATAGTGTGCACGTTGAATATGTAGGTCGGTTGCATATGATGTTGGAAGCAAATTTTCAATTGTACTTTTCCCCTGAGAGGAACAGTTTATAACGTAGATGAGAAATCCTCGCTAGGTACATTCAATGAAGGCATCTGCACTCACACGTTCAGAAAAAATCCCTCTTGCAAGAGTGGGAAGAAGACCTGAGATTTCCCTGGAAATACGGAATGCTGTATTTTGAATGTCCAGAAAGTTAATTGACAGTCTTACAGTCTGTAATTGCATGGAATACTGGGAGCTTATTCCTCTCCAGAGGTGATAATTTTATGCTATGAACAGGGACGAACTTTAGATGTCCCGGTCTGGAATCATACTTCCTCATTTAAATGCAACAGAAGAATAAGGTCATCAGTATCACGACAGACAACAACTGTTCTTTTATAGCCTTGCATGTAAGCATCAACACCATGGGGAACAATTCTAGTATCGGCTTCCTTGTGTAAAGCTTTAAAAACGGTTACACTCCTTCCTCTGTATGAATTAAACATGCTATGCTGTCTGTTGGACCCCCTGATACCCTCAGCTAAGCTAAGAAGTGTCTTGGATTACTACGAGATCCTATTTGTTTTCTTGGTGACTTATAAAATTTTAACCAATTTGATGGCAGAGGGACATTTTAATTATCAATAATTCTTCTAACAGAACGGGGACCTGATCCTCTTTACTTTAGATGGTTTCACCTTTTATGGATTAGTTGTCATATCTATCATAATTTTAATACATTTATCTTTCGCGTGGATAAAAACAGTTTGTGCGTTTCCTAACTTGCCGAATGTATTGATGCCTTTCCGTTTTCCCAGTGCTACAACTAGAGTTTAACCATTAATTATTTTGGTAGTAATGTCTCCATGGAAACTTCTTCCTCGGGGATATTTTGAAGATCCGACTCGTCGGCTGCAGATAACAAGGGTCCTGATGTATCAGGTATAGAAAGCGACACTGGGAATAGTTCGTGTTTCAACAGTTCACTAATATTTCCACCAGAAAAAGAGAACACACTTGATAGTATTATACAGATACAGTCATTATAGCTAATCAAATCTTCCAGTACCACCAGTACTTTGATTTCTTTTTTTTAAAAGTGGATACTTATATAAATACGGGCAATATGATTCAGTAAAATTATTTTAACAGAAGTCTAAAGTTTTGTTAAACAATTTCAAATATACATATGTGTTTATACTGGTATTTATTTGCCACAATTAATCATATTTGTAAAGGTCAAATTTGTGCAAGCGTCTAATCTTATTTTTCATGGAAAACTTTGAAAATAAGTGACTGAATTAGTTGGACATGACTTTCTTTTAATTTGAAGATACCACTTACATATTTAGAAGACAAAATGTATAAAAAAACTTCTGTAAGCCACCTTGAATTTGTGTATAGGTCAATATGGGCATTTTCACTTGAACTTTGCACCCATTGACCTTTAGCTACCCCCACAATGGCCCCTGGGTGAAATATTGCTTGTCAACAAGCCGATTCTACCAAAGTAAAGTTCAAAGAAGGTTATGACATAACTTGCCACCTTTGAACACGTTGTCCTCCCTACATCGAAAAATAAGCGCTTTTTTCAAAATCCTCTACCAGACTATCAATGAATCAGCATACTAGGGTATAAATTGTAATTCAATTTATTTCATAAGGTCATACATATAGGCTAAAAATAAACATTACAAATATATAATGTCAAGATTATGGAGGGTATATCATGAATAATTTTACAAACATATATTATCATATATCAAATAACACAATATTGTATAATTATTAATGTATAATTACTCTTGCTATACCGAGGTTGTGGGTTCGAACCTCGGTGGGCCAAAGTGGGTACTGGCTGTTCTTTAGCCAAGCACTCGGCATTACCAAATGAAAGTCGCAGTTCTTTCGGATAAAAACTTGAAATAAACGAGGTCCCTTGGTACGATAAAGAATCCTGCTGTAAAATGCCATAAGTACAACGCACAGGCAAATTTCTGAACCTTTGAATTCGCAGACTTAAAACCCCATTCAATCAATATTTCATCAAATAATACATGACTTATTTAAAATATCAAACTAAAGTTGATAGCTTCAGGATTCTAATATTTTCACATTGCTGATTAGTTACAACACTTAATATTGCACAACGTTGTGAAATAACTCATAAAATTATCCGGCTTCGCCCACGTATACATTATACAATTACGAAATATATTGAGAAATACCAATCTCTCTTTAGCTTCGACTCCAGTACTATTGCGACATACTAGTTTTGTTCTCACTGACCCCAGTTTCAATCATATCTCATCTACGTTTTTTGTTGTTGTTGGTTTTGTGGGGTTTTTTTTTTGGTATTTTTTTTTTTGGGGGGGGGGGGGGGTATTTATCCTTTTTTCGGATTTGTGTCAATGACAAATTGTGAATTTTATAAACTTGAAATGATCTTTATAAGGAGGCTTTACATTTCCGAATATCTTTAAAACGTAACGTAAATAGTAAGATTTGAAATTTGCCGAATTTAAATTAAGTAAATATTAACCAAATGGTTGTGAAACCATAACAGAGACATATAAACACTCTGGTCATAACAAGTATCAACTTTAGTATTTTACTAACTTCGGTATATATACTGTCCATTTGTGAGTTTGGTATATATACTGTCCATTTGTGAGTTCAGTATATATACTGCCCATTTGTGAGTGATAAACAGTGCGACATCTTGTTGGTGGGGACAAGTCCCAACCACTTGTATTGCCGCTTTGCTTGTCTCTCAGATGTGGGCAGATCGCGAATACATTGTTAACAATTTTCAATACATCTACTTACAGCGGTATATATAGCTTATTGTTATTTAGTATATATCACAAATAATCAGTGGTGCATGGTAGTATACTAGGGGCCTGTTTTTACGAAGCTATCCAAATTTTGTCTTAAGATATGTCCTAGGATAAATTTTAGGACTAAGCTAGGATAATGTTAGGATAATCATAACCGGTTTTTCGAAGGCGTCTCAGCTCGGTCGTATCTAGGATATCCTATTTTTTATCCTAAGTTCAGATTTATACATGTTGTCAGTACAAATATGACTTTTTACGCAGAATTAAAGTAGTAAAAAAATCTTAATTAATATTATAAATATATGACAAATAAATATTAAAATATGTGATATTAATTAAGAAATATATTCAAGAGAAGTTTTTAATTATATGTGAAATCACTGTGCATGATTTTTTTTAAAATTTGGATTGTGTCTCGTAAGACTTTTCAGTTGAAAGTAAATGCGTTCGTGTATATATTTAATACTCACAGGTAGTAAACGATATATACATTAAAAGCATGCTTCATGTAAAGTTCATTATTTCTATGGGGTCATTAGGTAAAATCATGCAATAACATACATAAGGACATTTGAGTGAGTCAAGTATAAAAAGATATAATGAGCAGAAAGAGAACCCCAAATTTCAGCGATATGGAGGTAGAGATTTTATTGAACGAGATTGGCAAGCATAAGAGTGTGCTTTTTTTCCAAGTTTTAAACACTATAACAAACAATTCAAAAAGAAAAGTTTGGGAGAATATATGTGAAAAGTTAATTCCTCCAATACATCGTCACACCAAAGAACTGTCGAAGAATTAAATTAAATTAATTTTCGATTATTTGAAAATTTCATGGAATAACGCTAGTTCTTAAAATATACAAAATTATTATAAAATTATTATATATCTAAAGATAATTTCACTCGATTATAGGGTGCGTTTAAGTTTGAAACGTGCCATGTAAAAACCCGTGCATTAGAGTTGAATTGAGTAATGGTGTTTAACGTCCCAGTCAAGAATATTTCACTTACATCGAGACGTCGCCAGCTATAGGCGAAGGTGCAGAAATTTTGCCTGTGCGTTGCGCTGATGGCATTATACAGCAAGGTTCTTTAGCGTGCCAGCGCTACCAAGACACGAACCGTGACTTTCATTTCGTAATGCCGAGTGTTTTGCGAAAGAACAGTCACTACCCACTTTAAAGTCTTGGGTCAGACCCGGCCGGGGTTCGAACCCACGACCTCTCACTTACGGAGCGAGCACTCTACCAATTGAGCTACCGCAGTGGTTCCCGTGCATAGAGTCATTCGATATATCGTATGATACATTAACGCACAATAACATTTCAGGAAATCAAGCATGAGTTCTTAATCATATTATAAACGTTTAAATTTGATGACATGCATTTTCAAATATAGTGAGTTTTATAAAAAAAATTATTGTGTATTTTCTTTCAGTTATCCCTAAGGGGGGCTTTAAATTGAGAGAGAGAGAGAGAGAGAAGAGAGAGAGAGAGAGAGAGAGTAAATGTATTTCTAAAGTGATTTAGTACTTTAGATTCCCTAATGATTCCGACTCTGATGTAAAATAAAAAAAAATAAAAAATAAAAAAATAAAAATTTAATGGATTGTCCTCTGTCTCTAAAACTCGATTTCGACGTATGTTTTGATTTCATGTAAATAAACAGCTTCCATCTTGATTTATTTAGAATATCCTAAAACTAGGATTACCTAAGATGGTCTTAGGACACCTATATACCTGTCCTAAGTTTAGGATCATATTTAGGACTTGTCTCAAATTGCGACACCTTCGACAAACCGACTTAGGACGAAAAAAATGTCTTAGGACCAGGTTAGGACAAATTTTAGTCTTAGGATAGCTTCGAAAAACCGGCCCCAGATTCCTATCATCGTGTCTCGGTAAACACCTAGTGTACCGTCCCAGCACTGCCGCATTTTGGGTGTACATCTTGTTTTGTTTCCTTGCTAGCTTGTCGTTCAAAGATGGATCAGTCGGTGTCATTGTTTACGGGTTTTACTCGGCAGTCAGACAGCGATGTTCCATAGTTCTACTTGTAAGAATTGTAAATAAAATTAAGTTATTATACTACACCATTTTGTATATTATAGAATAATTATTTTATTGTAAACATTTCAATTTATGCACCATTTCCATGAACATTGCCAAATATTTGTATTATATTTTTATATACAATCATAAGTTGTAGAGCTTTCAGTGAAAATAATATATATTATATATAAATTATGTAAATTAAAACCTGTTTTTTAATTAAGTGACATTACTGATCAGGCCGCATTCCACACCATGACCCCAAGCATAAAATCATTCAAATAACACACATTTGATTTACAACTTGTTTACTTACCTTTGTTAAAACCCAATAGATCGGTTTGGCGAACCTTAAATAAAAATACATTAAATGACCATTTCACTAGATAAACAAGCTTAATGTTTAAACTGTTGTCATGGATACGGTCAATATTTGCAACGATTGAACTCGTTTGAATTCATAAATACTGTATTAGACGTATTCACGATTTCTATCATTTTAAAATAAATGTTTTGGGAATCGTTTACTGTAGGATGTTATAGTGAAATGTAAGGACACAATCTGGGACTATATAGAGGTGAGTTACTGTGCCTGCCTGATTTGATTTGTCATAAATTATATATTTATCATATTATGTTTGGGACTGGCTTGTAATCAGGGATCAGGTATGATTTTAATTTTTTTTTTTTAAATTTAAAATTATAGCCAGATTAAGGACTGTATTCTGTTTTTTGAGTAGGGATATTACTAACAGATATTAGTATACCAAGGGAATTTATTGATGATTTGATGATTGATTGATTGATTGATGATTGATTGATTGATTGATGATTGATTGATTGATTGATTGATTGATTGATTGATTGATTGATTTATTTTATTTATTTATTTATTATACTTTAACTTCAATGACTATTATTTTTGTAAAATTTCTACGATTATAATATACATATTTTTTCATATGATAATATTTGCATCTATGTTGAGAAAATGTACATGTATATGTGATTTGAATTTGAAATGTATATTGGATTCATTAAGGATGAATAAAAACTTAAAAGACAAAAAAAAAAAAAAATATTTTGTAAATATATTTAATAGCAAGTTATTATTTTCGCACCTTGCACTTGAAAGTATACGTTTTCCGTCTTTATGGTGATGTTAAAACGCAAAACAACATTTATATTAATATTAAAATTTAAAATTAATTTCATGTTGCGTTTTATAATTAAAAGTAAACAATTTGAATAAGGTCATGTTAGATAATACAAGTATTTTACTTCATGTTTAAACAAAAAGTTAATTCATTAAAATGATACATCTTTGAATTCAAGTGACCGGGCACTTTGGTTTCAAATTTGTGATAAAATATTAATACATGTACAGTTGATATCAGCGACACATGTTATACGTCGTTTGAATCTGGAACGACAAAACGAATACATTTTTTTTCCAATTGAATAAGTATTTATTGGGTCTAAACATATATTGGACCACTGCGGTAGCTCAGTTTGTAGAGTGTTCGCTCCGTAATAGGGAGGTTGTGGATTCGAACCACGGCCGGGTCTGACCCTAAATTTGAAAATGGGTAGTGACTGTTCTTTCGCCAAGCACTCGGCATTACCAACTACATGGAAGTCGCGGTTCTTTCGAATCTACTCAGATCTCAGATCAGCTCATATAAAAAAATATTATTGGTCTAAACCTTCTAGTTATAAATTAGTACAGTTATTAAGTGTACAGAATATTAAGTTACTACGTAATCTAGGCTTATATCTAGCCACAGCAACTAAAAGGAGATGTTAATATTATTACATATTGTTTTGTCCATCCACCGCCGCATTACATTACATATATATTGCATTGTGTTTAATGTTAGTATTATATTTATTGTCACACACTTATATCATTATGCCGCCATACAATTGATTTTGTCGTAAAGTTAAACCTATAAGTGTATACTTTTGGTTAATAAAGAATTGAATTGAATTGAATTCGAATTGGAACTTAAAATAAACAACGTCCCGCGTCACGGTTGGCTTGGCACGCCGAACGGAATCCTGCTGTATAATGCCATGAGCGCAACTACACTTTAGCCCATAGCTGGCGACGTCTCGATATAAGTGAAATAGTATTGACTGGGACGTTAAACACTATTACTCAACTCAACGCTAAACATATATTACATTTCTAACCACAATAAATACTCAAGGCGGCAAATACATAATATACATAGACAAATACTTGTTCAATTATATTTAATATATATCAGGCTGACCGATTCGACGGATTTACCCGTCATTGACGGATTTGTACCATAAATATGGATAAATTATTAAACGGACGGATAAAATTAAAAGGTTGAATTAGACAGATTTATCCCATCTTGGCGATTTTTTTAAATTAAAAGTACTAAAAATTCGGACTTTTAGTATGGAATTGTACCAAAATCAAACACTTAATGATAAAATAATAACTAAATGACAACCTTTATGCGCTAAAAATAAACTTAGTTGCCCTTCGGACAAATTTGGGCAACTTGCACAATATAAATAAATCCAAAATGGCCGCCAAACGCCAAATTGAAGTACATAATGCGATATAAAATATCTTCCAATAGCTTGTAATATATCATTTTAGATGTTTTTAGGCCACGATGAGAAATCCATTAATTCTGGTGTTAAGTTTTGCACACGATACACCTAGCTATAAATTCAAGATGGCCGACAGACACCATCTTGAAATACTATTGTATACAAAAGCAAATTTATAATAGGTTGTAATATATCTTTGTAGGGTTTCTAGGCATAGGAATCTCAATGCTGGTATTAGTTTTACGTTAAATACCACCAATTACATATATGTCAAATAACCATTCATCCCGGGAAAACATTGGGTAACCTAATTTGGTGTAAAACTTGTAATATTCCGGCCCCATCTCTAGAACTGTTACACAATTATGTACAGAACATATTTTCTTAAGGCAAACATATCCTTGCGTGTTCCACTTATGATTTTGAACTTCCTTTAACTATAACAAGTAATGATAATTGGTCTTTGAATTCCAATCCGAAGATGGTTATCACCTGATACTCTTGAGGAGAATCTTTACTGTCTGTCCCCTTCCACAACATTTACTAAAGGCGAGGCATCAGAACATGATGTTGGAAACAAAGTCATAACTATTAGGCTTTGGTGTTCTTTATGAAGAGACTGTAGCGAGGAAACATCACAGTTTTTCCTGCTGTCTGTTCATACAGAACAACAAAGAATGGTTCAAGTTAATTGTGATCTTTATTTACCACGAACATCAAATAAATACACTAAATGAGGAAAAGAAGAGTTTTTTTATGCTGACATTTTTCCTTTTCCAAAGAAAAAGGATGTAGTATCACAACCAGTAAGAGCATGTATGCCTAGCAACTCAAGACATCTCGAACGAAGACAATGTCTTTAAGAGCATTCGTGCCTGGAAGTTCAAGACATCTCAAACTGAGACCATGGCACTTAGAGCATGCATGCCTGGCAGTTCAAGACATCTCCAACCAAGACCATGACAAGTTGCATTAATGTTCAAAACTGTTCTTTCTCATCATTCAATCTATACATCGCCATCGCAATGTATTCATGCTTATACACCCAATACACTAGCAAAACAAAAACATGTGTCGTGAATCATCACACAAATGATATCATGACCTGTTTGTGCAGCCTGGAAAACATACGATACCATAGTTACCCCGGATTCATCATGGCCGAATTCGAATGCATACATTTCCCTGTGTTGCTTCCTCTGTCATGGACCTTAGCAGATATGAGATGCTATTTGTCGAAAAACAAGATAGATTTTCTTTGAAGTGTCTGGATACCAATATGACCTTTTTGGATTGATGCTATGAAATCTGATGGGTTATCGCCATGTGATCCTGTGATGCGGTAGAAAACTGTAAATTATTGTGATTGTGTGCTAGAGAGGTTTAGTAAACAAACTACAATAAGCTGTTTGACTTGGGCTGACTTCATGCCTTTTCAATGACAACAATTTTCAAGTGAAAAAAAGAAAAGACCCATTTCAAATGCAAGCAGAAAGTACGCTCAAACTACCCTTGATGTCCAAGGTAACAAAAGAAATGTTTTCAAGTTCAACGACCGAATTTTTTTTTTCATCTTGACCGTGTCACTTTGATACTTATTGCCTTTATAATGCTAATGGTAGCATTATAAAATCCATCAGGTAGACTGGATATGTACTCGTATTCGCTCTACTCATCAATTACAATTGAGTCCACCACAATGACAAATTAGAAGCAATTTGACAAGCGACTGGCTACTGGACTGTTTTCATTTAGAGGGAGTTTGTATAAGCAATACATGTTGGTCATATATCCAAGAAACACAGAGGATTGAACTCTTCATTGAGTTATGGTCTGTATCACACTCAGAATATCTTCATTCAAATCGCTCAGAGACGTACTCTGAATTTTGAATTTTTGAGACGCATTAATCTACCCACTGAAAATATCGAGACTAACGAGTCTAGTTTTTAAAGGCTCCTTTTTAAGATTTGATAGCAGTTTGTTATCCAAACTGGTCATATGAGAGAGCATCATTATAAGCACCATAGTGTCAACATGCAAGATCTGTCATATCTGCGACAGGACACTCATGCGTTTATAACAGGTATTAAGTAAGATAACGAGTATATTGCACATGTCCAGCATCCAACAAACTTATTTGTTGGGTGTGTTTATCAGCTTACAAATAGTTTTGGTGGTAGGCAGTGCAGGGGCTTTGCTTTCTAAAGACCAATATCATATACAGTATAATGAAACAGCGTTGTCGGATCTAGATGTTGCTTAATGGTAACATGGGTAAGTTAAGACACTGTTAGTCAGCCAGATCTACTGTGCATAAAGGCTATTTTGAACATGCATATATTGCGATTAAATTTTTATTTGTATCTTTTTGTTAACATTTTTATTATATTTCATCAAAGAAAAGAGAGACCTAAGTGGAAAAAATATGTTTTCTTTTAAATCAGTCTATGTGAGTGTGTGCATACCATAAATTTTGCCACTTTTTCAATAAAATCAAAATGATTAAGTATAAATACTCCTATTAGGTACCTCATTGGTTATATGTAGGTCGTCCAGGTGTGAATTGTCTTGATTCAATCACGCAGGTAAAAGGTACATTCATTTGTAATTTGGGGCCCAAATGGATAGCTGGAATACATATTTTCTGTCACAAATGTGATTTTTTCTATATACAGACGTTAACCAAAACATGCAGCATTGACAAAAATATAATTTTTAGTTAGGTCTTTGAATAGTAAATAAATATGCACTGTTGATTTGTCCAAAAGATTCTTTATTAAAATGTAATTTACAATATTCCATGTTCAAAATAGCCTTTATGCACAGTAGACTGTGTACTACCTTTACACTTATACCAGATGGATGGACCTGGAAGTCTGTAATCATAGCGTGTGTCTCATAGCGCTCATTAGGAGTGGAAATAGTAGACCAAAATGTCATACTTTTGAATGTATTAATGTATAACAATTCAAAAGTAGCACTTGACAAAAATATAAAAAAAAATTAACAAAAAATATGAGTTCTACTCAAACCCATCAATTTGTGAAAGGTTGCTGCATTATTGGTGACAAATTTTATTTGCAGATTTCTGAAACGATAATACTTTATCATATGACGTATTATACCTATATTCATATAAAATTCGAATAGATTCACTGCTGCCAAACTTATGATTGAGTTTGGTAAAAAGTCGGAATGTAGTTTGGTTTCAATTCATGGTTATATTTGACTGAGTTAACTGTGATGGCAATAATGAGGCTTTGAAAACTTCTCCGTTGGGTGTATACACGCTTAAAAGAAACCTTGACAAAGTGGAATTAGCCTTTACGCTAGATTTAGTAAGGCTGTAATCACTAAGATCATATTTAAAATTTGTTATTAAAAGGAATCGTTCGAGCTTCATTTATGACCTTTAAGTCAAAATGTATGGTCACGTTACGCAGCATTGAATGCGATATACCGAGTTGCATCTAATAATAAAAACCCTTTACCCCTTCCCTTTGTCTGGTCAAAATTGTTAAATATACCTTTAAATTGTCCTAAATGTTAAAAACAAAAACGGCAATGAGTTCCTCATCCATGAAAACATATAAAACGGCATATTACAAGCCATTGTAGAACAATTCCTACGAAAGATAGATTTTCAATTTGGCGTCAGGCAGCTATCTTGGATATATGCAAATTATGCCTGCTGGGCAACTAATCCAATTTTACTGTAGGGACCCTAAGTAATACAAAACAGCAAAAAATTTCATAGGAAAAAACATTTCTAGGTTCAAGTATTGAACATATGGGAGCGTCAACTCGGCTATACAGTCCTCTTGAAAGTTTAACACTAAGCTAATCAACTTGTGCCAATTTGGCAGCCACTTTTCAGCAACTGTCATCTCTCTCTCTCTCTCTCTCTCTCTCTCATTGTGCACGTGTGTGCTGACTCAGGGAGTCGTGTCAAAGCTGAATGACACAAGCCGAAACCCATGTACCATTGACTTCAGTCGTGACTAATGTTATTCAGGTAAACTCGGCACACAGATAATCAATTGATATAAAAGTGAATTGATTTAACCCAGAAGTCTATTACTAGGATTAGATGAGGAGAAGTCATCCGTAAAGACCAATTCAAACGGTGTATAATGATTCATGAATCATGATTTATAAATCAAAATACAGAGTGCATGTTGAGAAATAGAACACGCTCTATCTTGTAAATACAGGCTTATAAAACTTATATTAAATCTGACGAATCAGAAAACGGACAAAAAAGGTCAAGGTTCACAAGCTTCTAATAACATACATCATGGATGAAGCAGAAAAATTAAAAAAAAAATAAAAACTTATTAACCCTTTGTTGACCAGGCATTTTTAGCGCATTTCTGCAACAAACACATACATTTCACAATACATATCAGTATGCCTTAATGTATAAGTATTAAGTCGCATACCAATGAATATGTAACAGAGTGTCCTTGATCACGTGACCCAAGGTCAAATATGACATTTAAGGTCATTTTTTAACATTTTTAAAGCAATTTTTTTTATATTTTCCTTCTCTTTCTGGACAGACCCTTTGGTATATTATTGAAAAACCAAATATAGTCTGGTAGCCACAAGTAATGTTGTAAATATCAGGTAAAGTTGGATTTAATTTACCATTCTATTTATAGAACAAAGGGGAATAAATCTACACCACTAACATCAGACTTTCAACAAAAAATGTCTGATTAAGCTATTTTGTGTTGAAATTTTCAAAAGTTAGTTTGTCGACTTAGTCATACCTTAGGTATTATAATTGGCCAATGTGTTTGGCAATATTTTAAAAGGGTTGAAGAGTACCTGTAACGAATTTTTTTTATTTCATATTTGTGTTAAATACCATTTTAATATCACAATATCGAAAACCGCATGGAAATTGATGACCAAATAAGACAGTGGCCTTAAGCGTAGCTGTAAGTGAAAGGACCCATATCGAGGCTAATCGTGTGTGACGCCAATTAAGTAACCTTTGCAGTAACTAACATGGTGGACAGTACTAATAATGCTGATGTAGCGACGTATAATATG
This sequence comes from Anadara kagoshimensis, assembly GCA_021292105.1. NCBI lineage: Eukaryota > Metazoa > Mollusca > Bivalvia > Arcoida > Arcidae > Anadara > Anadara kagoshimensis. The sequence goes on from CM037869.1 coordinate 13,540,406, forward strand.
ATGAATGGACAAAAATTTAACGACTCTGATGTGCACCTGTATATATGTTAATGATTCGTAAATATTTTTGGAAGAAATAGAAGCCTTACAATTTATAAAATTGGCGTTCAGTTGTATTTATTCCATCCAGAAACAGACCGCGAGAATGCGATCAAACTTAGTTCTGAATGTTAGCCTAGACATAACCAAATACATGAGACTAGTATTATTTATTAAATATACGAAAATTAATTGCCACTTATTAAAATTTTAAAATAAATTGAATTTTAATATTAAATCATACAGCACACCCTGCAAAATTTTCAACCAAACATCGGTGAAATGTGGCACCGGCTTCAAATACAACACAGGCAGTCGTTCACGCAATTAAATATTTTTTACTAAGTTAACTTATTGACAAAAGTTCAGTATATAATGCTAATAAATAAATAAATAAATAAATAAATAAATGTGATGTTGACAATTTTAAGTCCGAAAAGAGCCCAGATTTCATACAATGTATTTAAAAGGCCAAATTTTCCCGATCATGCAAAAAACGAAAACTAGAAACTTGATAAAAGTAAATGCTTAATTAAATTCATAAATAATTAAAAAATACCCATCTGTTCGCCCGCGTTCAAATAATATTAATCAAACATCAAAACTTATCAAGTTTCTACGATTCTGAACCGGCTTATGCTGTAACATTATTTATTATTCCCCCGCCACTAGTGGTGGGGGGGGGTATAGTAATACCGCTCTCTCTCTGTGTGTGTGTGTGTGTGTGTGTGTGTGTGTGTGTGTGTGTGTGCTCAGCAGCAAAATCGTGCATTAAAGATGGCCGCTGTTAAATAAAAATAGACTTTGTCACCTGATATATAGTTTCTGTGCATTTGAAAGAAAACTGCCAACCACGCTTAATCGATTAAAATCTGGAGTATGATGTGTAACTGGCCTCTTTGTCACCATGGAAACAGCAAAACAAACATGCTCAGATTCTGAATGATGGTTAAATTATAAAATTTGCAATTATAATAGTAAAAGTGTGTATTTAATATTTAATCTCTATCTTTTATTGACGACAGGTTACATACAATATTCACTAGATTGATCTAAACTTGAAGATAAATGCGACATATTGGACGACATGCATGAGTCAAGTGTAGATGCTGACAACAAGAAAGGACTTGTCAATATCACAATGGAACTGTCAGAAAGAATGTGGAACAAGTTTAAATTATATCACAGCAAAATGAAGCTTCCTAATCGAAATCAAGGAAAACAGATTGTCAAATACACTCTGTTGGTGTTCCTGGGAATATTTTTAATTCATTTGTTTCAAAATTTGTATTTTCTTTATTTTTCGATGTTACACGAGAGCGATGCTCATAAACGTGCAGTAATATTGGACCAGTTTCAAATGGAAGATGGTCAAACCAAAAATCACAAAATACCTCGTATTGTGCACCAGTTGTGGTTAGGTGGCAAACCGATGCCACCCAGGATGTACGAATCCATCAATTCATGGAAATCGCAGGCTCCTGGAATAAAGTATATGTTATGGAATGATACCTCCGTCAACCAGTTTCTCAGTAAACATTATCCCTGGATTGTAGGGCTATATAACTCGTATCCGTACACTATAAACCGATGTGATATGATCAGATATGTTATATTGTTTCATTATGGCGGTGTTTATGCAGATTTGGAGTTTTTTTGTCCAAAAGGAATTGAAGCTTTTTATACACTTGTAGGAAATGCAGAAGTAGGAATTATTCCATCTAACCCCTTTGGCTTTAATTGTCATTTTATGATAGCAGGTAAAAGAACAAATTTCATGAAGTATGCTGTTTCAAATTTGTTCCATTTTCGACGATGGTATTATACTCCGTATTTGAATGTCATGTTAAACGCTGGCCCCTTATTTCTGACGTCACAATATAACCAGTATCCATTTAAGGATCAAATACGCAAGGTACCAGACGGATTCCTGTATAAACACTGTAATTCTAAAGGTGGCGGGAATTGGAATTATTGGGATACTAGATTGATTTGGTTCGTTCATCGTAACAGCACGGCTATTTCCAATCTATTCATAATTGCGTTTGCCTTCACAATTTCATTTATAGTTTTTAAATGTTATGCAAAATATAGGAGAAAACGCACCTTAAATATGGCTCACTGAATAAACGGACTTGCCTTTTATATATAACTGGTGATTTGGAATGTGTTTAGATAGTACTTACTAGTGTTACTTTATTTATACTTTATCTGTATTTATAGCCATTCATAAAGTTCATGTATATTGTGAAATACTAGTAAGTGGTATTATCACATTTGTTCTTGTCACGTACGGGGCAATAACCATTACTCATTCCTTTCATATACATGAATTTTACTAGTAATTCAAACTTGTTGAAATAATTAGTGTCTGAGACATTACTTTTTAGACGTTTGGCTAAATATTTACTAGTACTGGAATGACTGGGGTTTTCCAACAGCCTTACAACTCCACCATTGGACAAAATAACATAACTGGTGCCATATACCAACTATTAATCATAAAACACATTTAAAAATGTATATGACACTATACCATTTTTTGTATTTTATGATTCATTTCTAAAAAAAAAGGTATATGGCACTAGTAACATATTACTGACCAAATTACAGAGTTTTATAATCGGTGATCCCAATATTGGGCTGTATTATTATTTTGTCCTGTTTTTCGTCGTGTTTTTGGTCCAGTTGGCTGTTGCCAAATACATGTTTAGTTACCAATTTCTTTCCTCTATATTAGAAGCAGAATTTTAGTCATATGCCTATATTTTTATATATTATTTATATTTCATAAATGCGTTTTATGTATGTTACTTTACCGGGGTATATATATATATATTCATGTTAATTTTTACACGATTACACGAAAAAATATTCTTGTTTATCATATTTGTTTAGGAAAACAACATTGACTCATCGGCTTGACCTTTAATTGAAATATTTATTTTGTAACAGAGCATTTATTTATAGAAAAAAACCCTTGTTTTCGTCTACCTCGTACGATTCATACATTATTTTAGGTATTAAATGCATGTATTAACACTGACTATTTATTGCATGATATGATAATTCCTAATGAAAGGTTAAAAGGACAGGTCAATTTTGTTACACTAATTAATACGTAGTGCACGTATATGGTAAACGGTGTAAAATGATATATGCCATATCGGACCTCGATCGCTATCAAACTTTGGACCATTGCCCTCGGTCTGATATTGGGGTCACTGTCCAATATGGCACATGACATGGATTTCAAAATGACTTATTTTCTATTTATGTAATTTATATTTTGTTTTTACTTTTTATATATAATTATGTTAAATATTATGGTTTATCTCAAAGTTGTGGCCAAATAAAGAATGTGAATATGAAAATGTTTTTTGTATCAAAAACAAACATAGTACTAGTAATTAACCCATGTCCGAACCACAATCCAGAAGCAAAGTAAAAACTTTGGAACTGAAAAGTCAGGTTAGTCAAGGGAAATGAGACCGGATGCTCCAGAGGGGTAAACACCTCCTGTTTAGCTAGCTACACCCACCATGTGTTCAATCACCAATCAAAATTGTATGAAAGGAACATGGGTCTATGGGACGTCAAATATATCTAGGGAAATCCTGGACACAGAGACATTGAAATTATCAACAATACTGTGATGACGATACTGTATTAATAGGTTGCCATTTGCTCAAAATATATCTATTTTTCTTCTATTTTTACACAATCAGCATTATCGTCACTGAGACAAAAATATTCTCTAGGCGAAAAACTTGAAAAAAACTATCGAGTCGGACATAATTCTTTAGGTAATCAACATGGACCTGACCGCTTAACTTTTCATGAGTAATATTCATATTGGACGACCAAACACTACCTAATACATAGGTAGTTTTAGAAATCCCAGTTAATTAAGTGCATTAAACACTGGACGGCTCCCATAATGTAGACAAATAAAAAAGCCTGTGCATCTTATACATAAATATGTAACATGGAGGAGAAAATATGCAGATAGGATCGTGGATCGAACCCGGGACTTCCCGCTCTATAGGCGTATGTTCTACCAATAAGCTGTCCAGACCGCTACATTCCTCCCCTCTTATGATTTAGTTTCCCACAATCCCAAGTGGTAAATCTGAAACAAATACCCTCGGATTTACATCATTTACCCATAATTGCCAGTCCACCACTTCCGATGGCCACACTGGCCTCAAAATTGTAAATGAAGGGAGAAACTGAGCTACCCAGACCGCTACAAATGTACTGGTCATTAAAAACTGTTAAAATTAACGGTCAAGCGGACAGGTCAATGTTGATGCCTATACTGTAGATCACTTATTTTTCGCGAGTACAAAATTTCGTGTCAAGACCATTTTGGCGTTATTCGCGAATATTTGAATTCGCGTTTGGAATCTTATTGAAAACAAAATACTCATGTCATCATAGAAGTATATGTGTGCTGGAAATATTCGCATGATATTTGAATTCGCGAATGGGATGAGTCGCAAAGTTACGCGAAAATAAATTTCTCGCGAAATAAAAATGATCTATAGTACCATCAGGTCGGAACCACAAATCAAAAAAAGCAAAGTAAAAGTTAGCAGATTAAATGAAACATGATTGTGCATTTCCACCAGGGAAGTGAAGCCGGGTGCTCAGGAAGATTAAGTGACTCCCATTACAGGAAAATAAATACTAATATCCGTTTAATATTCTACGTTAAAGTCATGGTATGGTTCTGATTCTTATACATCCTTAAGCAATAATTGTACCACGGCGCAGTTTGTAAAACAAACTCAGGATAGGAGTAACCTCAAGTTTAACATTGGCCATTTTCTGCATGTAAACGCGGCTTTTTTTGTTTGGGTCACAAGTATCGATATGAAATATACTATTTAAATATTAAGGCTATTGGCATAGTCAATGTTGAAAATCAAAAAATAATATTGTGATTCGGACATGAATTCGTATGTTGGTTTTTAATTAAATACTTAATACCTAAATTATCGAGACACTTATTAGACAAGACTGGCAGGAATGTTCGGATTTCTTCGTTCGTTCATATGTATACTATTCTTAGTTCTCAGTAAGTGTTGATTATTTAGTCTCTACGTCCGATGTTCTTACATTGTCGAGATTTTTATAATTAAGGAATAACTGTGATATTATTTTTTTTATTGGTGTATAAAAGAAAAAACGATTTGCACACTGGATAATGCGCGTAGCGCATTATTCAAAAGTGTGCAAATCGTTTTTTCTTTTATACACCAATAAAAAAAATAATATCACAGTTATTCCTTATAATTTAATTTAGACATTCTTTAATTATTCAAGAAATTAAAAGAAAACCCAAAAAAATCTTAAACATTTAAATCAAGTTTAATTATATCTACATCGATAGTCATCATAAGGCGGATGAATATGACCCAATTGTTTTTTTATAATCGTGGTCTCATTCATAGTGATGAGTATTGCAGATGTAAACAATGAAGAAGTTCCGGTTAAATCCGCCAAAACGGGGCAAGTGGGCGGAGCTAATCTAAATTTTTTTTATCGAGGTATAAAGAAAAAAAATTGGTCACGTGGTCTCTATTGTTTTGTATTGTGTTCTGTTGTATAAACAAATTTTAATTAAATTATTTAGTGACATTTATAAGTAATCCTCTTATTTCATATTTCGTTCATTTTTCCGTCTATACATCGTATGAATCCTCACCCTGTATTTGGCAGAAAGTAAAAAATAAATATTTTTTATCTTTTGCACTGTACTCGATATTTAGGGTCATTCTCAAGAGGCATTAAAACCCGATGCTTTCTGTAGCAACATGCATGGCCATGGTTTGATAAAGAACCCTCCCTGTACATTGGCCTGTGTGCATTACATAGGTAAACTTTTCTGTCACTTCACCTGTAGCTGGTGAGGTTCTAGATACATATATAAGTAAAATATTACTAACTTGGGTGTAAAAAACCCAAAATCAATTTCGGTTTCTGGTTGATCTTGACTTTTTGTAAATACATTTCAATGTATTCATGTACAAAACTCCCTTAACCAAAAATAGTTAAGGTATTCAAATATGACAAGACTGGTGTTGGAATCCAGACACTTCACAAGCTGCAATATTATGTTTTAGGTTATATTACCTTGTAGGTTCCCCTATATCCATAAAGAAATGGTTTTCAATGGTGACGGTTACTTACTGTTATAACCATTCTACGGAGATGACAACCAGAAATGCAACACGAAACTGATATGCCGAAACACAATATGACAGTTATTTGAAACTTTGTATTGCAATGTAGGATTGGAACGCAGAGAACAAATCGGCAATGTCAGAACACAAGATCACAAGAGCGCCGTGTATACAACAGTCATAAAGCTCATATTGGCTCCCTTGTGAAGCAGGACACGACAATGTCGAATCACACACCAAAACGGCCAAGGACAAAGCGACTTTAAAAAACAACGAGGACACATTGCGCTACTATAAGCATAATGCAGTCAGAAAAATCTGAAAAACGATACAGACTTACGATTCTGACGATGTCAATAGAGCGAGCAGTGTTGATAAAAGGACAAGAGTATAACTTAAGTTAATCGTTGAAATAAGAAGATAACTAATATTCATATGCGCACATATTGCAATTTATGATGTTATGGCATAACGGACTTACATACTGACTAGTATTCAAGGTTATTTTTATACTTCAATACTTTAGAGGCGAAACTACAAGTTACACTAAACACCCCTCCCCTATTGTTCAACACTCCCTCAGTCTCATTGATATCATCTAATGCAGTACTTAGCTTGTACAATTGAAACAGTCAAATCGGCTTAAATCCCCACCTCTATATAAGGGCTACCTGATTTTAAAAGCAAGTAAATTGTTTTCCCAATTGGTAATTATTTATGCAATTTGAACCAGTATATAAAGGCCACCTGCCAATAAAGACCACTGTTATTGTTTTCCTTGGGTTGCCTTTATAGACAGGTTTGGCTGCAATTAAATAATGAAATACAATTTTGTTAGATAATAGACTTTTCTGGCTTGAAATAGAACAAGTTATAATTGGAAGACTGTTGGTTTTTCAATGAACAATTTCCTGCGTGATATACTGTAACAATATGTACACACGCAATAGTGCTAAATTAACAGATAACAGTCAGCCTATCAAGAGTATACCAATGAGCTAACGAAAACGAGCCAACGCTCGGCTGCTTAGTGGCCCAGATATGGATAGCTAGTGACCAAAGACCTGTGCAGAGGTAGATAGTACCTGACCAAAAGTTAACGGCGGACAGCGATGAATTCCCCATCCGGCACTAATGCGGTGTTAAACTTTCGACAGGCCCGTATACTGTACAGCATCACAAAATCTATTAGAATAACACGCCAATTTTATTTTTAAAAACACTTCCACAATCGTGTATATTAAATAACAAAGTTGAATTGACATATATCAGGAGGCTAGTTCTATACTGAGATAGTATCACAGGATCCATTAGATTAACACGCCAATTTTATTTTAAAAACCAAATGTATAAAGCCAACGCAAATTTACTGTCAATAGAAAGCTGTTTTTGGAAGGTAAGTCCAATTTTTATTTTATAAAAGCATGCATAAAAATTATGCATTATTGTGTATTCATTTCTGAAATAACTTAATACCGGTAATTTCAATAAAATAGATTTAAATCTAGATCAAATCAAAACCAATGCATTCTGCCAACTGTGTGCATTATGAATACATGTATCTGTTTTCACGATCTGTTCAAATTTTAACACTAATGGACAAAGGTGAGTTACTCTGTTATATACAGGCTAACAACACAAGTTAATGCAATTATCCCATGGACAAAGGTGAGTTACTCTGTTATATACAGGCTAACAACACAAGTTAATGCAATTATCCCATGGACAAAGGGGAGTTACTCTGTTATATACAGGCTAACAACACAAGTTAATGCAATTATCCCAACTTATAACTGCTAACCATTCACTTTAGAACACAGGTTCTTACGATATCCAACTCCTTGCTACACTACAACATGTAGATGGTCTCGCATATATAACCACATAATAATATCTAGCCATTTGTCCTGGCTGTACCCGAAATCATTAAAGAATGAAAATAGAAATTATAAACTATTTACTGATTTATACTTAATTGTATTGTCTTATTGAAAATGCTTGGAACATGAACAGCACGATATCCTTTTATATACTTTCATTTATTTGTTATATAATAATAATTATTATTATTATTATTATTATTATTATTATATTCTGTCTTCTTATGAGTCTGGTAGTTTTGAATTATTTTTTAAGGAAGCAAAATGAAACGGGGAACATCTTTGAAAAATGCAATTCAATGTATTCAATATGTATCTGAAAAGCTGATTTTCTTGTATTTATCGTCAAACTGCAAAAATCAATACCCGCAATTGTCAGAGTTCTTCTTCAAGCCGCTAACATTTATACCCACGAAAAAAATGCAATTGTCGTAGTTAATGTGTTTATTTATTCCCATGGGTATTCCTGTGTTTTACTTAATTTGTCAGTTTTGGGGGTTTGGCATTGTTTTGGAATTGTGATTTGGGTGTTGATTGCCGTTTTTGTTTTTAATTCAAACCAATACCAATGAGTGGGGGAGAATTTTAATTCGCTAGTTACATGCGCATTTCTTTGGCTTCCCGATGAAATAATGATATTTTCAAAATAATGGTCATTCGTGTGCTAAAAATTCAAAATCTTAACTTCCTAAAAAAACAAGAAAAAAAACCCGCAAGAAACAAAATGTGAAGATGAAAAGACCATTGATAATTATAAGTAGAGATCCGCGGTATCAATTGACTACTCGCAGTTCAATTGCAAATCATATTACTACACTGTATTTTCTATTGAACGTCAATAATAGAGTCCTGCTTCCTGAAATCTAGAAATCATATGATAAAATTATAATAGGACTGATATCAGTCTACTAATCTACTTACTGACAGATGTTTGGCCTCCAAGTCTGATAACGGGTGTCATTTGTAGAATTTTGATTATTTCACAGGACAAAGGTTTAATAATCAAATGGTCATATGATAATACCTTAGATTTTGATTGATATTGTCATGTGCTACTTTTGAATGTATTATTTCATAAAAATTCAAAAGTAGCACATGACAATGTGTTTGTGGCACATCCTCGTTTCTAATCACATTTTCAAGTTTGCTCTTTCAGTTGGTATCACTCTGGCGAAGCTCAAGTTAATAATGTTTTTATTTTCTTCTGTAATTGTTGGATATCATGTTCTGATACCACAGTAAACAGAGTCAGAATAATATAACAACTCAAGTGCATCAATTATGGGGACAATATTTCCCAATATCAGCTCAATAACCCTTTTTATTAATAGCAACATAAATTCTTTTTTTCACAATAGTACTTGGTCTAAAATACCAGTTTGTCTCATAACACATAGTTGTTATAAATGTTTATAAAAACTAGTGCACAGTGATGACGTCTTTAGCCGTACGTGTGTGACAACAATCAGTGTCACGTGACAAAGCGTGCAATATCAAGCTCCGAAACAGCGCCCACCTCCTAGCTCCGTATGTCATAAAAGAGATACGAATGTTGGCCGCTGTTCTGAGCTTGGTGCAATATGAAAAATTGATTCGGAAAACCTCGGACTGGAACAAACCTTAGGATTTATAATTTAATTTCTATGCGAAGCATATATCGATATAATTATAATAAAAATGTATATGTATACAATGAAAGATCGGAGACAAACATTTCCAAATTACAATCCCAAAAAAGTCAACTACAAACATACCAATTCATGTAAAAATTACAATCCCAAAAATTCAAGGACAAACATACCGATCCATGTCTAAATCACAATCCCAAAAGTCAACAACAAAACATACTTAGCCATTCCTAAAAAGTCAATTACAAACATACCGATCCATGTCTAAATCAACTACAACTATACCGATCCATGTCCAAATCGCAATCTCAAAAAGTCAACCACAAATATACCTACCGATCCATGTCTAAATAACAATCCCAAAAAGGCAAAGACACACACACACACACACCGATCCCTGACCAAATCACAATCCCAAAACATGATCCAAAAACATACCAATCAATGTCGAAATCACAATCTCAAAAGTCAACAACAAAACATACCGATCCATGTCCAAACAACAATCCCAAACATACTGATCCATGTCTGAATCACAATCCATAAGCGAAGTAAAAATCCATGAACTTCCACAGGGAAGTGAGGCCGGGTGTTCCGGAAGGGTAAGCACCTCCTGTTTTGCTAGCTACAGTTGTGTGAAAGGAACATGGAACTATGGGACGTCAAATATATCTAGGGAAATCCTGGACACAGAGACATTGAAATTATCAACAATACTGTGATGACGATACTGTATTAATAGGTTGCCATTTGCTCAAAATATATCTATTTTTCTTCTATTTTTACACAATCAGCATTATCGTCACTGAGACAAAAATATTCTCTAGGCGAAAAACTTGAAAAAAACTATCGAGTCGGACATAATTCTTTAGGTAATCAACATGGACCTGACCGCTTAACTTTTCATGAGTAATATTCATATTGGACGACCAAACACTACCTAATACATAGGTAGTTTTAGAAATCCCAGTTAATTAAGTGCATTAAACACTGGACGGCTCCCATAATGTAGACAAATAAAAAAGCCTGTGCATCTTATACATAAATATGTAACATGGAGGAGAAAATATGCAGATAGGATCGTGGATCGAACCCGGGACTTCCCGCTCTATAGGCGTATGTTCTACCAATAAGCTGTCCAGACCGCTACATTCCTCCCCTCTTATGATTTAGTTTCCCACAATCCCAAGTGGTAAATCTGAAACAAATACCCTCGGATTTACATCATTTACCCATAATTGCCAGTCCACCACTTCCGATGGCCACACTGGCCTCAAAATTGTAAATGAAGGGAGAAACTGAGCTACCCAGACCGCTACAAATGTACTGGTCATTAAAAACTGTTAAAATTAACGGTCAAGCGGACAGGTCAATGTTGATGCCTATACTGTAGATCACTTATTTTTCGCGAGTACAAAATTTCGTGTCAAGACCATTTTGGCGTTATTCGCGAATATTTGAATTCGCGTTTGGAATCTTATTGAAAACAAAATACTCATGTCATCATAGAAGTATATGTGTGCTGGAAATATTCGCATGATATTTGAATTCGCGAATGGGATGAGTCGCAAAGTTACGCGAAAATAAATTTCTCGCGAAATAAAAATGATCTATAGTACCATCAGGTCGGAACCACAAATCAAAAAAAGCAAAGTAAAAGTTAGCAGATTAAATGAAACATGATTGTGCATTTCCACCAGGGAAGTGAAGCCGGGTGCTCAGGAAGATTAAGTGACTCCCATTACAGGAAAATAAATACTAATATCCGTTTAATATTCTACGTTAAAGTCATGGTATGGTTCTGATTCTTATACATCCTTAAGCAATAATTGTACCACGGCGCAGTTTGTAAAACAAACTCAGGATAGGAGTAACCTCAAGTTTAACATTGGCCATTTTCTGCATGTAAACGCGGCTTTTTTTGTTTGGGTCACAAGTATCGATATGAAATATACTATTTAAATATTAAGGCTATTGGCATAGTCAATGTTGAAAATCAAAAAATAATATTGTGATTCGGACATGAATTCGTATGTTGGTTTTTAATTAAATACTTAATACCTAAATTATCGAGACACTTATTAGACAAGACTGGCAGGAATGTTCGGATTTCTTCGTTCGTTCATATGTATACTATTCTTAGTTCTCAGTAAGTGTTGATTATTTAGTCTCTACGTCCGATGTTCTTACATTGTCGAGATTTTTATAATTAAGGAATAACTGTGATATTATTTTTTTATTGGTGTATAAAAGAAAAAACGATTTGCACACTGGATAATGCGCGTAGCGCATTATTCAAAAGTGTGCAAATCGTTTTTTCTTTTATACACCAATAAAAAAAATAATATCACAGTTATTCCTTATAATTTAATTTAGACATTCTTTAATTATTCAAGAAATTAAAAGAAACCCAAAAAAATCTTAAACATTTAAATCAAGTTTAATTATATCTACATCGATAGTCATCATAAGGCGGATGAATATGACCCAATTGTTTTTTTATAATCGTGGTCTCATTCATAGTGATGAGTATTGCAGATGTAAACAATGAAGAAGTTCCGGTTAAATCCGCCAAAACGGGGCAAGTGGGCGGAGCTAATCTAAATTTTTTTTATCGAGGTATAAAGAAAAAAAATTGGTCACGTGGTCTCTATTGTTTTGTATTGTGTTCTGTTGTATAAACAAATTTTAATTAAATTATTTAGTGACATTTATAAGTAATCCTCTTATTTCATATTTCGTTCATTTTTCCGTCTATACATCGTATGAATCCTCACCCTGTATTTGGCAGAAAGTAAAAAATAAATATTTTTTATCTTTTGCACTGTACTCGATATTTAGGGTCATTCTCAAGAGGCATTAAAACCCGATGCTTTCTGTAGCAACATGCATGGCCATGGTTTGATAAAGAACCCTCCCTGTACATTGGCCTGTGTGCATTACATAGGTAAACTTTTCTGTCACTTCACCTGTAGCTGGTGAGGTTCTAGATACATATATAAGTAAAATATTACTAACTTGGGTGTAAAAAACAAAATCAATTTCGGTTTCTGGTTGATCTTGACTTTTTGTAAATACATTTCAATGTATTCATGTACAAAACTCCCTTAACCAAAAATAGTTAAGGTATTCAAATATGACAAGACTGGTGTTGGAATCCAGACACTTCACAAGCTGCAATATTATGTTTTAGGTTATATTACCTTGTAGGTTCCCCTATATCCATAAAGAAATGGTTTTCAATGGTGACGGTTACTTACTGTTATAACCATTCTACGGAGATGACAACCAGAAATGCAACACGAAACTGATATGCCGAAACACAATATGACAGTTATTTGAAACTTTGTATTGCAATGTAGGATTGGAACGCAGAGAACAAATCGGCAATGTCAGAACACAAGATCACAAGAGCGCCGTGTATACAACAGTCATAAAGCTCATATTGGCTCCCTTGTGAAGCAGGACACGACAATGTCGAATCACACACCAAAACGGCCAAGGACAAAGCGACTTTAAAAAACAACGAGGACACATTGCGCTACTATAAGCATAATGCAGTCAGAAAAATCTGAAAAACGATACAGACTTACGATTCTGACGATGTCAATAGAGCGAGCAGTGTTGATAAAAGGACAAGAGTATAACTTAAGTTAATCGTTGAAATAAGAAGATAACTAATATTCATATGCGCACATATTGCAATTTATGATGTTATGGCATAACGGACTTACATACTGACTAGTATTCAAGGTTATTTTTATACTTCAATACTTTAGAGGCGAAACTACAAGTTACACTAAACACCCCTCCCCTATTGTTCAACACTCCTATCATCTAATGCAGTACTTAGCTTGTACAATTGAAACAGTCAAATCGGCTTAAATCCCCACCTCTATATAAGGGCTACCTGATTTTAAAAGCAAGTAAATTGTTTTCCCAATTGGTAATTATTTATGCAATTTGAACCAGTATATAAAGGCCACCTGCCAATAAAGACCACTGTTATTGTTTTCCTTGGGTTGCCTTTATAGACAGGTTTGGCTGCAATTAAATAATGAAATACAATTTTGTTAGATAATAGACTTTTCTGGCTTGAAATAGAACAAGTTATAATTGGAAGACTGTTGGTTTTTCAATGAACAATTTCCTGCGTGATATACTGTAACAATATGTACACACGCAATAGTGCTAAATTAACAGATAACAGTCAGCCTATCAAGAGTATACCAATGAGCTAACGAAAACGAGCCAACGCTCGGCTGCTTAGTGGCCCAGATATGGATAGCTAGTGACCAAAGACCTGTGCAGAGGTAGATAGTACCTGACCAAAAGTTAACGGCGGACAGCGATGAATTCCCCATCCGGCACTAATGCGGTGTTAAACTTTCGACAGGCCCGTATACTGTACAGCATCACAAAATCTATTAGAATAACACGCCAATTTTATTTTTAAAAACACTTCCACAATCGTGTATATTAAATAACAAAGTTGAATTGACATATATCAGGAGGCTAGTTCTATACTGAGATAGTATCACAGGATCCATTAGATTAACACGCCAATTTTATTTTAAAAACCAAATGTATAAAGCCAACGCAAATTTACTGTCAATAGAAAGCTGTTTTTGGAAGGTAAGTCCAATTTTTATTTTATAAAAGCATGCATAAAAATTATGCATTATTGTGTATTCATTTCTGAAATAACTTAATACCGGTAATTTCAATAAAATAGATTTAAATCTAGATCAAATCAAAACCAATGCATTCTGCCAACTGTGTGCATTATGAATACATGTATCTGTTTTCACGATCTGTTCAAATTTTAACACTAATGGACAAAGGTGAGTTACTCTGTTATATACAGGCTAACAACACAAGTTAATGCAATTATCCCATGGACAAAGGTGAGTTACTCTGTTATATACAGGCTAACAACACAAGTTAATGCAATTATCCCATGGACAAAGGGGAGTTACTCTGTTATATACAGGCTAACAACACAAGTTAATGCAATTATCCCAACTTATAACTGCTAACCATTCACTTTAGAACACAGGTTCTTACGATATCCAACTCCTTGCTACACTACAACATGTAGATGGTCTCGCATATATAACCACATAATAATATCTAGCCATTTGTCCTGGCTGTACCCGAAATCATTAAAGAATGAAAATAGAAATTATAAACTATTTACTGATTTATACTTAATTGTATTGTCTTATTGAAAATGCTTGGAACATGAACAGCACGATATCCTTTTATATACTTTCATTTATTTGTTATATAATAATAATTATTATTATTATTATTATTATTATATTATTATTATCTGTCTTCTTATGAGTCTGGTAGTTTTGAATTATTTTTTAAGGAAGCAAAATGAAACGGGGAACATCTTTGAAAAATGCAATTCAATGTATTCAATATGTATCTGAAAAGCTGATTTTCTTGTATTTATCGTCAAACTGCAAAAATCAATACCCGCAATTGTCAGAGTTCTTCTTCAAGCCGCTAACATTTATACCCACGAAAAAAATGCAATTGTCGTAGTTAATGTGTTTATTTATTCCCATGGGTATTCCTGTGTTTTACTTAATTTGTCAGTTTTGGGGGTTTGGCATTGTTTTGGAATTGTGATTTGGGTGTTGATTGCCGTTTTTGTTTTTAATTCAAACCAATACCAATGAGTGGGGGAGAATTTTAATTCGCTAGTTACATGCGCATTTCTTTGGCTTCCCGATGAAATAATGATATTTTCAAAATAATGGTCATTCGTGTGCTAAAAATTCAAAATCTTAACTTCCTAAAAAAACAAGAAAAAAAACCCGCAAGAAACAAAATGTGAAGATGAAAAGACCATTGATAATTATAAGTAGAGATCCGCGGTATCAATTGACTACTCGCAGTTCAATTGCAAATCATATTACTACACTGTATTTTCTATTGAACGTCAATAATAGAGTCCTGCTTCCTGAAATCTAGAAATCATATGATAAAATTATAATAGGACTGATATCAGTCTACTAATCTACTTACTGACAGATGTTTGGCCTCCAAGTCTGATAACGGGTGTCATTTGTAGAATTTTGATTATTTCACAGGACAAAGGTTTAATAATCAAATGGTCATATGATAATACCTTAGATTTTGATTGATATTGTCATGTGCTACTTTTGAATGTATTATTTCATAAAAATTCAAAAGTAGCACATGACAATGTGTTTGTGGCACATCCTCGTTTCTAATCACATTTTCAAGTTTGCTCTTTCAGTTGGTATCACTCTGGCGAAGCTCAAGTTAATAATGTTTTTATTTTCTTCTGTAATTGTTGGATATCATGTTCTGATACCACAGTAAACAGAGTCAGAATAATATAACAACTCAAGTGCATCAATTATGGGGACAATATTTCCCAATATCAGCTCAATAACCCTTTTTATTAATAGCAACATAAATTCTTTTTTTCACAATAGTACTTGGTCTAAAATACCAGTTTGTCTCATAACACATAGTTGTTATAAATGTTTATAAAAACTAGTGCACAGTGATGACGTCTTTAGCCGTACGTGTGTGACAACAATCAGTGTCACGTGACAAAGCGTGCAATATCAAGCTCCGAAACAGCGCCCACCTCCTAGCTCCGTATGTCATAAAAGAGATACGAATGTTGGCCGCTGTTCTGAGCTTGGTGCAATATGAAAAATTGATTCGGAAAACCTCGGACTGGAACAAACCTTAGGATTTATAATTTAATTTCTATGCGAAGCATATATCGATATAATTATAATAAAAATGTATATGTATACAATGAAAGATCGGAGACAAACATTTCCAAATTACAATCCCAAAAAAGTCAACTACAAACATACCAATTCATGTAAAAATTACAATCCCAAAAATTCAAGGACAAACATACCGATCCATGTCTTAATCACAATCCCAAAAGTCAACAACAAAACATACTTAGCCATTCCTAAAAAGTCAATTACAAACATACCGATCCATGTCTAAATCAACTACAACTATACCGATCCATGTCCAAATCGCAATCTCAAAAAGTCAACCACAAATATACCTACCGATCCATGTCTAAATAACAATCCCAAAAAGGCAAAGACACACACACACACACACACCGATCCCTGACCAAATCACAATCCCAAAACATGATCCAAAAACATACCAATCAATGTCGAAATCACAATCTCAAAAGTCAACAACAAAACATACCGATCCATGTCCAAACAACAATCCCAAACATACTGATCCATGTCTGAATCACAATCCATAAGCGAAGTAAAAATCCATGAACTTCCACAGGGAAGTGAGGCCGGGTGTTCCGGAAGGGTAAGCACCTCCTGTTTTGCTAGCTACAGTTGTGTGAAAGGAACATGGAACTATGGGACGTCAAATATATCCAGTGCATTCCTGAACACAGAGACATCAAACTTATCAACAATACTGTGATGGCGGCCATAAAACTTTTTGAGGGCCTTGATTAGCCTAGGCTTGGAATATCCCTGAGTCAACAATTTATTTGCAACCAGCCTGCCTGTTACAATCACAATCCCAAAAAAGGCAAAACCAAACATACCGATCAATGACAAAATCACAATTCCAGAAATTTAAGGTCAAACATACCGATCCATGTCTAAATCAACATCCCAAAAATCAACCACAAACATACCAATCCATGTCTAAATTACAATCCCAAAAAGTCAAAGACTAGCATGCTGATCCATGTCCTAATCCTAATCCCACAAATAAAGTAAAAACTTTAAAAACTCCCAAATTAAGTAAAACATATGGAAGCGAGGCCGGCCTCTTTGGAAGGGTAGACACTTCCTTTTTCGCAAACTACACGATCAAACGAGGCAAGAGAGAATGGAACATGGAGCTATGGGATGTCAAATATATCCAGAATAATAATGGATACATAGACACCATACTTATCAACAATATTGTGATGACGGCTATAAAACAGTCTGATGGCATGTATTAGCCTAGGCATGCAAAATCAGTAAATATATTAGCTAATTTTAAAATGAATCACTCCGAAAACACAAAGAATTACAAAGCAGGTTCATTAGGTGACAATGAAAATGGAATCAAAGTAAGTTTCATAGTTTTATGCCCGTCATCACAATATTGTTGATCAGTTTAATGTCTCTGTGTCCAGAATTGCCCTAGGTATATTTGACGTCCCATAGTTCCAGGTTCCTTTACACTATTTTTACACACGCGAAGGGTGTAGCTAGCTAAACAGTAATTGCTCATCCTTCCGGAGCACCCGGCCTCACTTCCTTATTGAAGTTCACGTGTCTAACCTAACTTGTCAGTTCTAAAGTTTTTATTTTGCTTCTGGATTGCGATTTGGACATGGATTAGTATGTTTGTTTTTCATTAGATGCTTAAGCTTGTTTTTAAAAGACACTTAAAACAACGATGACAAAGATCAGCCGAACCCTTACCCTATCTCTCAGATGCACTACAGCGACTAAAACACTTTTAGAAACAATGAAGTCATTAAAAGATTACCCCAGCATTAAATCTGGTATTATTTGATAACATTTTAGATTAATCAGTTTCACTTTCTCTTTTAATCTCTAATCAATTAAGATTATTGAGTTTATCAAGATTAATCAATTAATCACATCAGCGTTTTATTTTATGTGAATTGAGATCCTTTAAGGTTATTTATACAGATTCTTAAAAAAGCAGTAAAACTTAAAGAAGATGGATGAGTGACGTGTAAAAGTAAATGATATTTTAAGCTTTCCGAGTCTCAGCTTATTTAAGTTAAACTCAATACTGATTGGCGTAATGCGTTGTTGGAAAGGCTTTACTTAATTTTAGTTCTCTTATTACAGAATGTGAGTAGTAGAGTGTAATGTGTACAGTACAGACATGTCGAAATTTTAACACTGCGTTAACGAATATAAGTCGAAGCTCGGCTGTTGAGCGGCCGAGAGATTAAAATATATACGGTACAGACCTATCGAAAGTTTAACACCACATAACAAAAAGGAGTCGAATCCCGGCTGTCAAATGGCCTATTTATGAAAAGCTTATGGACAATTGCAAAAAGCTACTGAGAGATAGATGACAGCTGCTGTCGAGATATAGATAACGAGGAGCGGAGATGAGCTTCGCTTATTCGTTACCTTAGTTTTTAACTTTCGACAGGTCTTTACTGTACTTCCTCGTAATGATACATAATAACCCATATATAACTTAATTCGATTTATCTTTCTTGCAACTTTGAAAAGTGATTTATTTACTGTCATGGATGTTCATTTTTCTATTAACAACCCATTTTTCACAACTAAATGCTTTAAATGCATTAGTGTAAATATTTCATGAGTGTTTAAAATCATAAAAAAATGTTAGTGATGTTATGATGTGTTATATAAATCCGTAAATCACGCTAATACCCACATGTCTATCATTTACAGTTACAACAGATACATCAAATCACGCCGGTGTCTCACAAATCATCTTGTAATATTACATTGCTATTTTACTACATCGATCACATTGAAATGCGATAAAGAAAACAAAACACTGGTGGTTAATTTTCACAATGATATAAGCAGTAAACCTGTTTTATTTTTTACAACACTAGACGACTGTTCATAAAAATACAACAATTCTTCATCAGTAGTGCATGGATGAAAATTGTGAAACCGACATTTTCAAGAGGTTGCCCAAAAGTAAACAAAATTGATTGTGCATTATCAAAAACTTAAACTTCAGAACCATTGTTTCTACTTTATTTTTGACAGTGTCCAGTTTTTAGCTTGATTCTGTGATAAAATTCGGAGATATAAAATAAAAGTATAGACCTGCCGAAAGTCGGCTGTTGGGATTTGGAAACCTATGACCGAAAAGCAGCTGCTTAAAAGCTATCGAGATGTAGCTAAAGAGGGTTTGAGTTGAGCTCTCGATTAATTCGGTACTAATTTGTTAGCTTAGTGTTAAATTTTCGACAGGTCCGTACTTGTATCAGTCCGGAAGAAAAAAACAAAAAGACAAGCTAAAAGTAATTATTTTTAATATCGTGCCTGAGCTTTGGCATCCATAAACTAGGCCCATATAATGACAAAATGCAATAATATTGTGTTTATTTCATGCTGGAACGTACAGATAGGTGCTTCAAGTCAATTCTAAAAGCCATATGTACAAAAAAAAACATATTATTAGCATTAGAGGCAAAACAATACATAAAACTTAAATAAATATCAAACCATATTTGAGAAGTTTTACTGAATCATTTTTTCAAAATCATTTCTTGACCAAGATTTTCCTTAACTTTAATTTAATTTAGGGCATTTTTAATAATATTTCATGGACTCAAATCACTAGCAAATACACGTACTAGAATACAGATGTAATGAGCTTAAAGTGATATTCGAAATGACACCTTAAATTTTCAAATATTTTAAAAAATAACCAAAATATTTAGATCCCAATTTTACTAAATTAGGAATGATTGTAAATTTGGGGTCAGCATCACTAACCATATAACAAAAATGTCCAGAAAATTGCGTGTTTCTTCACTTCTTGTAATCAATCTAGGCAGTTTTAAAGACAAAACATTTTAATTGTCCTGCTAACAACACATCAAGATTTACTTTATATATAACTTATTTTACCTTTCCATAGCACACTGCCTCACTTCCCTGGTGGAAGTTCACGTGTTTAACTTGTCAGTTTTAAAGCTTTTACTTTGGTTCTGGATTGTGATTCGGACATGGATTAGTATGTTTGTTTTTACTTTGGTTCTGGATTGTGATTCGGACATGGATTAGTATGTTTGTTTTAACTTTGGTTCTGGATTGTGATTCGGACATGGATTAGTATGTTTGTTTTAACTTTGGTTCTGGATTGTGATTCGGACATGGATTAGTATGTTTGTTTTTACTTTGGTTCTGGATTGTGATTCGGACATGGATAAGTATGTTTGTTTTTGATTATTTCCGCCTTTTAGTGTTATATAACATCAATAATTTCCAACTCCTAACAGCGACGACCTTATAGTCATTTAGATTTTATAGTTCATATCCAATTAATAATACTTAGATCTCAAATCATAAGATTGAAAACATTGATAAATCAATCAAAACCAAGCATAACATTCCAAGACCATACCAGAATCTCAAAACAAAATACAAACTTTAAACTGGAAAATTAAGTTAAACACGTAAAGTTCCACCAAACAGCGAGACACATTCCCGAAAGAGTAAGCGCCTCCTGTTCAGCTAGCTATACCCGCCACGTGTATATGTAAAATAAACCTCAACATTCAAATGCAGGATTTTTGGATGTAAAATAAATAGGATAGTTTGGGGTTTGGGAATATAGTAGTATTTTGTTTTACGACACGGACACGATTTCTTCAATTCAATCGAGACAGTCAGTCGTGAGATGGAGAAAAATATAATAGAATGCCTGGAGAACACTACTTACATTCGACAATCGAACTGTTGTACGTTCTCATGCTAGGTTTTGCACTAAGGATTGGGATTTGGACCTAAGCAGCGATCGAGAAACGACATAACAGGTAAGCGTGCTTTCGACCAGTAGTCCACAAACCACATTATACATAATATTTTGATACATACAGAGATACTCTAGCTGTCGTTAGGTATAGCGAAACCCCCAGTACCCGGGAAAAACCAACAATGATTTCAAACAAGCGAAATCATTTGGTTATTTATTATAGTTTGCCAGATTTAAAGTTTTTACTTTGTTTTGGGATTTTGATTTGGACATGAATTGAATTGGTACGTTTGCTTTTTTATTATTATAAATTATTTTTTAAAAATGCATTTCTTAACATTTGACTTATTATTCTACACGCATGTTAGAAAACATTAGAGCACTAGTGGCTTGCTTGACATTAACGTAATTAGATTATTGAAGACTATATGATTACTAACTAAATTGAAAATCCTGAAAAATCCGGTCAGATAAGAACTTAACAACTGGTTGTTTTACTAAAAACCATCAGTTATTAAGTATTGATTTTAATCAGCATAATTTTACGTTAATGACATAACCGTAAAATTATGATGATTGAAACCATAAGAAACCTGGTATTATTATAATAAACATTGGAGTATGACCAGTCTTGAAAATACAAAAATAAACACTTGGGGAACACCATTGTCACAGAAATGTCGAAAATTAAAGACTGCGTAATATGTGTCGAAGCTTGGCTGCCGAATGGCCGAAACATTTATAGCTAGTGGCTTAATAAAATTAAAGCTGCAATGTTCTATTTTGTTTTGTTGTTTTTTAAATATAAAACGATGAGTGACACAATTGAAAATAATCTACAAGGAATTTAACTTTGACTTGTATCTAAACCATGGCCAGGAGACTTTATATCAGAATCATCATCTCCTTATTGATATACTTCAAACTCAAATGGTTGACTCGGAACACATTGGTTTGTTGGTTTGTTAAGAACTTTCTCAAGATATACTCAAAACTGTCTCAAAATTTACTAACGCTCTGACTATTTACTCGGAACTCCATCATGATTTACCGACAACCCTTTGATGATTTACTCGGAACTCCTTCATGATTTACTCAGAACTCCCTCGTGATTTACTCCGAACTACCTCATGATTTACTGATAACGCCCCTGTGATTTACTGAGAACACTATGATGATTTACTCGCAACTCTTCCATGATTTACTGAGAACGCTTTGATGATTTACTCGGAACTCCTCCGAGATTTACTCGGAACTCCCTTTTGATTTACGTAGAACATCCGCATGATTTACTCGGAACTCCTTTATGATTTTCTGAGAACGTCCTGATCATTTAATCGGAACTCCTTCGTGGTTTACTGAGAATTCCCTCGTGATTTACTCAGAACGTCATGATGACTTACTCGGAACTTCCTCGTGATTTACTGAGATCGCCTGGATGATTTATTCGGAACTTCCTCATGTTTAACTCATCATCCTTTTTTAAGTTCTTTTATCTGATTTTAAGTTTTTTATTTACCATTGATTTATTTTGATTATACATCTGTATTAACCGCTAATCAAAATTGATTATAAAACTAATCAAGATTATCGTATTTCTTATTCTTCTGTATACAAAACAAAGACTTTCAGGAAGTTTCTATATCAAGAGATTTATTTCTTAGACAATTGACAAATTTTAAACAGATTGATGGCTAACCTGCGAAAAGTACATAACTGAGACCAATTGTTTTAAACACCCACTTCAGTTACCAATAATACATGTACCAAGGTGTCCTGCGGGACCATGGAGTGGTGTATTACAGTCTTCTTTTTGCTTATCCGCCTAAGTAGGAATAACTTCACTGTTTATATACTTAACTACAGTGTTTTATTATCCTGATTGTACTATTTATAATTCCCTGGTAGAATTTCACGTCTTTAATTAAAAACAAACATTCAAATCTGTGTTTAAACCACATTACTAAAACAAAGTAACAGCTTTGAAAATAGCAAGCTAAATATATGAACTTTCACTAGGGAATCTATGTCTGGTGCTCCGGAAAGATACGTACTTCAGATTTAGCTAGCTACACACGCCACGTGTGAAATCGGAGTTAAGAATGAAAGAAACAAAGGACTATGGGACTTCAAATATATCAAAGGTAATTTTTGTTTAACCTCTTTCACAACTTTTCAATTTGTTTCGTTGTTTTCAGGATTTTTATTTGACCATGGACCGAACCGTTTGTTTTTTTATATTAGACCAAAAACTTTTTTGTTGAGAATAAATAAGTTTTTCGGTCACCGAGATTTTCTGTTCTTTAAAGCATCCTTATTAGATAATTTGATTATTTAAATAAACCTCTGTATTGATTGTAATATCATGTTATTATTGTGAAGAAGATTTCGCTTAATAATATGTTGTAACATTTAAGTTCTATAATAATGCATTAGATCTGTCATTTACCGGTCTGTTTTCTTCATTATGATTATGTATTAGATACCAAATACCTACGATGGCCGATATCAGCCATAGCACTCTACACTAACTTTACTGTAGACTGCCAAGATGCATGTGTACATCAATGACGCGCTACAGCAAAGTTACTTTAGGTTGTCATGACTGATATAGGCCTTCTTAAACACCGGTCCATTCTGCTTCCTTGCCTACTTTAACGCCGACTCAAAACAAGTTGATTTATTATTCTATTAATAAAAAACCATAGTTTTATTTTAAAAATGAATCTTTTATTATGTAGAACCTTCTTATTCCCATTAAAATGCCATTTTTCACTACAAAACGTATAAAATGCATTAGTGGAATCATATCTATGACTACCTAAAATAATAAACGTGTAATAATTCTTTATAAACAGACAATTTATAGGCGTCTTAA
This sequence comes from Anadara kagoshimensis, assembly GCA_021292105.1. Lineage (NCBI taxonomy): Eukaryota > Metazoa > Mollusca > Bivalvia > Arcoida > Arcidae > Anadara > Anadara kagoshimensis. Next base: position 13,564,530 of record CM037869.1, read on the forward strand.
TTCATTATAAAAGCCATTGAGCATTTTTGTTTCATTGTAAACTCATAAAAATATTTGTTTAACAAAGAGCATTTTGAAATATTACATTAATGTTTATTTTATCAAATCTTATTTTTTCAAAATGATATGCTTTAGATGTCTTAGTCCACAGTACCCTTTTTAAAAGTTTTTGATATATTGATGAATATCATTCTTGAACCAATGGGGTTCACCGCTGTGCCATGTGATCACTACCTCTTAACGTTTGTGCGGAACGTTTTGGAAAACGTTAAAGTCGCAAATTCCCAGAATAACTACGGAGAATCGTCACTTTATGCGATTCCATATCCATTGGAAATATTTTTTCGCACAAACATTAGAGGGTATCACGTGGTACAGCGGCAAACCCCATGGATTGATCATTATGGTACAATAAAATAAGACCGTCACATTGTTTTGTAAGTAAACATAGCCACGCATTACTCCACTTGCATTGTTTAATCATCCAATGAAAAAAAAGTAGTGTTAAGTGAACAGCTGAAATGTGCAAATAATATTATATTCAAATTCATATATCTATGACCTTCGGCAACTTTGTGTTCAGGTGTGCATGTTTCTGCATTTTAGAGTCTACTGAGGTATCTGTAGATGTTATAACAAGCACAACATTGACGAAATGACCTAAAGGTATAATTGATGTTAACAGATGCCAATAATAAGTACAAAAGTAGTCTTAAATAACGTCATAGAACTGATAGTAAAATTAATATATCAAGTTATGTCACTACTGAGAATATGTCTGCATATATGTGTGCAATAATGCAATACACTTCACGGAATGTTGAATGTGTATATTCACATATGGATTTAAATTAATTACATTTACTAGTAAGTTAAATGTCATAATAAAAATAAAGACACGAAAATAGCATCATAAAATCCCTCATGTGTATATGGAAGTATAAAGCCATTTGGTAATTTTTCAAAACTCCCCTTTTCCAGTTAGCATATCAAACAGATTCGATGTTAAATCGTATATTGTGTTTTGAGTAAAAAAAATAAAAATGCGTTTTCTCAGACAAATGATGATTGAAATTTTAGACATATTCCATAACCGTGACCAAAGTCACATTGGTTGATTCTTTTTCAAACTAAGAAACCACTGGTGAATGTATTACGCAACATCAGGGAAGTAAGACAGGGTGCTCGAACAGTCTGTTGATAATCATATATTTGTATAATTAAAAGTTAGAAATGGAAACACGAATGATACGAAATGTTTATACACGACACATACGGGCAAACAACAATCACCTGCCTATTTGATCGTTCATTAGGAATATGCATATAGGAGGTTCAACTCAATGCATTGGTAGTTCTTGGAATCGCAATCAATCAAAAACAAACATACCAATCCATGTCCAAACCACAACCTCAAAGTTAAGCAAAATCTTTGAAACTTGCAATTTAAGTTAAATATATGAACTTCCATAAGGGAAGTAAGACCAGATGCCCCGGAATGGTAAGCACCTCTTGTTTAGCTAGCTGTGTGTAATCAAAATTAAGTATAAAAAGAACATGGAACTATGTAAGTGACCCAGAATGTAGACAAAATACACAACCCCATGTTCTTTCCATAGTTGTACTGGTCTAATTTAAATACTAGTAAAACGGATAGCTCTATGATCTTTGCCTAAAGAAAGTGTTACAGAAAATGAAATGAAAACAATATTGAGGTGCTGAATATTGGTTAGCGATCTGTAATCATGTGTATAAAGAACTTGATTACAGTTTATCATAAAAGGATATTGTGTCCACACAAGTGTAATGATTGATATGAAATAGAAATACTTGAGGTAATATACTGTACAGGCCTATGAAAAGTTTAACGTTAAGCTAACGGATTAGCGACACATTTGCACACCACCTCGTTATCTATACCTCTACAGCTTCTTTTACAGCTGAGTTTTATCTCTCTGTTCAAATCTTTATGGGACACTAGTTAATATTTCGGACATAAGGCAGCCGAACTTGGACCCTTTTTCATTAGCTCAATGTTAAACTTTAGACAGGTCTCTACTGTATTTTACTGTACATGTATGATACTTGACGATTATCAACGACACGTAGAAGAAATTAAGTGTCCTTAAAGGCAAAAAATTTAATTGTGAAGTCAGCAGTGCAGGAAATGATCATAGCAAAAGTCACACTGTTTGTAAAGCAAAATGATATAAGTTTAGAGAGTTTAAAAAAAGAATATTGTCAAATCATTGCAATGGTAATATGTTTCACTTTTCTACTTTCTAAGTTTAAGCTTAAAACAATGCATCCGAAAACAAATATGTTTTAAGAGAGAGAGAGAGAGAGATATGGTTTAGACCAATTCTAGAATATAACACTTTCTGCATCCATTGTTAAAATGATTTCAAATATACTAGAAAATCTAAAATCAATTCGAATCAGATACGAAAACCCACTGTGTCAATATCAAATGATTATCAACATTGTCATATATTATTCATACTTCCAATTTAGGCATTTTACAAAAAATACTAATACAATTTAAATAATTACTCTAAAACATGCATTTATGTGTTTATTTACAAATTAAAGCATGTACACACATTGACTCAAAACGTTAAATGAAATTTTCAATGCACCTTATTGCATTCCACTGCAAGCAGTTCTTTTGGTAGTCTGTATGCAGAAAGTCATACTATATGTATAATATTTACTTCATCAGCATAAAAAAGGTCATAAAGTTAAAATGTTAACATTCAGAATTGATGATACTTATCTAATCTACATCTGTCTGACAAAACGTACAGAGATGACAGGGTTAGTTTTTATTACTATTATTTCTATAATGATGCTTATTTACAACTACTTGTGTACTAACATCAACATTTCTGTTTATTAAAATCTGAAAACCCAAAATTAGCCAATTACATTTCTTACTCGAATAATCGATAACTCCATAGTCAAAAATGTTCCTTACTACAAAATTTAGATTAATCCCTAGAATGTAGATTAAATTTTGTACAATTGTAAATATATGTATATGTCTTGTTTATGTAAAATTGTTCTTTTGTTACCCGGCAAGTGAACTCAATGACCCAACCCTAGCACTTGACCATCCCTATTCAGTGTCTGGGACAATAAAAAACATAAATTAAAAAAAAGTTTTCTTACCAAAGAATGCACATGTTAAAGTTGAAGATTCTATAAATACACTACGATGGTCATAACAGGGCAAAGTTACCCGATATATATGTACTACTTACCATATTGGTCAGGGTAGCTCCTATCTTTATATTTTTATGGAAATAAATTGCAATGTTTGTTTTTGATTGTTTTAGCAAGTGCGAACTCATTAGATAAATACCAATCATAATAACAAGTTTTTGGTTATTATCATTAAAATTATTATTATCATTATTATTATTTTATATATCATCATCATTATTATGTATCAACACCACAAAATGCAATTACAGAAATGTGAAAAAATGAAATGCAGAACAAAACGCATGCCTTATGGGAAATAGTACCCACTGTATCAACACCATAAAATAAAATTACAAAAAATCAATGTATATATAACATTTATAATTGATTATTTACTACTTGATACATATCAATCTGGACCATTTGTGTGACAAAATCCGGCGGTGTTACTACTCAAAGCACATAAAGAACCATGATGTATTCAATTATTCACGCTCGTCAATGAGTGTTTCTATACATATTGCCAATTACCCCCGCATAAAGGTATGTCTTATTTATCAACAGCAGGATAAAGTGTTTTATTAACTTTTAAATGTCAGTAGCCAAATTTAATAACTTTTCAATTCTACTCATTCAGAAAAATCTACAAACCCTGATCGTAGGAGAAGCTAACAGTAACTCAACCAAAGCCTTACTGGTATGAAGGAATATGGATGTAGTAACTCAATGAAACGTTCTATTTGTGGATAAACAGACCCTATACAGACATATGGGTAAAAAACAATGTATTTTGTTACAACGTTATAGAAGATACTTTCCTATATTAAAGTTATTATCGACTTTTTTATTCCTGTATTGAATTTGAATAGAGTAACCTTAAATTTTACATCTTTAATTGTTTACTATGCTTCCATATTAGGCATTTTTTTTAAATTAAAGGATTATTCAATCATTACTTTTTAGCATAAAACTTTTTTTATTAAAAAAAATAAAACTGATAAAAATAAATTATTTTAAAACATACACATAAACACACTGAGTTAAACTATAACCAAGTCGTCATAATAAAATTTTCATTACAACAAGTGTATTCCACAGCAAGCAATTATTCGACTCTAGCCTTTTGGAAGTTTAAGCACAATTAAGTCAAACTATATGTAAAATACCTACTTCATCAGCACCAAAAACGTCACACAGTTAAAGTAGTAATATTCAGAATTGATGATTGTTATCAATCTTTATCTGTCTGACAAAACATGAAGAGATGATTCTTAAACAGATAAAGGTTTTACTAGTTCATGTTGATAATTGGCAGGTTTAGTTCTGTTCTCATCAGTATTATCTCTATAACGAGGCTAATTTACTACTACTGACATCAACATTTCTGTTTATTAAATCTGAAAACAGAGAAATAGCCAATAACATTTCTTACTAAAGAATACACTCTATAAACACTTACCTACATGCATCATACAGATGGTCATAATAGGACGTAGTTGCCCTTCTTACCATATTGATAAGGCTAGTTCCCATCTTATAATTTTATGGATTGGGATGTTTGCTTTTTATTATTTTAGAAAGTGTGACTCATTAGTTAATGTTTACAATTGTCAGTGTTTCTCCTACTATGAAACAGTTTGGGCAATTCTATGTCATAGTTCTATAGATAATAATTTGCGTTATCATTTAAATACGTCATTAACTTTTTACGTCAAATCACCGCGTTTGAATACACTACAATCACAAAGTACCTTCTCACGTTAACTTTTTTACGGTTAAATACAATAAGGAGTGTTATCATGTGCAACAGTTAATCAATGTTCATGTGATGTTAACATGATTTTTTCTTGAAGTAGCATAAATTAAACTTATGACGAGTGGAAGAACTATTTTAACGGTTATAGTTTCTGCTTCCGGATTGGAATTCGAAAATGGTTGTGTACGCTTCCATTTTTCCGACGTAGGGTGTCGAGGCAGAAAAAAATTAACTGTTTTAAAATACATACAGGGTATTATATATTTAGTTTTTGTTTTGGAATTGAAGATTGTAAATATAAGAAATGATCATCTTTTTTCGTTATTGATGCAAGTATAAATATCGATAAGAAATTTCTTAACACATTTATGATAACAATTTTGGATTATCATTATTATATCTGACATATTAAACGATTTTGCATTTATAGGAATGAACTTAATTTTTCTTTTGTTATGAAAGTATGAAATAGTTGGACATTTTCCACACTGAATAATTTGCATAGGGAATTATGTTACGTGTGCAATACCCAATTATTTCATACTTTCATAACAAAAAGAAAAATTGACTTCCTTTCTTATAATTCAATTTATAGAATTTTTTTCGACAACAATTCAACACTTTAATAATAATATTGCCGTAACAAGTAAAAATAGCATCGCTAAAGTGAAGGATTTCAAATGCCTCTGTGCGTCATCTATAGTAAGATGACGTCACTGAGAGCCAATTCATTCATGCAAACGTAACAAAAAAATGTGACCAATCAAAATGCTTGAAACAGAGAAGGATTGAATTATTTTGTAATAACATGTCTATACATGAGGTTCGTACCAGATAAGATTTTAATCTGAAATTCTTGACATATAATTGTTACAATCAATCAATGGAATGCAGAATAAAACTGGTACCGTAATGAAAATGACACCCACTAAATAAAATAAATAAAATTACACAAATTTGAAAAATGGCATGCAGAACAATATGCATACCATATGAAAAACATTACCCACTGTATCGACATCACAAAATAAAATTAGAAAAAAATCAATGTATATGTTACATTCATAATTGATCATTTACTACTTGATACATATCAATCTGAATAATTTGTCCGACACAATTCGGCGGTTTTACTACTCAAAACATATATTTAACCATGAGGTATTCAATTATTCACGCTTGTCAACGTGTGTTCCTATAAATATTGCCAATTACCCCCACATGAAGGTTTGTCTTATTTATCAACAGCAGGATAAAGTGTTTTATTAACTGTTAAATGTCAGTAGCCAAACTTAATAACTCTTCCATTCATAAATCTACCAACCCTGATCTTGGGAGAAGCCAATAGTAACTCAATCAGAGTCTCACTTGTATGATGAAATATGTATATAGTAACTCAATGAAATTTTCTATTTGTTGATAAACAGACAGCTATACAGACATATGGGTAATAACAATGTATTTTGTTAAACCGTGAAAGAACATACCTACTTATTCAAAGTTTCTTTTGTCGAAAGCAATTGCTACATGTGTCTTTTTAATTCTTGTAATAAATTTGAATAGGATGAGCTTAAATTTTACATCTTCAATTGTTTACTATGTTTCTATATTAGGCATTTATTTTCAATATTAAATGAAGTTTAACCCTTACTTTAATATAAAACTTTTATTTCAAAACGAATAAAACTGAAAATACAATGTAATTAAATAGTTTAAACAATACACATGTACACACTGAGTGACAACTAAAAAGTCATAATGAAATCCTCATAACACCATGTGCATTCCAATGGAAGTAGAAATTTGACTTGCCTTTTTAGAGTCCTTGCACAAAAAGCCATACAATATGTAAAATATATACTCCATCAACACTAAAAAGGTCACGAAGTTAAAGTGTTAAAATTCAGAAATGATGATAGTAATCAATCTAAAACTGTCTGACAACACATGAGGAGAGTATTCTTTAACTAGATACTTGACAGGGTTAGTTATTATTATTATTATTATTATTATTATTATTATTATATTATTATCTCTATAATGATGCTAATTTACAACTACACGTGTACTAACATCAACATTTCTGTTTTTCAAATCTGAAAACACAAAATTAGCCAAAAACATTTCTTACCAAAGTATGCACTGGCTAAAGTTAAAAGATCTTATATGTATACTACATGTCTGATATATGTACTACTTACCATATTGGCCAGGCTAGTTCCTATCTTCATAATTTATATAAGCATTATATATGGATTACATAAATATGTAAAATTAAAAACCAATCAGTAAAACATATTTTGGATTGTGTATTTATTATTATTATTATTATTGTTTAATTATTATTATTTTTATTATTATTATTATTGTTTAATTATTATTATTTTTATTATTATTATTATTATTATTATTATTATTATTATATCTGGTAAATCAACTTTTTGTGTAAATATTGATATGTGCATATATGACAAAAAGGATTGGCTCTAACAAGTAACAAATTCTTATGCGAATCTATCTTTTAAAACCTGTCAATGGTATGTAGGGCGAAACTCGTACAATTTGGGAAAAATTACTCACTGTATTAACAACACAGAATAAAATTGCACAAAATCAATGTATTTGTTACATTCATAATTGATCATTTACTACTTGATACATAGCAATTTGGACCATATGTCCGACAAAATCCGGCAATGTTACTTATCAAAACACATAAAGAATCGCGATGTATTTAATTATTCACGCTCGTCAACGTGTGTTTCTATACATATTGCCAATAAGCCCTGCATAACGGTTTGTCTTGTTTATTAACACCAGGATAAAGTGTTTTATTAACTTTTAAATGTCAGTTGCCAAACTTAATAACTCTTCCATTCTACTCATTCAGAAAAATCTACAGATCCTGATCTTAGGAGAAGCGAATAGTAACTCAATAAAAGTCTCTCTTGTATACAGAAATGTGTATATAGTAACCCAATGAAGCGTTCTATTTGTGGATAAACAGAGACCCTACACAGACATATGAGTAATAACATTATATTTTGTTTAAACTGGATAGAACATACTTACTGATTTAAAGTTCTTATGGATGATCGTATTTGCTACGTCTGTTTTTTTTTATTCTGGTGATAAATTTGGAATAGATAAAGTTTAAATTTTACATCTTCAATTATTACCTATGTTTTAATATATTAGGAATTTAATTTTCAATATTAAATTCTTTAATCATTAATTTTAATATAAATCTTTTATATGCAAAACAAATAAAGCTGAAACTAATGAAATACTTTAAAACATACACATTTACACATTGAGTCAAACTACAGCCAAATGATCATAATGAAATCTTTACTACACCAAGTCCAATCGGCTATAGGCTTTTGAAAGTCCTAGTACAAAAAAGTCATACTATATGTGAAATATATACTTTATCAGCATCAAAAAGGTCACACAGATAAAGTGTTAAAATTCAGAATTGATGATGGTTATCAATCTTGATATATCTATCAAAACATGAAGAAATAATTCTTAAACAGATAAAGGCTTTACTAGATCATGTAGATATTTGGCAGGTTTGGTTCTCATCCCTATTATCTCTTTAATGATGCTAATTTTCAACTATATATGTACTCTCATCAACACTTGTGTTTATAAAAATCTGAAATCACAAAATTAGCCAATTATATTTCTTACTCAAATATGACCCCCTCTACAATCAGAAAAGTGTTTTTCTACAAAATCTAGATTAATCCCTAGAATGTTGTACAATTGTATATATATATGTTTATGTCTTGTATATGTAAAATTGTCCTTTTGTTACCCGGCAAGTGAACCCAGTGGCCCCAATTCTAGCACTTGACCATGCCTATTAAGTGTCTTGGACAATAAAAAACATAAAATACAAAAAAAACAACGTTTCTTACCAAAGAATTCACTGCCTAAAGTTGAAAATTCCATAAACACTGACCTACATGTATACTATAGATGGTCATAATAGGGTAAATGTGCCAGATATATGAATTACTTACCATTTTTGTAAGGCTAGTTCCTATCTTTATAATTTTTATTGACATAATGTTTGTTTTTATTGTTTTAACTCATTAGATAAATACCAAACATTATAACAGTTTTATGTTATTATTATTATTTTCTTATTATCATCTAACAGATTTGGCATATTAAACTTTTTTTGTAATAACATGCGCATATATGACAACATCAAATGGTTTGTACAAAATATAGATCAAAGTCTGACATTCTTCACATATCATTGTTACAATCAATAAATCGATTGCAGAATAAAGCTTGTACCATATTGAAAATTACCCAATGTATCAACACCACAAAATAAAATTTCACAAATATAACACAAATGGAATGCAGCACAAAACGCATACCATATGGGAAATAGTACCCACTGTATCAACACCACAAAATAAAATTAGAAAAAATCAATGTATATGTTACATACATAATTGATCATTTACTACTTGATACATATCAGTCTGGATCATTTGTCCGACAAAATCCGGCGGTTATACTACTCAAAATACATAAAGAACCGTGATGTATTCAATTATTCACGCTCGTCAACGTGTGTTTCTATAAATATTGCCAATTACCCCCGCATAGAGGTTTGTCTTGTTTATTAACACCAGAATAATGTGTTTTATTAACTTGAAATCTAAAATCTACCAACCCTGATCTTAGGAGAAGCCAATAGTAACTCAATCAAAGTATCACTTGTATGTAGAAATATGTATATAGTAACTCAATGAAACGTTCTATTTGTGGATAAACAGAGACCATTTACAGACATATGGGTAATAACAATGTATGTTGTTACAACGTGATAGAACATTCTACTGATTGAAAGTCCTTATAGTCGATCGTAATTGTTACGTCTGTATTTTATAAATTCTTCAATGTAGTTGGAGAGGTTAAGGTTAAATTTAACATTATCAGGTGTTTATCTTTAAATCATTGAACATTCTAGAAATGCTGTGTATGTCCAAGGCAGTTTTGCAGTGTAAAGCAAACCGAATGAAGCTCGCATTAGTTTGCTTTGAGCCGCAATAGAAGTTATTGCTCTATAAACGCCATTTCTAGACAATTTATTATACTAGTAATAAGGTTTACATTTCATATTTTGGAAAAATCTTACTTTGATTTTAATTCAAAAATACATTTAAAACACTATCGGGCATGAAATGCATTTCTCATAGTTGGAACAATCTATCAACGACGCCACGATTAAAGATATCAGCATGAAATTAAAATTGAGAATGAGAGGAACATGGGATTATGGGACATCAAATATATCCAGGGTGAAATATACAATCATTTTTATTTGCAAGGGTAGATGCATCAAACAGAATAGTATGATAAAACTATATGTATGTGATTGTCCGAGTCCTCTGTTTTGGAAATAGTTCAATATATAAAAAAGGATTCTGAAAACTATACCGACAGAACGCATTACAACAGCTACCCATAAAACATCTTGACTGAAGATGTTCATCTGCAGCAGTTTTAATGGTCTCTTTAGTTTAGTTTTCCTGGAATTTTCTCTTTGATTTAAAAATGTGTTTATCTTTATAAGAATCATAATGTGTGTTATATTATAACTTCTACATCTATAGTAGGATTTTATCACAAACAAAAACAAACATACTAATTTATGTCCGAATCACAACCCAGAAGCAAAGTTAAAACTTTGGAACTGACAAGTTAGGTTAGACACGTGAACTTCCACAAGGAAAGTGAGGCCAGGTGCTCCGGAAGGGTAAGCACCTTCTGTTTAGCAAGCTACACCCGCCACGTGTGTAATCAAAATTGTGTGAAAAGAACATGAAACTATGAGACGTTAAATATATCCAGGGCAATCCTGGACACAGAGACATCAAACTTATCAACAATACTGTGATGGCGGCCACAAAAGTTTTTGAGGCCTTGATTAGCCTAGGCTTGCAATATTCCTGAGTAAACAATTAGAATAAATGTAAAACAATTTGAGATGATTAGTTGTATAGGTCAGAAATCAAGGCTACAAGATAAAATCTGAGATCTGAGATTACTACCCAATCCCACCCCATAAGAATATGTTATATTGGTCTCTAAAGAGACTTCTCTAGTTGTGATTTTGAATCTATATGTAAAGGCAATCTGCTGAATAAACTAGTTGCAGTTTTGCAAGATGGTTTTAGTAAATTTGGCTTATATATATGTGTGAGATTTTATCTCTTGTCTTTCTCGGACATATGGAAACGAATACTATCATATCCATCATCAGTTATTCATTCGGTTCTGTAAAATATATACTGGCCATTTACACAGTTTAAGTTTATTTACGATGAAAAGTATTCAATTTTTCCTAAACAAAATAAAGTCTTAAACTCATTTGATCGAGTATTGCTTTTCCGACCGCCCTTTTACAGTCAGTAATGATGAATACGTCGCATGTGGATAACTGCTTATTAGACATGCAGCTGAAATGAAATCCTTTCCTTATGAGCCATCTATAAATTGAAACTTAATGATAGTGCTGCATATAAGGAAACGTACGATACAGTCCTGTCGAAATTTTAACACAAGAGCTAACGAAAATGAGTCGAATCACAACAGAATGGATGAGATAATGATAGCTAATGGCCGTAATGCTGCAGATGTATCGGTTGCAGCTGCCAAATAGCTGTCTACAAAATATAAATATAGATTGTTGATAATTTTGATGTCTCTGTATCCAGGATTGCCCAAGATATATTTGACGTCCCATAGTTCAAGGTTTCTTTCACTCAAATTTTGATTACACAGGTGGCGAGTGTAGCTAGCTAAACAGAAGGTGCTTACCCTTCCTGAGCATCCGGCCTCACTTCCCTAGTGGCATTTCACGTGTTGAACCAACTTGTCAGTTTCAAAGTTTTTATTTTACTTCTTTCTTGATTGTGGTAACGAGGAGATACAATGAATTACAAATTCGTTAGCTGAGAACTTTCAACAGTTCTGTACTGTAAAATCCCACAGCCACACTGATTTCTAAATTTTGTTAGTCCATACCAATTAAGACTCCGAAGGTGAAGTAAGGTACTTATTATGTCTTCTGTGGTAATAAACTATGATTGAAAAGTTTTCTAACGAATTTAAATAATCGCCGTCTTATGAGAAAAGCATATTTATCACAAATGACAGTGAATGTTTCATTCTATCAAGAAAAATAATGATGCGAGACTTCGTACACAGTGTCATGTTAACTGAAATCTCTGTAATTACGTTGAACTGATAAATGAAACCTGATTCCAACTCTAAACAAAAATAATGACATCATGTTATCTCTTCGTGTACTGCTATCTAGATAAATGTTCTGTATGATCTTTTTTGTAAGAGTAATGAGTGATGTATTATTCTGTCAGCATTTACAGTTATACAAATCGACCACCAACATACCAGCCTATGTTCAAATCGCATTCCAACTGACAACTACAAATATACCCATTCATATTCATATCACAATCTAAATATCAACTACAAACATACAGATCTATGTTCATATCATAATTCAAAAAAGCAATATAAAAATCTGGCAAATCAAGTTGAGCACTGAAACTTCGATCAGGGAAGTGAGGCCAAATGCAGCTTAGGAATTGTTAGCACTTCTTGTCTAGCTAGCTACATCCGTGTCGCGTGTATGATAATATTTGAAATGATTTAAATTGTCCTGCATTACCAATAATATGCATAGTGTTTTCGAATCGGAAGTTTTCTTTTTGAAATACTACAGTGACCATCTAGGTAAAACAAAAGATGGTGTATTTGTTTGATATGAATTCGCAGTTTCGTTAAATATTTTATATTAAGCTTCTCTCTTGATTATTTCTTGATTATTTATTATTCCAGTTTTTAATTATTGCAAGGCGACCATCTTATAATAAGAATAAAAACGAAATAGTGTGACAACAGAGCTATTAATGAAGAAATGGACATGTGTGTTTATATGTTAATGAAAAAAATCAGCGCAGAAATACCGGGTAGCATAACCTAGAAAATATACAGAATGTTCATCATTAATAGTAATTCTTTTGCAATAAAGCATTCATTTATTGAAATGGTTGGTTTAAGGGTCTATAAATGGCAATACGTTTTACATCTGGAAAATATTTGGGTTTCCGCAATTTTAGTCAGAGCAATACTTATAATAATTTGATTCCGGTCGTCTAGTGCTACAAAATTAAAACACGTTTAGTGATAATTACACTCACATACAGATTTGAAGTGCATGTGTATATATTTTAATGTTACTGCATGTTAATAGGTGGGACAGCTAAGACGTTATGAATGATTCAATACCAATCCATACCAATATGATTAATATAATGTTCATCAAAAGCCAAAAGGTTTTAAAAACATATTCTAGCTAATTTCCTTTAATTTTTGTAAAATAACGCTCACAACATTGGCAGCGAAATATATACTTCTAGCTAACCATGCTATAATCCGAAATTTCGAAAGAAGATTCTAGTCATCATTTGATCTGAAAAACTGTATCATTTCAATCTTCAACATCATTAATGCGTATTTCGTGAGAATAAGGAGTGGCGTGATATGTACTTTAGGATCTGATGTAATGTTATACCATAAATAGTTTGTATTTGCAAAACTAGAGTTGTTGTTGCAACTTACTTATAGATGCTGATAATAAACCACTTCAAAATGATTTTAAAGTAAAAAATCTACGTGACATCATGCATGGCAAATCAACTGAATAATGAATAATGGCGAAATTGCTACCATAATGACCTGTCGTTGTAATATGGTCAAACAAACTAACTTTTTATGTTTCTTTGGGTTAGGATTCTACACATGTACTCGAAACCCCTGTCAGCGAATTGTCGGATGGCTTTGTAGTAATATCTTATTTTAAAAACTACGTGTAGTTTGAGCATGTTTCCGTTGTGATGACCTCTTTTCTTCCAAGTGTTTTTATTTGATATTAAGTATATATTTAAAACCATTTTAATGCGTCCCTATGACAATTGATTATAACCAAGCGTAATTATTACTGAACCTGTTCGATTTTGCAGCACCAGACAATCGGTTCGAAATAAAGTTCCTCATCAGTGGTGCTTGGATATCCAAACATTTATAATCTTGAAATGAAACAAAAAATAAAAGGACCAAAATGCATTTTACCAATTCGAACTAATGCAATACTTTAAAAAATTAAGTATAGCTTAGTTTTTTAAGTTTAATATTTGTAAACAAACATTCGCAGATAATTTAACAATGTATATTGAAAAACAAGAGATACAACGACGTGCAAGAAATAGTCAAACACTTTGTATAAAAATTCTTTGTTTCATATAAAACCATATATTTTCAAAAAATTCTTAAAATTTTATTTCTTGGCCAATTTTCATGAACTTTTCACTGTTGGATGTAAAATGTGTTAAAGTTTTTCATAAAAATAATTACAAAAGGAAATTTCGCATTTCAAAATCAGCATTTCAAATTCAACAGAAAATTTCTAAAATTGAAATCTATTATATAATCATGCTTCACATGGCTGTTAAAAACTTACCATGCTGTTCACCTTACGTTTTCTTTCCTGCTATAAGCTGGACAGCATTTTGAAAATTATTGAAAGAAACTATACCAAATTTTACATTTAACGGTGAAGATTTCATGTAAATTGACCAAGATATAAATTTTTGAAAACTTTTATCAAAATATATGGCACCATTGCTTGTCGATTTGTTTCTTTATTCTTATGAAGCAGAATTTATGCAGAACCTTGTTATGTCTGGAGAGAAGACTGTCGCCAAATAATTCAACTCAACATACAGATATATAGATGACGTTCTGTCTCTTAACAATCCTAAATTTAGCGACTATGTAAATTTTATGAAATAAAAAACACGACTGATTCCTCAAATTCTGCTTCATATTTAGACTTATACCTGAATTATAACGCACAAGAAAGACTACATTTGAAACTTTATGACAAACGTGATGACTTAAATTTTTCTATTTTCAACTTTCCTTTCTATGCAGCAATATACCGCTTCTCCTGCTTATGGTGTTTTTGTTTCTCAACTAATACAATATGGTAGAGCTTGTTCCCACTACAGGGACTTTGTACAACGAAGCGGACTGCATGGAATAAATTGATGACTCAGGGATATTGCAAGCCTAGGCTTACCAAGGCCCTAAAAAAGTTTTATGGCCGTCATCACAGTATTGTTGATAAGTTTGATGTCTCTGTGTCAGAAGTGCCCTGGATATATTTGACGTCCCATAGTTCAATGTTCCTTTCACACAATTTTGGTTACACACGTGGCGGGTGTAGCTAGCTAAACAGGAGGTGTTTACCCTTTCGAAGCACCCGACCTCAGTTTCCTGCTGGAAGTTCATGTGTCTTACCTAACTTGTCAGTTCCAAAGTTTTTACTTTGCTTCTGACATGGATTAGTATGTTTGTTTTTGAATATGAAACAAAAAAGTGTTTTACAAATTGCCTGATTACTTCTTGCATGTCTCTGTAATATCAAAGCATGAACATCATTAATTTCAATTATGATGACCAAAGTATGACAATCTTTTGAGTGATTTGACTTTCGCGTTCAAATTGAAATGGAAATCAGTGCTATTACACAAATTTGCTAAACCTTTTTCCGGTCTTAACTATATTTGCATACTTGCATTGAATTCTGAAGTCTTTCTTTCTTTCTTAAAGATTGGCTAATCCGGAACTGACAATATCAAATCAAATCAGTTCATTCAATTCAATATTTGTATTGGCTTTAAACATATGTAGTTTATAACCACATATACATTTTAGATAGCAAATTTAGAAACTCAGTAGGCAATGATTTTGTATTGTTGTCAGGAATACTCTATTGTCAAAATTTGCTGCTAGTAAAACAATTAATATTCCTTAAAAACTAAGGTATACTCCCTCATGCAAAGTATTTCTTTAGCTAAATTTGGTAAAATATTTTTAAATATTTTGGGTATATTTTCAACATCCGGAATACAATTTTAGTTTCATAATTTTGGTCTAAGCACTACTGATTAGGAATAGTGTTCCAAAACGGTCGTCTAATGCTGTAAAATTAAGACTGGCATAATATGTAATGAAACCCTATATTAGACCCCTTAATTAAATATACACATAGTAAAAAAATAGAAATATCAACTAAATTAGTTGTGAAAACATTTTAAATATTCCATAAACATATATTGCGTACGAAGTGATAATATGTTGTACAGCTGCAATTATAGAAGATAAATCAACGTGTGTATATCTGGCTAATGACAGTACAGCTAAATTAAGAATAAATAAAACAGAAAACTGTACAATAAGGTGTTGTTCAAATTATAATTAACGATATTTAATATAATAACATGTCTGTTATTGGGCTCCTGTTTATTTCAAATTCACAATTATCGGATAACTATTTCGTATTGAAGAGTGCTCACTAGTAAATAGAACAATTATAACATTATATGGTGGTTTAAGTTGCTCCCAGTATTACTTTCCTGGTTGAAGTTCACGTTTCTAACACGACTTCTCAGTTCCAAAGTAATACTAATCCATGTCCGAATTACAATCCAGAAACAAGGTAAAAACTTTGGAACTGACAAGACTTTTTAGTAAGACACGTGAACTTCCACCAGGGAAGGCCATAAAAAAATTGAGGGTCTTGTAACATTGTTTATATATACCGTTTCCAACGCTTTCGAGAAAACAAACGTCTGTGTTCCCGATGAATAAATGTACTTGTCCATAATAAATTTAAAAAAATGATAGATAAACCAGACAGCTCAATATTGTTTGCCTATTAAGTGGACAGGTCAATGTTGTTTGCCTAAACTGTTGTATGACCACAAAGTTAAGCGTAAATATTAAAACAAAACTATGGTTGGTTTCTTACGTTTCTCAAAAAAAAAAAAACAAACAAAGATTAGACTTAAGTTTCTCAAAACAACTTAACTTTCTCAAAAAAAAAAAAAAAAAAAAAAAAAAAACAAAGACTCAAAATATAAACAAAGAGGCAAGGAAAGCGTATAGAAAAAAATAAAAAGAAAAGAAAAGAAACAAACATTCACTCATTGTATTCGAATAATTAAGCGGTTAAGCATGGAAAATTAAAACTTTCTCTCGAGTGATTGATCTTTAGCAGTAAACTAGAATTGCAAATCTTACATGTATTCACTAAAACTATGATTAGTTTTATAACAAATGTGGATTGTATAAATAACAAACCGGTAATCTCACTATTTTCTCACTATTTTGCAGACAAAATACAAATACGCATGTTTGAGGCATAAATGATGCATCAAGAAGGTTGCAAGGAAATGCTGAATGAACCAGTACCAAACCATATAACTTACCATCTTCAGTTTGATTGGAGATGTTCATCTATACGGTCTTTTAGGGTTATAATAATATTTTATCAATATTTAACCATTATTTCAACTAATATTTTAATCCTTTTTATTTTTTAAATTCTTTAAAGAATTCGGGTTTCACAATTTTGGTCCAAACACTAATGATGAAAAATTGTGTTCCGAAACGGCCGTATAGCGCTATAAAGTTAACTCTGGTATTATATGCAAGTACAATCTACGTCCATTCCACAGCAGAGAAAAGACAATCTAGCCTTGGAAGTTAAGTGGTTAAAAATAAAAAATAATACTTTCTTTTCTTAATAATGAACCAAACACTTCGATAGAAATTAAAAAAAAAAATAAACAAAAGTTGTATTATTGTATTTCCTTATAATGATATTTGAGAAAATATGTTTTGAAATATACTGCCAAGGCGGACTATGCGTCAAAAAGGCTGGTTATAAAAGTCCGAAATTTACAGGTTTAACCCACCCATCCACTACAGGCTTACGTTGGGCCCGCAATTGATTTATAAATGTAATTTTGTTAAGAATCAAAAAGTATTCAGAATGCTATAAAACGACAACAAAGAACATCACATATTAAAATAAACTGAAGTATTAAATGTTGTTTGTCATGTTAGAAAGCTCGTAAAATTATCACTTCATTCCGAGTGATTGAACGTGTTCCTTTAATTAATTTGAAATACCAGGAAAACACTTGTGCTTACGCACGTAAGCTGTTCTCAGCCAATTGTCAGTTAATAAAGAGAAGATTATAAATAATCGCTTGTGATTGAGAACCAATTTCTAATGTTTATGACACAAGTGTTGTTCATATTAAGGTTTAACCTCATCGTAAACAAATCTGTTATTAAACATCTGCTTGCTTTTAATTAGAAACAGTCCTATAAATAACCTAAAATTAGATAAGTCTTTAGATCTGATTCAGGACATTGGCGGGCTTGGCCGAGTGGTCACTGGCTTTGGAAATCAAGGGTTGTGGGTTACACCCTCAATCGGAACTTGGTCTGAGACGATTTTCCTCTCCTGCCCATACTAGAGTTGTAAAAATAGCCTGTTGGGTGAGACTCAAAACCGAGGTGCCGTGTCTCAGTGTATATTAACGACACCTCTGTAGAGTTCGAAAAAAGTAGTCCACGTGTAGCCGCTACATAGGATACCTACAACTAGAAGTGATTGATACAGACTGAGCAAGATAAGAAGAAGTTAGAGGTAATACAGCTCCTCATAAAGCTATGGGTTGAGTTGGGTAATGGTCAATAATATGTCACTTATAAATTTTGAGTGTGCGTTGCGCTGATGGCATTATACAGCAGGGTTATTTAGCGTGTCAAGCATACCGTGACACTAGTACTGTACCTAGTTTATTTTAAGTTCCCATCCGAAAGAATCGTGACTTTCATTTCGAAATGCCAAGTGTTTAGCGAAAGAACGGTCACTACCCACTTCAAGTCTTGGGTAAGACCCGGTCGGGGAACGAACATATGACCTCCCACTTACGGAGCGAGCACTCTACCAACTGAGCTACCGCTGTGGTTCATAAAGCTATGTTTTATCTTTCAAAATATTGCATTAGGTGGATTGGGTTAAATGCATTTTGGTCCTTCCATTTAACTTATTTCAACATATCAAAAATATATCGCAATTATAATGCGAGCACTACAGATGAGGAATTTTATTTCGAAACATCTGTCTAGTTGTCCAAACCAAATGCCTCAGAAAAATCTGCAAAGTTCGATGGCGGCAACACATCACCAACAAAACAGTCCTTGAAATGGCAGAAGTTGATAAGATCAGTGATGAAGTAAGGAGGAAGAGATGGAACTTGATCGGCCATGTATTGAGAAAAGAACAGACAAATGACTACGTTGTTGCCCTTGGGTGTACTCCTGAGGGTAGAAGGAAAAGAGATCGCTGTAAAACAACTTGGAGGCCAATAGTTGACGTAGAACGGAACGGTGCAGGCTGAAACACCTGGAATGTGGCACGTCGTGTAGCCTCAGACCGACTGACATGGATGAATGACGTCCAAGCCTTGTCTAACTCCTGGCACAGAGAATTAAGTTTAAGGTTAAGGTCTAATGGTGCAAAATTACAAAATAAATTGTAAAGTTCCTTTTAAAGTATTTATTGAAATTTTTAACTTAATTGAGCCTTTCAACAAAATGTGTAAAGTGCATAATTCAAGTTACCTAAATCTCAATTCCCAAAATATCATCATTGTCGTAATCTTCACTTCAATGTGTTAATTTTGCAGTCATTTCAAACTGAACGATTAATTTGTTTTTATTAACACCTTGTGTCTAACTTGTTACACAAAAAATCTAAATGCCATAGAGCTATACATACTGTAAGTTACAGTACAAGCCTGTCGAATGTTTAACACAGTACCGAATCGGCAGATTGCAACCACTATCTGTCACTTGTACAATACAGGCCTGTCGAATTAGTACCGAACCGACAGCTCATCTCGGTTATATCTCGATGGCAATTAGTCAGCTGTTATAGTTTAGGTGTTGTATAAGTGCCGAATCGACAACTCATTTAAGCCTGTCGTTAGAGATATGCGTCAGCAGCTGCAAGCTATCTCTCGGTAGCTTTTTCTATCCATAGCTATCCATACTCTATCGACTCTGTTGCCGATCTTCGATCAATTTTCGTTAGTTCAAGTTAAACTTTCGACAAGTCTGTACTGTATCTCTTGGCAACATTTCATCCACTAACTATCCATATCTCGACAACCGAGCTTCAATCAATTTTTGTTAGCTGTTCAATGTGAAACTTTCTACAAGTCTGTACTGTATCTCTTGACAACATTTCATCCACTAACTATCCATATCTCGACAACCGAGCTTCAATCAATTTTTGTAAGCTGTTCAATGGTTAACTT
This sequence comes from Anadara kagoshimensis, assembly GCA_021292105.1. Lineage (NCBI taxonomy): Eukaryota > Metazoa > Mollusca > Bivalvia > Arcoida > Arcidae > Anadara > Anadara kagoshimensis. The sequence goes on from CM037869.1 coordinate 13,584,795, forward strand.
TCGACAAGTCTGTACTGTATCTCTTGACAGCTTCTCGGCCACTAACTATCCATATATACCTCGACCACTCGGCAACCGAGCTTCGACTCCCATTCGTCAGCTCAATGTTTAACTTTCGACTGGTCTATACTATATCTCTTGACAACGTTTTAGCCATTATCTATCCATATATATCTCAGCAACCGAGCTTCGATGTATTTTTCGTTAGCTGTTTAGTGTTAAACTTTCGACTGGTCTGTGTTGTATTCAGTCCTTGTTATATCTACTCAGTAGCGTGCGTACCAATAAACAAAGCAATAACAGAAAAAAATAGGGGATAACTGTCTTATAATGTTTGTTTTACAGAGGGAAATCGGTAGTTATTTTGTCTGATATTAGCTTCGAAGCTTTTCCATAACCAATAAAGCGTTATTTACGACAGTATGACCACCGAATTGTAAGTCCAACATATTATACTTTCATTTATGAAAAATACATGGATTTAATCAATAAGATGTATGTGTTTTCATAAGGCCTGGGTTTTGAATGATTGTCCTGGTTTTAACATTTTCATGTGGTCTGTCGGTCAGTGTGCATTTACATGAAATTGATAAAATATTTAAAAACTAACAATTTTCTCCCAATGTACAAAATACTTGTAGCACCATATAAGGCAGATATAGACTACATATAACTTTATATATAGGTTTAAGGTAGCTAGCCAAAGTTTCATTTTGAAGGTTGTTTTTATTGATGTTTTACATATATTTTACATAATCATGATATATACAAAGACACCACGCAAAATCACGCAAACAATCAACATTCATACCGAGTTTTGCATTATACACAAGTTCCATAAAACCATAAAACACATTTATGCATGTTGTAACTATGAACACAATATAGTATTTGTCAATATTAATCACGAAAAATGTATAGAGCCCCCCCCCCCCTCATTTTTGCATAAACTGTAAGATTTTCCGGATGTATCAGAAAATCCATCTCTGCATCTAAAATTATTCTGAATATGTTAATGCCCTATAGTTGCATGTCCATTTTGAGTACCCAATCTCACTTCCCTACTACAAGATCAAGCGTTTTACTCAATTTTTGCATATTTTTTTTTTTAATTACTCTGATTTTGGGATTGTGATTTTAACATTGGTCGGTGTGTTTGTGATTGATAGATGCTTATGATTCAACGTAATATGTTTTTATTAATTATAGGATTCCAAATGAACGATAATTTGGTTCTTTAGCTATTGTTCCTGAGCTAAAGTTTTATATTTATCAGCGTCGTAGTTTTACTCAACTTTACACATATTGGTGCAAAAGTAAACGGTGTATATAGCAAACGCGATCTTTAATTATCTGGACATGCAAACGAATCATATTTTAACTAAAACACAGAACATTATTGAAATAAACTCCTTTCGAGATAAAACGGACGACAATCTATTAATTGAAATTCGCCTTTGACTTTTTTAATAATCAATTCTTTTTTATCAAATTAGGCAGAAAATATCCCCAGCTGGAAATCTCAGCGTGTTGTGGGTAAATTTTCGGTTTATTGACAGAAATGATACAACAAACAGTATGGCGCCTTGTTTGACACTATTGAAGTCAGATTGTAATTCCATCAGGGTGCATTAATCATGCACAATCGGCTATATTACACAAGAACGTTGTATATGCTTCATTCCTGATGCTGTAAGCAGGACTGTTTATAATCATTGTCTGTTTCACAATTAAAACGCAATGACGGAGCTTGTTTCCACTACGGGAACTTTATACAAGAAAGCAAGCAGCTAACTAATACATTGACATAGGGATATTCAAGCTTAGAGTTAGCAAGGCCCTCAAAAAGTTTTATGGTCGTCAACCCTATATTGTTAAAAAGTATGATAATTTCTGTATCCAAAATTACCCTACATATAGTTGACGTCCCGTAGTTTCTTCCATTCTCAATTTCGATTATACACGTGGCGATTGTTACTAGCTTAACAGAAAGTGCTTCAACCCGGCCTCGCTTCCCTGGTGGAAGTATATGTGTTTAACACTTAACCAGTTTTTAAAGATTAAGATTGTCTTTCTTGTGATTGTTATTTGGAAATGAGCTGGTATGTTTGTTTTTGATTTTGTAGATCTTTACATTAGTTCAGATTGTACATTTTATTTGATCTACCGTAGTCGGTATTATTGTGTAGTGTTAACTGTCTTCTTGTTCCCTTATCGTATACCAAGGTTCTCATAAAACATTAAATAAAATTTTAGTTTGTTACCTACAACGCGGCTTACATTGAAATGCTATATGACGTCCAGTTGCTTAACTTGGAATGCGTTTGTGTAGATGTTTGATTATTACAGTCATACCAAATGTGATTATAGCTGCACCAGATCTTGCCAGTTTCAAAATCATGTCAGTGGAGCACATAAGCAGTCAATTACCAGTGTAATATTCTTGTTTGTTATACCCTCGCAAACTAGTTTAGGAGGTAAATAGGAATCACCATATCTGTCTCTCCGTCCGTCTGTCCGTGTGAAATTGTGTCCGGGCCATATTTCATAACTGCTTTGGACGACTGTCATAAAACTTAAGATGAATAATTTTCATATCATGAACCAAGGTCATGACCATGAACCTGTAAATAAAGGACGGTTTGTCATAATAAGTGAATTATAGGGATATATTTTTGCAAATATTATTTAACTTATTTCAAGGACGACTTAAATTAAGTTAACCCAAACTCCATCAGTATAGTTGCTACTTATTCAATTCTTCAGTGTACAAGCACAAATATAAGTATGGATGTCTGATTTGCTTGTTATTTACACTGTCATATACCATTTTTTTTAAATTTATTTTCATAAAATACATTCAAAAAATGGTGATTGTCATATACCATTTTTTGAATGTATTTTATGATTAAATTCAAAAAATGGTATATGACAACACTAATATTAATGTTTAAATAATTGCGAACGCTAACCAGTATATAGCTGTACCTATCCCTAGTGGCAATGTTGATATACCTAATGAAGTGCTAAATTTCTATTGTAACACATATTGCCCATTACCTCCTTATTACAGAATCATTAGTTAAACCTGTATGTCAGAATCGTGATGGTAGCTTCTGGTACTTCTATTACATACAGTACAGACCTGTCGACAGTTTATCACTGCATTAATGCATAAGCGCAGCACATCTCGGCCTCTTGTTAGTTTGGCTCAGTAGCCCATCTCTCAACAGCTTTATGGCAATGTGGCATCCATATCTCGGCCACTTGGTATCCGAACGACGTCGATCCCGACTCGTTAATTCAGTTTTTAACTATTAACAGGTCTGTAAAATATGTATAGTCTGAGACTATGGCATCTTTAGGTAGACGAAATGTCAGTTTAATTGCGACGAAATTTCCACTCTACTTTATTTATAACTTATTGTTCCTGAGCAAAGTTTTGCCGAAAATATTGATTTTCTAAAATGTTGTACATTTTATCAAGAACCTGCTGTACATTGGGTAACGCTTAGCATCAACTGAGTTGCACTTAACCGTATGAACACCGACCTAAACAGATTATCAAGTTTATTAAGTGTCTCGCTAAAAAGTTACAGACAGGTTTTGTCAGGTTTTTTTCGAAATTGTAACATAATATCAGAGATGTCGACCTTTACGCATATACATTACGGATTGTTTGTTTATGGTTTAGTGAAATGAGACGCATTAAAATTTCTGTGCGTATGTCGTGTGTAGATTACAACGCCTCAAAACGTCTTGGTTCAGATTCCATTTCATAGACAGACCCTATTGAACAATTTTAATTTTCTCCGGGTACTCTCAACTTTTCCAGAACTGACCGCCTCGATATAATGTAATTTAAATCATCCATACTGTGTGGATCTCCCACTAAAAGAACGTGAACTACAACAAAATCAGTGATCTTAAATTTTTCCTGACTATATTGTCACACGTTATTCACTTGTGTTGCTCCTAGTTCTTGTTAACATTGGCTATATTTAGCCTCCAAATTAATTATTGCATTATTACATCGTTGTAAACTCAATGGCTAGACAAACATAAACATATGACGTTTTTTCGCTTACTCTCATCTTTAAGTTGCCGTGACTTCAAAATATACGTCGTCGACATGTACATGCATGTTTTTTAATTAATTTGAAACCAATTTGCTTACAATGCGTTCTGTTGTTTACAAAGTAAAAAGTGAATACTATGCCACTACATCTTGAATAGAGTGTCCAAAGCTCTGTAAGTTAAACCAGCTGGTTGAATCTTGTGTATCGGATAATATGTTTTTTGAATTTTTATTAAAATGCATTAATTTTAACATAATCAAAAGAAGTGATTGATGTCCAAAATTTATGTTTATAACCAATTTTTAATAATTATATTTTCCAAGTTTTAAGCTAACGGGGCTTTGAACAACTGTATCCTATTAGCAATTTTAAAAAATAATTTATTAGTAAATCTTTAAATCATTATCTGTTTGTCTAACACAAATATTGACCGTCTTCAAAGATGGTCCTCAGTCTTATTCTGATTAAGTCTATTCTAAATCATGTGGATTATAAAAATATTTTAAGAATTACTTGAACATCTTACGCCTAATACTATGTCCCGTGTTTAAAGTATAAAAACACTTTACACCACTATCCTTCATTCAAAATGAAAAGAACGTCTAATGCAAATTATTCACTTGTCATTCTTTTTACATAGATACAAATATCTAGTGCTGAATAGGGATTCTGGTTATTTTGTCAAGCACGATACGGATTTTAAACAGTGTATACTGAAGATGCCATCAACAAAATGTTAGATACATGTATTTTGATACTCAACATATTTTTGTGTTTAGTAATATAATTTTCCAACAAACGATCTGTATACAAATGGGCACAAACTGTGTACCAATGCCTGCTGATTTCGTATGCAGCAGAATTGGTGCAGAATCTTGTTTAATCTAGAGAGACGACTGTCGCCAAATAATTCAACTTCACATACAGATATTTAGACGACGTTCTATCTATTAATACCGGTAATTCTAAATTTGCAAATTGTGTGATACCGTCTATCCCAGTGAGCTTAAAATAAATAATACGACTGATTCTTCAAGTTCTATTTCATATTTATACGTATACCCCAGTTAAGAAGACAACGAAAAGCTACGTTCGAAGCAATTTAACAAACACAATTATTTAAATTGTTCTATTGCCCTTTTTGCAGAAATATACATGTCTCTCCTGCTTATCCTTATCCTATATTTGTTTTACAATTGGCACGCTATAGTAGAGCTTGTTCCCACTACGGGAACTTTAATACACGCAGCCAGCCAGCTGCTAACTAATTAATTATTGACACATGGATCTTGCAGGCCCACGCTTATTAAGGCTCTCATAAATGTTCCATCGCAATATTGTAAAATATAAAGCCTCTGGTATCAAAAATCAACCTCGATATATTTGACATACGTTAGTTCCATGTTCCTCTCAATCCCAATTTTGATTACAACCGTGACGGATGTAGTTATTTACATAGAAGATAGATCTAATTACGCTTCCGGAGCATCCGGACTCACCTCCCTGATAGAAGTTCGCGTGTTTAACCTCATTAGCCAGCTTCAAAGCTTTTACTTTGCTTTGGGATTTTGGTTTGGACATAAGATTGGTATATTTGTTTTTGGTTTGCTTTTTTTTGCTGAAACAAACACTCATAAACAAGACGTTTATAAAAATATATCGCACGCTAAATATTATTACTTCCTTCGATTGGAATAGACTTCTAAAATGTTCAGGTTAATTTTATTATTATATGGAAAGAAACATCGGATTTAATGAAGGCAATTACATGTGCTTGTAGAAGTATAATTCCATAAATGTACTCAAGGAAACGGGGTTTTATTAGTAATAAAATTTATATAATGTTATGTTATTATTCCAATACTGTCTAGATTCTGTATTGCAGATAATGACATGTTATGTCGCCATAGAGGTCAGATTATTTTTTTGTTAATATACCACGATTCATTACAGATAGCAGAAGTTAAAGTACAGACATTTCCAAAGTTTAACACTTAATATTTACAATCTCTACATAAGCTGAGTTGAGTAATGGCGTTTAACGTCCTGTCAAGAATATTTCACGTATATCGAGACGTCGCAAGTTATAGGCGAAGGTGCAGAAATAAATTTTCCCTGTGCGTTGCGCTTATGGCATTTAATTATACAGCATGGTTCTTTATCATGCCAATCCTACCGTGACACGGGACCTCGTTTATTTTAAGTTCCTATCCGAAAGAATCGTGACTATCATTTCGTAATGCCGAGTGCTCGGCGAAGGAACGGTCACTACCCAATTTTAAGTCTTGGGTCAGGCCCTGTCGGGGTTCAAACCCACGACCTCTCACTTATTGAGCGAGCACACCACCAAGTGAGCTACCGCAGTGGTACAATCTCTATATGAACTCTTTTTTCTGATTCCACTGGTATTGCAAATTCGGTGTCTTCTGATCAACTAGGTATTTTTAATCTTGGTCCTTCGTATCTAGGCTTTCGGCAGCTGTTATTCTACCTGTCGATGGCTTTGTTGGGCACTAAGTGTTTATCTCACAGACACTCAACAGCCGAGCTTAAACTCATTCTCGTAATTAGTTCAGTGATGATAAACTTAGGACATGTCTGCACTGTACAAGATTGGTTAGAAATCGATAATTTATCAAAATATTTCCTGGATTTTTATGATGATGACATTTTGATTTGATTAAAAATCTGGTATCTTTGGCATTTATAACATGTGTTATGATAAGGTTTTTGTACAAAAATAGGGAAAAAAGATAGGAAAAATTATGGAAATAAATATTTTCATACGAAAATCAGTACCTGAAATAATTCGTTAGACAAGACGCACCAAATTAACTACGTGTTTATGTTTGTGATCGGATATAACAACAGGTTTGGTTGAAGAGTGAAGTATTCAAAGTTTTAATGAGCTTAAAATATTTTAGTTCGTCATTAAATCAAAATTAAAATTCTAGTATATGTCCAAATCCCAAATACTTAAGCAAAGTAAAAACTTTGAAGATGGCAAATTGCGGTAAACACGTGAACTAACACCAGAGAAGTAAGGTCGGGTGCTTTGGAGGGGTAAGCACCTCCTGCTTAGCAAGACACACAAAATACACAAGGCGCAACGATTGTAATGAAAATTTGGAATGAAAGGAACAAGAAACTATGAGATAAACTTAATAAGCCTAGACTTTCAGTATAGATTATTGTGTAAACAATCCATTTATAAACAGCTTGATGAGTAGAAACTAATAGATTCAATTGAATTGTACAGTAAAAGTATAGATACATGCCACTTTGATTTGTCCTGTGTTGCATAAGACCGTTTAGTGGAAACTGATATACAAAATCTATCACTTTAGATTCTATTCTGACAATCCTCGCAGTGTTTCTGTATTTAATTCCATAATATATGGTGCTATATAAATAGCGCCTTATGTTGAGGGCATTAATTAGGTATGCCTAATCAAAGGGGCTAATATGAAAAATCTTTCCAAACAACTGTTTTAATGAAAATGCCAGATTTGTAAAATTTTAGTGTTGTTTCGCTTTTCTTATCATTTTTGCACAATGTTGTGGCATTGGTGACAGAGTGGTCTAAAGCGCCAATTACAGATCAGTTCCCCTAGGTTTGAACTTTATTCGGGCAAATCCTAGAGTTAGAAAGTCTGTCAATACGCTTGTCGAAGGTAGATGGTTTTTAGGGTACTCTTGTTTCCTCGAAAATCCATGAACTGAACGCCTCGATGTTAAAGGCACTGGCGTATAACACATTACTCCACTCCAATGTTTCACATTTTTATGGCAGACAGTTGGTCACATTGATTGTTGATGTTATCCAATTTTAACTCCATTATTGTGCAAAATGCATTCCATTTCATTCCGTAAAAAGCCAAACAATGATTCTTTATTTGTAATTACATATTATACAAGTTTTAATTTAACAGCTCTAGACGGCCTTTTCGGAATACAATTCCTTATCAGTAATTCTTAAACCAAAATTGCGATATATACACTATGATTCGACACATCAACCGACAAAACAGTGCGAACAGTTGAAAATATCATAATATTTGATTGAAGACATCAACAAAACACTCGCTTTTTGTGTTAAACATACAAACTCAGTACTAATAGGTAATAATACAATTATACTAAATAAATCTAATGTGTTAGAGATCTTAAGTATAAAATCATTCACAAATGGAAAATCTAAACTAGAACTAGAGCTTTCAAAATCGCGTGAAAAACATACAAATGTAATACTTAGGGCTAGAATTATACAGAAGACAGATGAAGAGTTAGAACACTGTTTAAGTGAAGAAAATCAATCACGGGGGAGAACGTACCATAATCAGATATAAACACGCATGTTTGATAATAAACAAACAGCTCATACACGTGAATTGTAACTGTAATTTAATGGAGATTCTAGACGCGAAATAATAACTAGTCATTACACACAGCTATATTCAGCATTTGCACGCCATTTGAACTTTGACGTACATTTGTAGTTTCTTAATTACCGTCCAAGTCCCTTAAATCGATAGAGAGTGCTTTAAAATAAGCGATTTAACGCTAAAATTACTATAATGAACAATAAACATAGGGTTGTCGTAAATATAATAAACCGGATATTACATGTCTAGATCGTTTATCACTTTTTCTATTAGGATCGTTTAGAGACTCTGACTAAAGATAAACGATACGCCGTAGAGTGGTACTTATATAACAGTTTGTTTTAGAATAAGGTTAGCTTTTCATTTTAATTTTCAATTGCATGTTTCTATATAGACGATTGGTTTTGAAAGAACTGGGATAGTTAAGTCACCCAATAGTATAATAACCACACCACTGAATAATTTGAATTTTCAAATGCATGTAGTTTTGAAATAAGTGGGATAGTTAGGTCACCCAATAGTATAATAACCACACCACTGGATAATTTTAATTTTCAAATGCATGTAGTTTTGAAATAAGTGGGATAGCTAGGTCACCCAATAGTATAATAACCACACCACTGGGTAATTTTAATTTTCAAATGCGTGTATGGACTATTGATTTTAAAATAAGCTGAATGGTAAGGTCACCCACCAGTGTAATAACCACACCACTGGATATTTATCCCGGGGGCCGCCCAAAGTTGAATTTTTTACTAGTAACCCCTATGTCTTTGCCTTTTCTTGTTTCATGTTGTTTGGCTGTTTTGTCATTAACTTCTGTTGTTACTAGTAATTGTTTATTAATGCATTGGCTGTACAAAGCACATGCTTTTGAGATGCAAATTTTCTTCGTTTGTATAATATTGATTGGGTAAGATTAGATTCGCTCATCATTAAGTTGATTTAAGTATATATTCTTCTGGTATTTAAGTGTCGTTGAAATCTTGTTTGAAAACAATTTTCAAAATATACTATACTTGTTGAAATTTCTAAATAAACTTAACAGTTACGACGGTCCCATAAAACTATGACACAATATATATATATTTATCCCTTGTGGATGTTAACGTATCTAACTTACTTTACCAGTTTTCAAGATTTACTATGCTTATTGAATTGTGATTTGGACATCAACCGGCAGGGTTTTATTTCATTATGACAAGAGGGTTTTAGAATTGTTATTTTCACAATCTTTAACTTAGAAAGTCAAAGGTGACAGTAAATGTATGAAAAAATGGAAGGGGTCTACAAAGAATGACTTTATAAATTAAATGAACATTTCGTATATTTCAACTTTTCAAAATTCTTTGGTATATATGTACTGTTTTCACAATCATTTATTAAAAGCAAGTTAAAATTAAACTGATCCTCTTCGTTTTAAAACATCGTAAAAGAAAGAATGTTTACAACAAAAATGTAATCATAATTTATCATTAACCAAACAGTTAAAGTATTGATTTTAATAAATAAGCTAAATGTGTAAACAAATCCATAGAGAGATATTAAAGACTCTCCTTTATAGTTCATGCTTATAATTACGTGTTTGTGTAGGAGATTTAAAAAGATCAGCATCATGATTCGTGTTAAATACTGAACGTGTTTGCTGACCGTCAATGCGCCGCCGAACCCTAGCTTCAGAAATAAGGTGTGATATCACCTGCTTGGACATTTCCGTTTCCACTGAGTTTTCCGGCTTTCTCAACAACAAGACCTCATGCAATGCAGTTAATACACTTGAGATTGATTGAAACAAGTATTTACTGTTAATTTTGAATGTGTTTGTGTTAAAATTGTTAATTGAATTTAGTATAATTAGATATGTATACATTTTTTTTAAATCAGTCAAATTTCGAACATTTGCATACTATTTTTATATACCATTTTAAAAATGTATTGTATGATTAATTTTATAAAAAAGGTACATGGGTACATGACAGAATAATTTTAAAAACAAAGTTACAATGGAGAAACTACTACTTTTCGCAAAGAACGTGCGTTTATTGCAAATCTAACGCTTATAATTTGTTATTTATAATTATATTTTGAATAACTCAGACTTACTTTTGGAAATAAAAGGAAGTTTGGTAAGATAATAGGAATTACCCTTATCGTGATTACCAGTTGTCATCAATCAATTCTGTCTGTCTGATTGGTAATCAATACAGGATGTGATCTATATATGACACGGCTATAACTAATTAAGAGTCATTCTCTGTAAGGACCAGACGATTTGGCTATATTTTGGAAATCACATGTCTCAGATTTTGATGATATTGCACATAATTGTTAAATACACATAAAAAATCAAAATGAAAAGCCCCATGCAAAATTTTAAATCATCGTCTCCATGGTAACCAACCACTAACAGGCCAATCTCTGGATTTTCGGTCAAATTTGGGTGCGTATCAAATATACCGCTAGAATATGCCACTTATTATGGTTGTCTTCAATATTTTGTTTTTATTCGAAACTTTGATGGTCATCCTTATCTTTTTCAAGTCAAAACTGTATGATTTTACAAGTTTTCATTTATTTTGAGTCAATTTTATCTCAAAAAATGCTTTAAAATTGACCTAAACTAGCTGAACTTTGAGATTGATTATTTAAAAAACGCGGGCACTGGAATAGTATCACAAACATTTAAGTTATAGATGAAAGTGGGTTCAACAAAATATCAAAAAATTAGAGTGGTACTTTTTGATTAAAGAAAATAAATCAGTTTCAAAGTTACAGAAATATCCCTAGCAGGGCCCCTTTTTAAGAAAGAATTATCTCCCCTTAGTTAACAATATGGTATTTATTTTCTCTTTTTGATATGTTTCATCTTCTACAGTAGGATAGCCAACCCGGCCAGCGCATTGATTCATCAAACAAAATTTCACGCGCAGACAAAGTGAAAAAATTGTCAAAAATTTGAATTCACTCGAGGCGGTAAAATTACATAATATTTATTTCACTGGAGTTTTTAATACTATTTGTAGTATTTTATCGTCTTTTGAGGACAAAAGTAAGTCATTAAAGACGATTTTTATTAAAGTCGGTGAGAATTTAACATTTAAACCGCAATTGAATGTCAGGCACCGGCGAAAAATTGAAAATTGAAACTTTAAAAAATATCATTCTGTGTACGCAGTTCCTCATGCACCAAAATGTTTTTACATGAACGGAAAGAACTTTTTCTCACGGTTATTTTGATGTATAATTTGTCAAATAATTTTCTTTACACAAAAAACGTACCAGTTTCAAATGTCGAAAAAATCGATGGCATTGCCGGATTCTCGATCATGGGCCGCCCCCTTTCCGTCTAATTTGACACAGAAAAAATGCTAAGACAGCTTCCTTATTGTATGTAATGTATAAATTTGATAATCGACAGACGCTGTGGAGATATTTTTGTTGAAATAAAGTAAGTTTTTCCTTAAAAATATTGTATTTTCACTCCATTTCTCGTCTAATCTGCCGATTTTTTGGAACTACTTCCAGTCGGACATATTTGATTAGCATTCGTCCCGCTTCGATCACAATTTTAGCATGCAGAAAATGTCATCGTGTATTTTGGACAAAATAGTCAAGCTTTTTTGCCTTATTCGTCATGTATGATCGATCTGCATGGCTGTCGAACACATTAGATACGCATGTGTTCTAATTTTACCCATATGGACTCGGGATCTGTGCCAATACAGTGTACAGTGCAACCTGCTCATGTAGGGCTAGTTAGGGACTCAGAATTACTGAAAATTACCAACTGATTTTGCTTTGCTGGCAAAATATAAACAGGACCTGTCTGTCATATCAGTACATATCATTGGATAAATAAGCTAACATCATTAAAAAGGGTTAGACTGGATTTTTCTTTATGAAATATTTCCCAAAATGAGGAAACATCTCCAAAGTTAGTTTAGCCAGAGTCAACACAATATTGGTCTTTATTATTTAAATTTTTGTTTCTGTTCTAATGCCAATAACCCCGGCATTATTATTTTAGTACAATTTAGACATGAAAAATTGATTATTTTGCTTCATTAAAAGTTTTAAGTCAACTTGACATAGCACAAATAACATTTAAAATAGACTATGTGGAAGTAGGAAATAGGAAAAGTTAATACCAATTATGACTTGGTTAAAAATTTAACTCCATATTATAATGATTAAATACAGATTTGTAAAATATTTAGGAATTTCAGTAATTTCTGTAAAATTGTAAAATTCTGATAAATAAATACCACCTTCTTTCAGGAAAATTCATGAGAACTGGTTTGATAAAAACATTAAGAAATAAGTTGATGCAAATGCAGTGAAATCCATGACACAGTGTATCCAAATGGGCATTATTAGTTTGAACGAATTCAAAATAATTGTAACACAAGGGCCTATTCCAGATTTATTGATTTATCACTTAAATTTAGAATTGATTGGTTGGTATACACACTCCATTCAAGATTATTTCAATTATAAACAGGTAAATGAGATTAAGGGGGAAACTAGGTACAGGGATGAAGATTTGCAGGGGCCCAGTAGCAAAATCGAGTGTTGGTCACTTAATGTTTACACATTTAAGCCATTTATTACTGTTACAAATTCTTTTATGAAGTGAGCTGGCCCCAAACTCAAAATAGTTAGGCTTCATCCCTGAGGTAAAACACACCCCTCAACAAGAGAACTGGCAAACTTTCTGACATAGTAAGATTTTAACCTATGCTGTTACCTGTATGCTACACTTCAGACAAGGGTGCATGAAAAGCATTTCATGTGGTAAAAAAGAGGTATTCAGTATCAAGAGAAGCATTCAATTCATAAATGTGTAATGGTCTATAATTACCAGTATGTTAAGGATATTGATATGTGTTGATTTTTTAATTCTATATAAAATGAAACATTCATAAATGTCTGATGATATCTAGTTCCTAGTGTATTAAAGATATTGTTATGTTTTAATTTTACATGAAATGAGACATTCAACATTATTACAATTTACAAAGTTGGTTTAGTCACACATAATACATTTTTCTTTGTAAAATGTTCCATTATGTGTAAACAGTAATGACCATGAGTGTTCATTCTAGGATTTTTTCAGATAGGTTCATTTCTAATAAAATTCCTTTAATAACAAGTTGAATAACATCAATAAATTTGCATACATCTAATGTTTGATGTGACTTGTAGTCTTTTAGGCTGATGTAAAAGCTTTTGTAATGAAGTATTTAAAAGTTTCAAATAATGTAGCTTTTATATATGACAATGCTATCAAATATTTTGAACTTGCATTTGAAATCTAATTTCAAATGTGGCCCACTATGGCCTCTACAATGGTGCCATTTGGCAAAATAAAGGATCAACAGCCCCTTTCTAAAATGAACACTGCTATATGATCCCATAATTTTTGATTTATTTGTAAATGATTTATCTATTTATCACAGCCAGAACAACTAGAAAGTACCTGCCCCCCATAAAATCACCTGTTTGTGTAGTTTCTAAATTAAATTTGATAACTTAGACAATTTTAGTCCTTTTAAATGCTATTATGGCCCACTTGTCATTCATTTAACAAACAACAATATGACAAAATTTCTAACTATCTGTCTGTTCATAAATTTTTTTAACTTTATCTTTTATTTTTTAAATGTTAATTTTGTTCATATAAAAATATTTGTTTTATTTTTCCAAAAAATATCTGAGGTTACTTTCCATGGTACCCATGCCACATTTCATGTTAGTACCTTGAGGAAAGACAAAATGCAACTTATTTGGATCTCTTTTTATGTATTTACCCTATTTATCATCACTAACCTGCTCAACATACTGTGTCCCAGCTCTAACTTATTTCTCTGTAGAATGTCTGATTTATTTATTTATTTATTTATTATCATCTCTAACCTGCTAAACATTTTGTAACCTGCTCAACATACTGTGTCCCAGCTCTAACTTATTTCTCTGTAGAAATTCTGATTTATTTATTTATTTATTTATTTATTTATTTATTTATTTATTTTTAACTGCTGACATATTGTGTCCCAGCTCTAACTTATTTCTCTGTAGAATTTCTGATTTATTTATTTATTTATTTATTAACTGCTGACATATTGTGTCCCAGCTCTAACTTATTTCTCTGTAGAATTTCTGATTTATTTATTTATTTATTTATTAACTGCTGACATATTGTGTCCCAGCTCTAACTTATTTCTCTGTAGAATTTCTGATTTATTTATTTATTTATTTATTAACTGCTGACATATTGTGTCCCAGCTCTAACTTATTTCTCTGTAGAATTTCTTATTTATTTATTATTTTATTTATTAACTGCTGACATATTGTGTCCCAGTTCTAACTTATTTCTCTGAACAATTTCTGATTTATTTATTTATTTATTTATTTATCATCTCTAACCTGGTAGACATTTTGTAACCTGCTCAATATACTGTATCCCAGCTCTAACTTATTTCTCTGTAGAATTTCTTATTTATTTATTTATTTTATTTATTTATCATTTATTTATTTATTTATTTATTTATTTATTTATTTATTTATTAATGTAGTCCCTATTTATTTATTCCTGTTGGGTCCTAAAGTATCTCCATCAACAAACACATGTCATATGATGTGTGCCAGATGAGGATGCCTGTTGCAAAAAAATCGATAAATACAGTACAGACCTGTACAAAGTTAAGCACCCAGCTGACGAATTAGTGCCGACAGCCCATATTGGTTCCTCGTTTGGTGTTTATATCGACAGCAGTTGCCATCTATCTCTCATTAGCTTTTCGATCGCTACCTTTCCATACCTTAGGCACTCGGCAGTCGAGCTTTGACTTCTTTTGGTTTGCTTAGTGTTAAACTTTCGACAGGTCTGTACTGTACATTGCGTGTACTGTGTATATACAGTAGACAGTTGACCTATATATTTGACACGGTGAACGTTGTTTACGTCATTACGTTGGAACAATGTTTATCAAGGTCGCGGCCATATTTGTTTTCATTGACAACAAGACGTACTGAAATCATGCTGTTGGATTTTTGCGATTTTCACATATTTAACCCTCATGCACCAGGTACGATAATTTACTGGCGTATAATATAATAATTTTCTGACATTGTATTAAAATTTCTTGGAAAAGTATTCTTTACACAAAAAACGTACCAGTTTCAAAAATGGAGAAGAAATTTCTGATGATTTCCAAGAGAAATCGGTTATCGTCGGGATATCAGTAATTTTAAGTAAATGTGGCGTTTTATCTCGGACTTTTTGATACATATAGAAAGTTTAGTTAATTCCTCACACGCTTGCATCATATTCGTAGCTAGAAATGTTAATTTTATGGTATAAAAACGATTCTGAAAATGGCGAATTTTTTTCGGGTTCAGACACTTGCCAAAAAGTAATCCCTTTTTATTTACCGCGGAAGGTCTCAAATTTTAAAACCAACGCACAATTTGGACTTGGCTATCCTACTGCTAAGTGCCAAAAATTAATCAATTAGTTATTTTTAAAAAATATGTATATTAACTTATACATATTTTGATTAACATCCTGACAACAAAGCACAAAAATTATATTTGTAATGAACTATTTTATTAAACACTTGAAAAAAAATTTGGATTTTACATGTTTAGAAATAGGTCCCCTTTATCAACAGAATTTGTTCCCTTTATTTACCAAGAAATGGGATTTTTTTTTCTCTTTGTCGCACTTTTTTTAATTTCCATGAAAAATATCTAATTTTTTGCACTCACAAATATCATGGTTTATCAATTGTATGTTTTAATCTTTATACATGTATATGTTTACAATTTTAAGGAATATGCTTTTATTATGTGATTGATTACGAAGCACTGAAACTTTGTAATATTCTTATATTTTATAGGAATTTTCTAACAATTGGTTGGTGAATTTGGTTAAATCTTGTTAACTATATACACTGTCTTGTCATTAAAATTTTGGTTAATTACAGTTTCTCATTTTAAACTAAGCACTCTATTTTCCTACAGTAGTTGTTGCAGCTTTAAATATAAACATGATCTTGCTCATGACAAGTAAACATGCATCTATTGTAATCTATTAGAGCCTTGAATTAATAAACATTAGTTTTTCCTTTCATAATAATATACCACTGCTGTAGTCCAGTTGGTAAAATGCTCTCTCAGTAAGTGGGAGGTCGTGGGTTTGAACCCCGACCAAGTCTATCCCTATA
This sequence comes from Anadara kagoshimensis, assembly GCA_021292105.1. Lineage (NCBI taxonomy): Eukaryota > Metazoa > Mollusca > Bivalvia > Arcoida > Arcidae > Anadara > Anadara kagoshimensis. The sequence goes on from CM037869.1 coordinate 13,601,487, forward strand.
CCTGAAGTTTGGTACCACCTATTCTTTCGCCAACCACTGTCCCATTGGTTAAACACCATTACTGAACTCAACTCTATGATATAATAAAGATAGAACACATTCAAAAATAACTCCAACTATAGATTAAAACTATTATTAACCAAAATTGTAATGACAAGACAGTGTATATAGTTAACAAGATTTAACAAAATTCACCAACCACCTATAAAGTATAAGAATATTATGACGTTTCAGTGCTTTGTAATGAATCACATAATAAAAGCATTTTTATTAAAATTGTAAACATATATAAAGATTAAAACATACAATTGATAAACCATGATATTTGTGAGTACAAAAAAATGAGATATTTTTCAAGGAATTAAAAAAAAGTGCAACAAAGAGAAAAGAAATCCCATTTCTTGGTAAATAAAGGGAACTAATTCTGTTGATAAAGGGGACCGATTTCTAAACATGTAAAATCCAAATTTTTTTTCAAGTGTTAAATAAAATAGTTCATTACAAATATAATTTTTGTGCTTTGTTGTCAGGATGTTGATCAAAATATGTATAAGTTAATATACATATTTTTTAAAAATAACTAATTGATTAATTTTTGGCACTTAGAAAATGAAACATATCAAAAAGAGAAAATAAATACCATATCGTTAACTAAGGGGAGATAATTCTTTCTTAAAAAGGGACCCTGCTAGGGATATTTCTGTAACTTTGAAACTGATTTATTTTCTTTAATCAAAAAGTACCACTCTAATTTTTTGATATTTTGTTGAACCCACTTTCATCTATAGCTTAAATGTTTGTGATACTATTCCAGTGCCCGCGTTTTTTAAATAATCAATCTCAAAGTTCAGCTAGTTTAGGTCAATTTTAGAGCATTTTTTGAGATAAAATTGACTCAAAATAAATGAAAACTTGTAAAATCATACAGTTTTGACTTGAAAAAGATAAGGATGACCATCAAAGTTTTGAATAAAAACAAAATATTGAAGATAACCATCATAAGTGGCATATTCTAGCGGCATATTTGATACGCACCCAAATTTGACCGAAAATCCAGAGATTGGCCTGTTAGTGGTTGGTTACCATGGAAACGATATAAAAATTTCTAAGTTTAATCATTTTTTCTTGGTTTCTTATATGTAGCCATTGTTAAGGTAAAATATTTTCAAAATCTGTGACATGCTATTTCCAGAGGAGTTTGGTCCTTACAGAGAATGACTCTTAATATCGCTGTCTGTGTATAAATGTCCAGTGCGAAAGAAAAATGATAAAAATTTGGTTGATAATATTATACTTCACATAATAAATAAAATTGTTTATCTACCCAGACATAAAAATACCGGTCCATGTTTAAATCACAATACCAAAAGTAAAGTAAAAACTTCAGTCAAACACATGTACTTCAACAAGGGAAGTGAGACCGGGTGCTCAGGAAGGGTAAGTATTTCTTGTCTTGTCTTGCTAACTACACCCTCCATGTGTGAAATCAAAATTGAGAATGAAAGTATAACATCTAGATAAACTTATAAATATATGTTTTGAAGACAAACTTTTGCCACCAATATGATAGATAGACAAAACATTTGAATTTTCTTTTGTTAATTTGTATGCACTGATTCTGGTTATTTTAACAGTAATTATTCATATATCAGTCATATTGGTCGGGTACGTCTGAGGAAAAACACTAAAAAATTACCCTTCTTTTACAGAACATTCTTTTAAAGAATTGAAATAACAATAATTGGGTCATTAAGTCTCGTTAGTTCGTGGATTTACTATTTCCGGAAACAACAACAGTCGACGTGGCTAGACACTACGTATAATGACGTCACGTAACATGCAATTTATCTTTTTGCGCGAGCGACGTAAAATCTGTCCTCTGAGGTTTAATAGCTGAGAACATTTTCATATCTGAAACATAGCAAAAAAAATTAGTCGGCCTTATAAACCCTATTACGATAACCCCAAGTCGTAAAGGTATCTTCATTGCGTTTTAAATCGCCGTCGACATGCTTTTCTTTCGTCATATTCTGATAAAACTTTCTAATCTGTTTTGGTTATTGACATTAAATGGACAAATTTTTTTTCAAAAAAACAACAAAAAAACAAAGATTACGATGGTTGATATAAGCCGAGAGAAACATGAGAATCACCAAATAAATCTCCACAAAGGAATGTGACCATAAGGAAAGTGACAATTTTTATATCAAGTATCTAAATTGTTTTTTGAATTACATGTACGTTATAGAAGCATAAAACATCTTGACATTGACAAAATATAATTCTCTACGATGAGAAATGAAACTGATATTGGCCATCGTCAAAAACATACTTGACATTGTTTTTTCTTGGTTTTAATCATATTTTGACCAACATGTGCCAAGTTTTCAAACTGGCTTTTAATCAATGTTCGCGTAAATTAGGAAAAAAAACCTTGACAGCGTTTCTTTGTGCAATAAACCCTGTCTTTGTAAATCAATTCTACAAGAAGAAATGATTTATTAAAATCCATACATAAAATATGAGATCATTGAGTATATTACATTTTCCTCTGCCAAAATAAATTTTGTGAAAAAATCAAAACAACGACCCAGTTCTTATTTTCAAATTAAGTTTACCAAAATATATTTAAGAAAAAGGAAGATATAAAGTACAGGCCTGTCGAAAGTTTAACACTAAGCTTAATAATTATTGCCAAATCTCCTGCTTACCTAGGTCCTACTCTATCTATATCCAGTCAACTTTTCGACAACTCTATCTATCGCTCGACAGGGTTTCTGTCCAAGTCTCGTATACTCGACGGCTAAGCTTTAACCCCTTTTGTTACGTAAGTGTTAAACTTTCGACAGAACTATACTATGTATCAATTTTCAAATTAAAATGCCTCAAATAAACAATGTGTCAAAACAAAAATTATTTGGCAAACTTTCAGGAATTTATTTTTAAGTCACGTATTACAAACTTGATAACAGTAGCAAGCATTTACTTTAGTTAGCAATAAACAAAAACTGAAGATAAGGGATGTTGGAATATCAGTTATCAAAATATCATAAACATTTAACAGCTGATTGACGTCACTAACTCGTGCTATTAATAACTCATTTTCTGATGCTATCAAGAAATTTAGACTTTAATCGTGCAATAAGAAATAATTTGTTCTCATAAAACAAGGCGTTTTATGTGTAAATGTTGATGAATAAAATGATACCAACTTCATGTATAATACTATTTACTCTGATAGTGAATAACGGAAGTAGTGAATTATGATTTGTACAATGTAAAAGGGGTTGTCATTGTACTTCTATGTTATATCATTTTTTTTATACAGAAGTATCACCACAAGCATGCAATTATACTTTTACAAATAATTCTGTTTTGTACGTACAGAACTATCGCCACTTTGGGTTATGGAAAACAATTATACCCTATATTCCGAAATAACACGTCATATGAAATTACGTGATTCTATTCTGCACATATGTTATGGGGGCATCGTGTGGTATATAAATGCACCCTAGTTCACACAGTATCATGATCAACACTCCATTGTTTTTATTTTTGCGCGCAATATTATGGAAAGCGTTTACGTCACATTGTCTCTGGAAAACGCAAACGTAATATGCAATTCTGTATATATAGGAAATAATAGTTTTGCAAAACATTAAGAGTAGTTATGAACTTATTCATAGATCTATAAATTCGGCTTAAAAAGTCGACTTAAAAACTGATAAATGTGTTAGAACTCAACAATAATTATTCAGTAAGGCAATGGATTTTTCTAAACCACGACAACAGTTAAGATGTTTTTAAAAGTTTTAAATTATCAAGTTATCAATCATAGCAGGACTTGTTGTCTGAGGTGGTAAGTGGTTACAGACTGTTGTTGGTTTTTTTGAGAGGTATTTTGACGTTGCGTGTTACGGCTTAGTAACATATTTTGACACATCGACGGCAAAGTATCTAAAATTAAAACAAACATATACTGCTTCAACTTATCAAATTGTGGCAGTAAGACCCCGTCGAAAGATTTCAAATAAGATAAAGAAGACAACATTTCAGATTAGTATCATTAGGTGTACTATCCCGAATCCTCCAAAAGGTTTCTAGTACAGGCGACTTTTGGGCATGTGATATGGATGACGCTTAGAAAGACAGAGTATTGAGAAAAAATTGTCTATTTGACAAAGACTTAGTGTAAGTCGCCTATTTTCATGTGCCCTCATCTTATACTCCCGACGCACCTTGTGCATCAATGGCTTCTACAAAATCGTAAATATTACATAGTCAAAGCTGTCTATAAAAGCCACCCAAGGCAACCAGTAAAAGTGGCTTGATATACAGGTTCAGTTAATATGAATTAAGAGAAATTGGGATACAATTCTACTGGCCTTTATAAGCAGGTGACCCTTATATAGAGTTCGACTTTAAGTTGGACCGTAGTGTGTAAAAATCAGCGATATTTAGATAAATAAACTAAATAAACGTGCATTTAATCCCAGCTTATTTATAGTGACTCGTTACACAAATATATAATTATGCCATTTTTACTGTTTCAACCACCTGACATTTGTCTTGACTTTTATTGTCAATGTCTTAAGAATTGTTATATCTTATAGAAAATAACCTGTATTTAATTGTCACCTGTTATATTATATCACAACACCCACCGCTGAAATTCTAAAAATAGCAACATAATTGTTAACTTTATGTCAGATTATTTAAAATACTATCATAAACAACCTTTCCTTAAGTCCAAATCCTGTCCGCTGGCCTTGGTTGTTAAACGGTCTGAAATACCAGCTTGCAAATCACCACTGCCTCTGGAATAAATCCGTCGACTGCTCACTTGTCGAACTTTGGATATTCCTCCACTATAAATAATTCTACACGTTGGTTCCGATGTATAACCCAAAATGTTTGTGGCCAATTCAAACGGCTATCAGTCCTTTTAGAACATTTAACTGTAAAAAAAACTTGTCGTTGCTTAAACATGTATATAACCTTAATTTTTAGAAGCACATTTTAGATTTAAAAAAAATTATACCCCATTTCCCTGGTGAAAGTTCGCTTGTTTAACGTAATTTGCCAGTTTCGAATTTTTTCTTTGCTTTTGGATTGTGATTTGGACATGAATTGGTATGTTTGTTTTTGATTGTGAACGAAGGACATTAGCATTGTAATAAGGCATCTCTGACTTACTATCATGTCTTGTAGATAAGTTTCCTGTCCGGAAGATTTGCTTGTCTTAAAGGATAATTCCATAATCTCATTCATAATTCTCTGTGATAAGTTTTCTGTTCTATGCTAGGACATGGACGTGGAAGATAAGTTAGGCCAAAGCAGTATTATTTTCTGTTTTACGTCAATACAGTTCGTTCCCAATTTTTATTTCACATGTGGTAGATCTAGCTGGCTAAACAAGAGGTACTTACCCTTCAGGAGCACCCGGTCTCACATCCATGTAAGTTCACGTTTAAACAATATTTGCAAGTTTCTCAGATTTTACTTTGCTTTTTTGGATTGTGGTTGAACATGAACACCGATGTGTTTGATTTTTATGTACGAACAAGGAGAATGTGTTTCAAATGATCAATAATACATAATACAATGTTGCAAATTTTCCACTTTAAATATCAAATATTGCAGAGTTGAGTTGAGTAATGGGGTTAACGTTTAACGTGCCAGTCAAGAATATTTCATTTATATCGAGACGTCGCTATAGGTGAAAGTGCAGAACTTTTGCCTGTGCGTTGGGCTGATGACATTATACAGTAGGATTCTTTATCGTGCCAAGCCCACCGTGACACGGGACCTCGTTTATTTTAAGTTCCCATCCAAAAGCCGGGAATCGAATCCACGACCTCCAACTTACGGAGCGAATATCCTACCCGCTTAGCAACCACAGTGGTTTTAAATATTTCAGAATTGATATAGCCACATCAGTACATAACTAATTTAAAAGGCATAAAACTATTTTAAAACAACTTAAAAACTCTGAAATTGCATACAAAATTACTGAAATAAGACATAATGTACCTAAATAATATGTCGATCTGTTATGAGGCCTGGCACGTATTGTAAGATAACGTGTATAAAACTGAAATATATATACTTTCATGTTTTTTATCTCGCAAAGAAATGCCAGAAATACAGAAAACTTCCCAGAACGCAGATTCAAATAAAGTTTATTTAAAAAATTTAATTATTTCTTAGTGTTTGTATCTGGTACAGATAAGTCCGAAAACTTTCCATAACGGGGACTCAAATAAAGTTGAATTAAAAGAATATTATTTTTCTGTGTTTGTATCTCGCACAGATAAATCCGAAAAAAAACTTTCCAGAACGCAGTTTCGAAACGGAATAAATGCAAAACGCTGGCCTTATCCAGAATCAATAGTCAAATTAAAACCCGTTGAAGCAGAAATAATCACCCGACCAATAGAAAGCCGTTGATAAGTGATTATTGGGATATCTAGATAGTTCAGTCCTGATTCATAAACATCATCTTCTGTCTTGTCTTACAGATAACAGGGAACTACTGAAGATTTACTTTTAATTCAACATCACCATGAATCAAATCCGGATTCTAGCTGTTTCTGCTACGTTTTTATTTTTTAATGTTATTGTAGCCCAGGATGAAACTGAAATGATACACATTGTCGTAAGTACCTTTGATATTTTGTTTTAAATTAAAATTTTAAATAAAATTTGAATTTTCTTATTTTGATTGTGATAACTTTAAAAGTTTAGATTTTATGGTACTGCCTTTTCATTGAAACATTAATTTTCATTATAATAATAATAATAATTTTCACATGGATAAAAAGAAAACACGTTTTGGTTACACCAACATTTTATCTCGTATCATATTAATATTTAAGCATTTTTTTGTGGATTTTGTGAATTTTATTTTTATCGCATGATTAAAGAGGTTTCAAATTACAAATGAAAATCACTTCGAAGTAAGAGAATTCATTTTGATCTCAAAGTAATAAACTATAAATAAAATTCTAATTCAAAATAAAACATATTTTAAGAATTTGTTGTTGTATTTTAAGATAATATAATGTTGTAATTCAATCCGTAATGCATGCAATAAATCTAGATCTGGCCACAGTTTTTTAAATAATTCCTTCACTAAGATTTTCCTTAATTTGAATCAATTTTTACAACTTTTTTGTAATAATTGTATTACGGATATACAGAATTAAAGGCACCATTTTAAAGATCATTTCAAACTCATAAATTTGTGTTTAGTTTTCTAAAATTATGTCTTAGTTTCAAAAGAAGATTTCCAAAATTTGCTATATTTAAGTTAAAGAAAATCTTAAAGAAATGGTTGTGAAACCGGAGCCTGTCCTACTTTTCACTCTTATCTAGATTTAATTGATCAGATAAGTTAAAAATACTAAAAGGAAAAACTGTTGAAGATAAACGGATTTTATCTTAATATAAACACTTGAAGTCAAATACGAGTGTTGAAATATCAAAACTTCTGGTGATGAACTACATGTAGTTGTAGATATAAACAGGTTTCAAAATTTCTGGCAGCTCGTGTTTTAAAACTTCAATTCGTTTAATACAATCACGCATCGCATGCAAGAATCTCAGTTTTTAAAATCATTTTTAAACATTTGAGACATTCCATTATATACTTTGCAAAATAGAAATTGCTTTATCTCTAAATCATGACTTAGTATCAGTTACAGAAACAAAAATGAACAGATTTTAAAATATTTTCTTGATTTCTGATAAAATGACAAAGCACATAAGTAAAATAAAGACTACAATTTTATGTCAGTAAAAAGGTAACATATCTATAACACCAGTGCCGTTATAGATTTGACAAACGGTAGCTCCGGAATAGGTTTTGCTCAAACTGTCTCTTACGAAAATGGTTATGTTGTCCTGTTAAAGCGCCTTCCAGTTCTCAGCATTTAACTGCTTCATCTGACTGAAGTTAAATGTGCAGTTATTAACGCTATTTACTATTAAATACCATATACATGCCGGATGTATGTTGCCATTTGAACTTCGTGTAACGTATCGGAAACCTAACTGTAAGTGGGAAGGATACATGGACTTGTCACAAAACATTGTTTTAAAGATTCTTTTTAGATAGATATGAAGTAAAGTTCATTGTTATTGAAAAAATATTAACCTTCATGAAGTAAAGTTCATTGTTATTAGAAAAAATATTAACCTTCCGGAGTTCCCTGACTCACTTTCCTGGTGGAAGTTCATGTATTTTACTTACTTTGCTAGCTTCAAATTTTTTCTTTTTACTTTGCTTTGGGTTTTTGGTTTAGAAATAGTTGAGTATCCTTAATTTTGTATTCATATTCCGCCTATTATGTTTGTCGGGGCAGTCAAATACTTTTTTTATATTCACTTTTAGTCATTAAAGTCCCCATTAGCATTTTCGCCGTAAATTGTCGTTCTTTGCCATTCAAATTGTGTCCTGCTGCATTCATCGTTAATGGAGACAATGCTCTTTTTTGGGTTCAGAAGCGCGTGTAAAAAAACTAAAACTTTCTCTACGCTACTTTTGATGTCTAAAACTCGATGTTTACGAGTAATTTTTAGGGGCCTATTTATCAATGATCATACTTTAAAATTGGGGACCAATTTTCGTGACAATTTACACTTAAATGATTAACTCATCAAATTTTGAATATTATTTCCAGTTAAGTTACACTGCAAATTTACTATGAAATTAATTTCCTCTTGTAATTGCGTTTCTATTCTGTTTACATCATTTTGATAGCATGCTGTCAAATTTTTACTCAGGTGGTTATTTTCAATTAATTTAATGAAACTAGTTTTTTATCAATTTTCGTCATTTTTATCTCATTTTTATCTCATTAAAACATGGCATCTTTATTTTCAAATCAAATTATGTTGCTCTCTCTATATATTCTTATGTTCAATAAAAAGAAATTATGCTTTAGCAATACATGCCAACTAGAAATTTTACTAGCAATCATTGATTATCGCCGGTTAAAAGGGTCGAGTAATGGTGTTATACGCCTAAGTCAAGAATAATTCACTTATATCGAGACGTCGTCAGCTGAAGGCTAAGGTGCAGAAATTTTGCCTGTGCGTTGCACTAATGACATTATACAGCAGGGCTCTTTATCGTGCCACACCTACCGTTACACGGGACCTCGTTTTTAAGTACCCATCCGCAAGAACCGTGGCTTTCATTTCGTAATAACGAGTTCGAAAGAACAGTAACTTCCCCTTTTTCAAGTCCTGGGTCGGACCATGTCAGGATTTAAACCCACGACCTCCAACTTACGGAGCGAGCACTCTACCAACTGAGCAACCGCAGTATTACGTCTTGAAAGTGGTTGAAAGTGGCATATATTGTAAATTACCTTTAACCGTTAAGTTTCGCAAATATATAAAATTGGCAATAAAGTACAAAAAAACTAAGCATTTTTGTTGGTTTTCAAAAAAAAAAAAAAAAAAATCATGAAGTGCTTGTTTCCCTTTTCCTGCCTTTTCAACGCGTCTTGAAATGAACTTTTAATGAACCAAAAACCGAAATACGTTCTGTTGTACTATCTACCGAACTGTAAACTTCAAATAAGATGTTTAAGGTTAAACACCAACAAAAACAAAATCAAACAGGAAAACCAAGATATTTTCGAGGCAATTATTCTTTATCTGAATGGTTTGTTTAGAACTTAAAAAATCATTATTAATTAAGGACAAGGAATATAGTGTTTACTCTGTCGGCGGCAGTGTAAGAAGATAAAATTTGAAGATATATTAAGTTTTGCTTGCACACGATCGTGAATAAAAACGTTTATTATTTTTTTTTAATAATTTCTTTCATTCAGCGATAAGAATTTGATGTATGAGCGAGTTGTTTCATGATTTGGTAAAATGTTATTTGTATTGTCAAATGTTCGTAAGCATGGATCACTGGTTGTAAAATAAGTGGTGGTTGTTAATTACTGTAAACCAACCTTTATTCACGGATACTAACTTTCGCGATTCTCTTCCCAAAACCGTTTGGCGACTATTAGCTTTCGCGAGATGGACTTTAGCTGAATATTTGGTAGAAAAATAACCATTTTGGGAAACATGTTCGCGGGTTTAACTTTTGCGATTATTTTGTCCTCGCAAAGAACGCGAAAGTTAATCGTACGCGAAAAAGTTGGTTTAGAGTAAGTTGTGGCATGTCCCGCAATTGTCCTATAACCACCTTACTGGACATTTCCTCTAGTCTCTGTCTAAAGAGTCAGTGGTCTAAATATCTGGGCGGACATGGCCGAGTGGTACTGTTCTATGCTATTTTTAAAAATTTTAATCATAAACTACATTACCATATACCATTTTTGGATTTCTTTTGTAATTAAATTGCAAAAATGATATATGACAGTTCTGTCACTGACTTTCAAAGTCAAGGGTTGAGGGTTCAAACCTCCTTAGAAACTCTGAGATGATTTCCATCTCTTGCCAATACTAGAGCTGCAGAAAACACAAAACTAGAATAATCTTTCGGATGAGACTGAAAACCGAGGTTCCGTTCTCAGTGCATGCTAAAGACACCTCTGTAGAGTTCGAAAAAAAGAAGATCACCTGTGACCGCTATAGAAGAAGCTTACAACTAAAAAGCGAATGAAACAGACTGAGAAAAGCAAGAATGAAGCAAAAGTCAAACAGAAAGATCAAAGTTGTTTGCCGCTACATATCTTATATGTGGATGTATGAGGGAGTGAAATACTGTATGTGTCCTTGTGTTGTTTTTTGTCACTTGTATATATTGTAAAATGTAAAAAATATAAATAAATAAAAAGAAAGGCAAAAGGCAATATCTTCCTTTCTTGCCTTCTTTGACCGTTTCTACCGTTACCTTGTATTTTGTCGTATTTTTGGTTACGTTGGCTATTTGTCAAGTACATGTTTTAAGTATCATTCAATCAAACCTAAAATCCATACCATTAACTCTACTGTCCAAAGTCATGAGGCTTATAGTAAGTCGTCCCAATACGTCTGGCTTTTCTTGACTTGCTTGGCCGTTTCTACCGTTACCTTGTATTTTTGTCGTATTTTTTTGGTTATGTTGGCTGTTTGTCAAGTACATGTTTTAAGTATCATTCAATGAAACTAATTAAAATCCATACCATTAACTCCACTGTCCAAAGTCATGAGGCTTATAGTAAGTCGTCCCAACAAGTCTGGCATTTCTTGACTTACTTGGCCGTTTCTACCGCTACCTTATATTTTGTCGTATTTTTGGTTACGTTGGCTGTTTGTCAAGTACACGTTCTAAGTATCATTCAATCAAACTAACTAAAATCCATTACATTAACTCTATTGTCTATAGTAGAAATAGGAAAGCTTATAGTCAGTGATCCAAAAATGTCTGTATTTTCTTCATTTGATAGTTTGTATTGTTATCTTGTATTTTATCGTGTTGCTTATATTGGCCGTTTGTCAACTACATTTTTTTTGCTATCATTTAATCAAATCCATTAGAAATCGCTGATTAATTATTTTTGCTTTTTAATGTACTTTAGTTTGGCAGTTATGCACGTGTGTGGAAAAACATCGTTTAGAGAATTGAGATATTGAAAGTTCGGTTCCCTATAAAAGTTAGTTTTTCCCTTTAAATGGCATTTATCTTGAAACATTCGAGTAATTAAGTTCTTTTAGTGAAATTACAAAATGCTGATTAATAAAGATTGATGCAGAATTTGCTGATTAAAGTTAAAATATTATTGTCAGTAAAAAAGTTTTATTAATCCATTTTGTTGAAGTAATATAATTTCTATTTTTTTGTTTTTGGAATTAATGGATACTAAACATTAATTAACGACACACTGATGTAATTCTATAGTGCGTCAAGTTTGACTTGGTCGTGTGACCTTTAATTTGAATAGTGAATTGGGCTAATAGACTGTGCGGTTTAGGTAAGACAGGATGTTTCCTTACCATAAACACCCGATACCCAGTAATACTAGCATCTATCCTTATACATCAGATTTATATATCCCTTAAATTACACAAATTTAAATGTGTCTGTTTGAATATTCAAAATTACAGTTCAAACGGTCAGGTCAAACTTGACGTACTATACAACAAATTGTTATTGTTCATCAGCTCTAAAGCCTCGGTTGGAATGTAAATTTAAAATTTAGTTTAAAAAAAGCAGCTATCTTATTTAAAATTGGATAATGTAATGAGCAATAACTTGTATAAATTGCAGAATTATAATGTTCTTCAAAGCGCATAATTTTGTTATCTTAATAACACAGTGGATATAAAACTCGACTCTAATAAAATATTAAAATCATAAAAACAACATTATCCATTCTCAATATCACTTTGCTAACAGACACTTGCTAGTTAGCTGTGCATTAACAAAATTGAATTGAAACAAACATATTTTGTAAATGTACGCCATGTATCGTTATAAGAAACAAACGCAAACGTACACAGAATATTAAAGGTTTAATTAAAATATAAAAAAACATTAACTAATTGCCATATTCTCACTTACTCGTTCACTCACCTATACCTCTCAAATACTCACTTATACTAATATAACCTGAACAAGCTGAGAACGTCACAGACCAAACGTTATCATGAAGTATGGCTGCCTGTCTAAATATGACGTCACCATTTGTTCCCAATGCTATTTAGCAATACAGGTCAACATACCTTAAAATCCACCTGTGGACCACCTGCTTATAAAGGCAAGTAGAAATGAATCTCAATTGTTCTTTATTCATATCATATGAACCTGTATGTAAAAGTCACCTGCCCATAAATTTCGTTTTACTGGTTCCCTTGGATGGCCTTTATAGACAGGCTTGACTGTACCTTAATGAACTACGATTGTCCTTGCATACAATTCGTTACGCATGTGTAATCCGTATTATATGTACTAGTCTTTTTCATTAAAACGAAACAAAAAGTACATCCCTATAGCAAAACGTTCTCATAACTGACTTTCAGGTACTGCAACTGACTTTGAAGGACTTCAGCCGATTTTAAAGACTGCATATACTATGTTCGAGTGTTTGCAATCGGTAGTTTTTTTTTTTTTTTTGGCATAACAGCATAACAAGTGTTTTTGCCAAAAGATAGTTTAGATTTGTATTTTTTGTATTTTTCATTTCAATTGGAATGATATTTGGAAACGGAATTAATAATGGGACCTAATGACAGGAAAATATTAATATGTTATGTTTCAATATATTTTTTTATTTTCATTATTCTTTTCTTTAGAGTACCATACTTTCCCTATATAACAACGTTTATTGAAACATACACTACAGTTTTGAGACAAATACGTTAAGTAAAGTCTCTCTTAATTATTTCTGCTTTTTAACGTACTTAATATTTTGGCAATTATGCACGTGTGTGGCAAAAAATCGTCCAGAGAATTGAGCTATTAATAGTTGCATTACCCCATAAATATCATTTATTTTAAAATATCGGAGCATTTAAGTTCTTTTAGTGAAATTACAAAATGCTGATTAATAAAGATTGATAAAAAAAATTGCTGATTAAAACTAAAAATGTTTTGTCAGTAAAAGTTTTTTTAATCCATTTTGTTAAAGTAATATGATTTTTGTTTTTGGAATTAATGAATACTAAACATTAATTAACGACACACTGATGTAATTCTTTAGTGCGTCAAGTTTGAATTGGTCATGTGGCCTTTAATTGCAATAATAGATTGTGCTAATAGACTGTGTGATTTAGGTAAGATAGCATATTTATTAGTATTAACACCCGTATCAACTATCCTTATATATCAACTTTATATACAGTCAAACGTGTCTATAAAGGCAAACCAAAGGAACCAGTTAAAGTGGCCTGTAAATATGGGCAAGTGACTCTTATATACGGGTTCAAATAACCGGAATAAAGACCGATTTGGATACAATTTTACTGGAGTTTATAAGCGGGTGGCCCTTGCATAGATGTGGCCTTTAAAGCAGGTTCGACTGTATCCCCTAAATTACACAATAGATATGCCTGTTTGAATATTTAAATTGAAGGTCAAACGGCCAGGTCTAACTTGACGTACTATACAACAAATCGTTATTATAATTCAGCTTTAAAGCATCAATTGTGATATATATTCAAACTAAAAACTTCAATTTCAAATAAAGAGCTATCTTATTTTAAATTGGATAATATCATATGCAATAACTTCTATAAATTGCAGAATTATAATGTTCTTCAAAGCGTATAATTTTCGTTATCTTAATAACACAGTGGATATAAACCTCCACTCTAATTTTAAAAAATGAAGTAATAAAAACAAGACATTATCCATTTCCAATATCAATTTGCTAACAGACTCTTGCCAGTTATAGCTGTGCATTAACAAAATTTGATTAAAATTAACTTTTTTTTTTAATTGTACGTCAAAGTCGTAAGGAACAAACACTTACTATAGGAAAACAACATTGACCTGTATGTTTGACCTTTCATTAGGAATATTAATAAAGAAGAGTCCACTCTATACATATGTAATAGTAGGATTGGCACTTAATAAAGTGTACAGAAGACAAGTGATTAGTGTTCTCATTATGTATACAAAATACACTCTTGTGATTCCTATATATAAATGCAGCCGTCCATAATAAATACTTAAATTAAAGGTCAAACAGACAGATCAAATCTGTTTGTCTATACAAAATAAATAAACATGAACTAATTACCATAAACTCACACAATTGCTCATTCATCTACATTTCTCACATACAACCTAAACATCACAGACCATACGTCATCATGACGTATAGCTGCTTCTCTGAATATGATGTCAACATTTGGTCACATGCCTGTTATTGTGCAATACCTTCATCACCTATGATTGTCCTTACATACGATTTGTTACACGTGTGTAATCCTTATTCTATGAACTAGCGTTCTACATCACACTAAAACATGTGCACCTTTATATCAAAACCTTTTCATAACTGATTATGAAGGACTTCAACTGACTTTGAAGGACTCCAGCCGACTTTGGACTTTAAAGACTGCACACACTGTGTTCGAGTGTTTGGTAGGCTTTTTTGTGAAACAAGTGTTTCTGCCTAAACAAAATTTAAATTTGTATTTTTTATTTCAATTTGAATAGTATTCAAAAACAGAATTAATAATGGGACCCTTATGACAGGAAAATATTAAATTATGTACTCTTTCAATATTTTATATTTTCATTATTCTTTTTTTAAGAATTTACAAATGTGACTTTTCCTATACGACATCTTTAACTGAAACATACACTACAGTTATGAGGAAAATACTTTAAGTAAAGTCTCTCTTATTAATGAATTGCCCGTCATCACAGTATTGTTAATAAGTTTGATGTCTCTGTGTCCAGGATTGCCATGGATATATTTGACGTCCCATAGTTCCATGTTCCTGTCACTCAATTTTGATGACACACGTTGCGGGTGTAGCTAGCTAAAGAAAAGTTGCTTACCCTTCCGGAGCACCCGGCCTGACTTTTCTGGTAGAAGTTCTCTGACCTAACTTGTGAGTTCCAAAGTTTTTGTTTTTTGCTTTTGGATTGTGATTCGGACATGAATTAGTAAGTTTGTTTTTGATTAGTTGAATATGTTTATTTTCCAAGCAATTTTTCATAAGAACGTTATTTACAAAGTTCGATGCTCAAAATGAATGTAGACTGCTGTTCAACTAATTACACGTACGGGTTTGTTAGTGTATGGCTTCTTTCTATTTGTAGTGTCAATATAAATACATATAATCGTGTTTGATCAAGCGAAAACAATACTTGTTTGTTTTTGTACCTTTTTAGGAATGACATAACAAAATAGCTTATTTTTCGGTTATGGTAAAGTGGATATTGGACATTTTCCACACTGTGATCGTGGAATGTCCAGTTCTTTCTCTTTTCCATTAGCAAAAGAAAAGATTAATTGCATTTCTACAATAAATGACAGCTGTTTTACCATAACAAGATAACAACCAAAATCACAAAAATACGCAATTATTTCAGGGGTTTCCAAATGTCTCGTATATGGATTTACGGTTTAGCTAAATCGTTTCATCTTTTAACGATATTCTATTTGAATGTAAATGTCGTTTTTCAATCTGGAGACATCTATCTAGAAGCATAATTTTCACGCCCCAGTGATTTGCAATTACCAATTTATACACTCCGTCGACCGTTCTCTACACAGTGGGATTACTATTGATTTTAAGTGGTTTATAACTTATCTATAACTTTATATGATATTTTGCGTCTTTTCTTTTAGAGCGCCTATCCTGTATCTTTCTCTTACGAAACAAGAAGAACAAATTCCTGTTAAATAAAGTAGTATTCAATTAAGTCTCGGTTACACTGGTCCTTTGTTTGAATTGAGAATGTTCCAGTTATATCTGACTCTGATAGAGATAAAAATTGTTCAACGTGCGCCCTCTCCTGGTTAATAGCGTCCCTGATTTAGTTTGAATGACGCCCTCTGCTGGTTGGTATCGAAGAGGTTTTAGTTGCGCCCTTTCTTGGTTAATATTGATAATATTTCAGTTGCGTATACCTCTAGTTTAGATAAAAATGTCCCCGCATCACCCTCCTCTGTTTCAGAGCGAGAAGGATTCAGTTGCACCAGTCTCTGGTTTAGATCAAGAATGCTTCAGATACATATTGTTTATTAAAATTATCTGCCTTCTAAATTTTATATTCCTAAGATAACTTAAGGTATTCTTAAATTTCTTTTTGATCCTTCTACATGTATTTTTGTAATTAAAACATCATAAAAATATTTCCAGTTACACAACTGGGTAGGGTCCAATCCCTACTTTCGAGGAATTTAAATACTTGTAAGTTTAATGATAATTATATCGATTGGCCTTCCACAGCCTTGGGTATCTCCGCCAGTGTTATATGTATATATTTCTCTAGCCACTTCTTTTGACCATACTTGTTTTAATTATAGACTTCATGCAGTTGTACATTTTTAATGCATGTAAATTGTTTCCTTTTCCTCTTTGTAAGATGATAGCAATGTAAATTAAAAGTAATTTAGATTAAAAGTGCACACTTACAATGGTTATCTTTATAATGTAGTTTGTACAGAGCATGATTCGATCATTTAATTGGATCTTATAACGTTCGTTAAGCGCTTTATTGTCTATCGTGTATTATTTAGATAGTAAGCTTCCTTTTATAAAAACAAGCATTTTCTTCTCCTCTTAATACCAATATCTCTATCACCATTAAAACATTACCAGATAGCCCATAAATCAGACAAGACACTCCTGACACGTTTTACTGGTTTAAAAGAGATTAGGGTGTTAAGTTAATCGTTGACAGATTTGTTGTGAAGAGGATCCTCTGTGATTGAAGCATTTATGCCGATGGAGACAAACCTAAATGTATTTGTCTTACAAGAAACTGTGCGTAATTAATATAAAGTGAGCAATAACGTTCTGTGATTATGGTCTGGATAGCAACTTAAACTAATACAGGTTATTGATAAGAGTCTTAACATTTCGATGATCGTTTTACAGCTTTAAATAGACTCTTTCTCATCAAAATGAAATCCCTAATTTGAAGCGTAATAGAATGGTAACAGCAAACAAGCGAAATACTTCTTAAGAAACCTTTATTACTTGATCAGCCTAATGGTATTAACATTTAAATGCTGCTTCTAAAAATCTGAAAACAGTCATACATTAAGGTACACGCCCTTATGCAAAGTATTTTCTTAGCTAAATTTTGTCAAATATATTTCATATATTTTTTCATTTGAAAATAATTTGGTTTCACAGTTCACAATTGTATTCCGAAACAACAGTCTAGTGCTGTTGGATTAACATTTGTTTCATATGTATTCTCTGATACATTAAACTGTAACATAATCTAAGCGACTCACGTCATTTCTTTATCCAAGGTAGATCATATACATATGTGCATAATATCGGTATATCAAAAGGCGTGAAGTTGAGTTGCGATGCGCTGCACTATTTGTAATGAGCTGATAAAAAAGAAAAACAAATCTTGAGATGTCAACTTAAAGACTTACGAGAAAGCGCGTTATAGACCTCACACACACACACACACACACACACACACACACACACACACTTTGGATTGTGCAAGTAACAATTTTAAACTCGGCGATAATCAACATTAGGTTGACATTTAAGGGTAGGTTGAAAGTTCACCGTTTGCATATTTATTGTATGAAGAGTGAAATTCATTTAGGTGGTATTTATTATTTTTATTTGTAAGAAAAAGCTTACTCAGGTAATAAACTACACAGTAGTATGTTTCACGGAATCTAGGTAAGATCATTATTTAAATAAGGGCGACTTATACATATACTGAATAGTAATAATAACCGACACACCTCTTGACAACTTTAGGTTAGGTCTGTCACTGAAAGTACACTAAAAGGGAAATAAATGCGTAATATAATGTTTTGGTTTTTCTTTTCAGAGACCACGAATCGGTTTATGTCCAGAAAATGCAACCTGTGCAGATGTATGGGACACAATGAGGAGACGATTTGGACAGCCACCAGAAAGAGACTTAAGATACATCCAAAACTGTTTTTGTGAAGATGGATCCTGTCCTGAATCAGAAGAATACATGATCTCTCAGAGTGCAAAACACAAGTATATATCCAATATATTATTTATTGTTAATAAATCTTTGTTTTATTCGATCGCGTTTTAAAATCCTGGAATCATATTACTTTTTAAAAACTATAAGCTATTATCGTGAAGAATTTGCTAAAACAATATGAGATGGGAATAGCTTCAACCCCACTAACACCGTACCAATCATGCCCATAGTCAATCTAATGTTTAGAGGCCGCGGTGGCCTAATGGATAAGACGATGGTCTACAAATCACGGGTTTCTCACCGCTGTGAGTTCGAGTCCCGCTCAGACCACATGTGGGAAAGTTAATTTTCCTTGCCATTGGCCTTTACTGGTTCACCCGGTGTTAGTATAATGTGACTAGGAGAGTGGTACGCTTGTCTGCGGTGTACTGACTCTGTGAGCTAGCACCTTAAAGTCGCTCTGAGTGCGCCTTAGTACGAGGCAGACCATACAAGACACTGGCACTTCACATGCATTCAAATAACTGATGCGACATTAAGCATCATTCAAACAAACCAAACTTCCAATGTTCATCAGAAGAATATAACTAACTGTATTGTGTGTTAATCTTTTTTTTATTAAGATTCTTTTATTGTAGTATGTTTAAGGTGGTTTTGATGTTCGCTACATATATAATATTTACAATATTGATTTATATCTTTCCTTAGAATAATATAATCAAATCACAACTTCAAATCCTTATAATTGTTGGATTTTGACATTTAAAAGACACTGAACACTGATTAATTGAAAAGAAGCGTGTACAAACTGATAATAATAAGTGAATATTATCATTCTCGGTTTCATCTTAGATGCTTATTTAAGCGAGATTTTTTTTTTTTTTTTTTTTTTTTTTTTTTTTTTTTGTGAAACAATTTCTGTAGGAAATTATTGTTTCTCTAAACGTTTGATAACAGTAATTACGGAACTAGTAAATAAATACCTTGTCTTTATTTGCTTCGGAATTTATTTATCTTAGCTAAATAAAGTTTGATTTAAATGACACCGAGTAAAATACTTCTTTAGTCTACATCCTATTTAAGAGTTTATAAAAACGTTTATCAGAAATTATGACTTTTCAGATATTTCAATATTATGCTCAAGTTACATGGTAAATCGTTTTGTTATCATTTTTTGGTTTGGCGACATAATTTGAATAATTAACGTTTATAATGCTTTATTATTCTGCCTTTTCTAATGGAGTTCAGTTCCACATGAAACAGTCCCACCTATAAAGTTTAGTGTTCATTTTTAATAAGCGTGGATTTTGTTTTCTCTCAATTTTTCGCGGAAGTTATACGAAATACAAGTTTAAATATAATCTTGTCCGAATTAAATATAGTATAAATGAATTACATACTTGTATTGTATGGCTAAAACAAACATTAACATAAGTAGAATACGTCTCTCTTATATTAAGAATGCAAACTTCAGCTAGGGAAAAGCAAGTTCAGGTTAAATTCCATTTTTTTTAATTTGTGAAATAATAGGACTATATTACTAAAATATACCTCGCAAATGATTTTAAAACTAGTATTTTTCTGAAAACTGGAATACTTTTAACAGAAATGTGTATTATTGTTGCCTTTTATCTGCTTTGAAATTAATCGCCTTTTCCTTTTCCATACACACATGTTCATTTTACTGTTTTTATATCCCGTTAAACTCGTTTAGGTGTGTCAACCATAGCGTCTTGACCCATTTCTATCATGCAAACACAACGATAACAAGAAACCACTGACCAATTGAAATGATTTCATGAGAAAATCATTAAATAATTTCTTGATGTTATCAACAGGAAGTTGTTGGAATTGTTATCCACTGATACCCAAGTGTGTTGGCATATTGCGTCACGATTTCACACGTGTGATTATAAATATATCTATTTACATGTAAGTCGTTGCAAAATAAGAACGTCAGATAATTGTTTCTGTTGTTAATCGGTTTAACAATATTTCAGTTTTATTTTAGAGTAAATATTGTCTGTTAGATGTAAAAATAATCATAAAAACAAACAAACTTATCCGTGTCAAAGACGTTTAAAACAAATAATCATACAAAACTAGTGGCGTTAAACAGTAAAGTGAAATTCAAATGTAAAATTATATGTTTTATACCTTAATAAAAAGTATTAGTTTGTATAGAAATAAAAACGAATAACCTAATGTTGTAAATTTTGGATATATCAAAATATTATCTCTGTGTAATGAAGCTATTTTCAATCAATTTACAGTCTAACTTTGAACACGGATAGGGATGTTTGATTTTGAGATAAAATGAACCTTTAGAAACTTAAATATAATTTATAACTAGACACCAGTGTTTTTCAAATATAAAAACATAGAACAACCTTTTTTAGACATTTAATGACATGGGAATATCTAAAAAAATCTGGCAGACTCATTTTAAGGGGTTTAAACGGATGCTAAAATTGAGAATTAAGACAATTTAGACCCACAAAGACTTGTTTGAGAATATGATAGAGAAAATACCTAAAACAAATAATCTTTCATAGGACATTCAAATATAGCCCTTTGAAAGTATGATCTGGCATTACCGAGAATTAATGTTTTATATACTTAACAGAATCCAAGTTTTGTACTATTTTAAACAACTAGTAATTTCCTTTGATAAATACATTTTACATAATAAAACGGTTAATCATTCCTTGAAAATGTTTGTCAATTTATATACAATTTTATAATATCAAATATGTTTCAACCTCTTTTTGTTGGGTCAATTAACGTGTTTGTGCTTATGATGTATATACGCCATAGCAGAACATGCTCCTACTACGGGGATTTTATATATCGAAGCAAGTTGCTTACAAATAATTTTAATACAAATGAAACATAAATAATTTTGTATTTCATATTGCATCATTAATTTCAATAAGATAATTGTTATATCATAGTAAACTTAAAGAGAAATAAACATTTTAATATTCACATAAACGAAAGCTAACATCCAAGTTAAGAAATATATACGCTGTAATTAAAAAGAAATAAATATTTGCGAGTTCTTATTAGATTACAGTAATCAAATCACCTATAATGTTGTAAAATTTTAAGACTTTTATTTACAAATTATAAATGACGAATACTTTCCAAGTTGTTAGTTCACTATTTGGAAAAATAATTAAAACTCGTTTTAAAAATTTCTTGACTATTTTAATACTTTGGATAATAACAGCCAAAGAAACTGCCGGATAACATTTAATGGTTATTCCAGAAAAGTTTATAAGTTTTTTTTGCCAATGTGTTCTTATCATTTGTCGTATTTCAATCATTTTGTTATAACTTGGCCCATGTGTCTATAACAAAATTCATCAGCTACCGTCGTTTCATAATCATGATAAACATAAGAAACCCTTATTATATTCTGTTAGTTATTATTGATAAAACAGTTCATGATTGCCTTTCAGCAGATAAATTGTGCATTATTTTCATGCTTGATATAATAAACGCTTTTTGATAGCTAATCATAAAATACGGCGTAGAAAATCAGTTTGCACAAATATAGCTTGCAGTAAACACTGACTTTTCTTAGACAAAAAATATTACCTATTACAGCGAATCTTCATTTTACTGGATATAATAAGTCTGATATCAGATAGGCTATGTAATTGTAAAAATTGTAATCATGATACCTGAAATATCCTTTACACTATTACAAAAGTGTTTTCAAACTACAAATATGAGACTTATCTAAAATAATAACCCCATAAATGTTTAAAGATCAATTTCTTTTTATGGTTTGAAACACTATTTTAGATTTTGTAGATAATAATCTTACAAAAATGTTCATGATTTTTCATTTTTTATTTTTATGCCAGGGAAAGTACAGGAAATGTGCTGAAAACTTGAAAAGTATTGTGTAGTAAAACTTATTTCTTCATGATTTCCCTTATTATTTTTAATTAATCGATTTCATCTTTATGATTGACTAAAACGATTACATGTGTTCATTTGATCTCACATGATATAACACAGATTTCTGAAAAATCTGGTGTATATCAAAATTTTTTTTTAGAATTCGGAAATCCCCGTTCACCTCGCTTCTGATAACAATATTGGGTTGGAACCTCAATTGACGTGCTTGAATTACACAAAAAAATGAAAACTCGAAGTGAATTGTGCCATTTAATGACGTCACAAACACTAGTACTGCATTAGTTGCCGTGACGCTGCTTTGGTTCCGTGATGGCGGCCAGTGTCGGGACATAATAGGCGTTGCCGGCGATGCGACAATTAGACGCCAGTAGTCTGGTTAGATTTGCAAGCTTATCCGGCGACAACTTTTAAATAAATACTAAAGATGTCATGAATATCATTTAAAAAGGAGACGAGTTTGATAGTAAATGTTTTAAAGCGTATATAAGAAAAAACTTTTAAAATTGAAGAAATTAATGCATCATTACAATTCAAGCATACATAACATTGTCAATCGTAATTTTACAGTGGCTTAATTATATATTAATAATTCAATTTTCGTTTGTTTCAAGCATTTTGATTGGTCAGATCTTTTGTGTTATTTTTCCATGACAGAAATGGCTCCTCTCCAACTTTCATTGCCGGAACTACTTTTCTGACCTAAAATCCAATGTTTACATTGTTGACACATTACACATAAGTTGTAAAAGTATCACATACACTTTTTTTTAATATAAATTGAATTATAATAAATAATAATAATATATTATTATTATTATTATAATTTTAATATAATAAAAAATTTATGACCTTTTATTGGTTGTAAATGGTATGGTATTGACTGGAAAAATGAATTGACCGAGACGACAAATATTTGATATAAAATAAATGATAATAGTGGAACGTTAGTATCTTCTGCACAACGATTGTAACGTCATCAAATTCAAAACCTGAGGACGTCTTGAGTAGATAATTGTTTTATCTGTTTTCCCTTGATTTGAAAAGTTACCAACCTAATTGTATTAGTTCTCGGATCCAAATTATTAAAAGAAATATTGAAAATATTTTTTTATATTTCAAATCTTAATGCCATTCTTTCAATGAATCTCATTTTTCCGACTGACGTGAATATTGGATGAAATGTTAGGGGTAGATGGATTCGCAATTTTGAATGAAACGTGATATTGCGCAAAAAACTAAAATTCCTATTCATACCTTTAATCGATGTCATCTGTACCGCCGTTTTCAAAAAAGTGAAAAAAACAAACATAATTTGTATTTTTGTACTTGGAAATTTCCTAAGACCCATGCCTCCATTTAAGTACATGTATTGCTGCACGAAATTTGTTTCATGTCCAAATGTTTCTTGAATATTTCTGTTTAGACTAAGATAGAATAATGATTCCATACATGTTTTAAGAAAAAGTTTACAGTTTAAAGCTATGTTTTGTAATAAGGCAACTACAAGAAATTATGTTTAGGATAAGCAATCTCAAATCGTACAAAGTACTCACAACTTCAATATTTTTATCATTTGCAGAGAGGTTCTATGTAGTCCTATATCACAGATGCGAAGATGTCGACCAGGACAAATAGCTCGTATATACCATCCCCGCTCAGCTCGATATGGTGGTAAATCATTTTTTCAGGTAATATTTTTTTATTCATTTTATCCTATGTATATCTTCCCATAGTTACATGTTCCTTTCATTTTTCAATTTTGATTATACACAGTGCGAACGTAGCTAACTAAGCTGGAGCTGCTTACCCTTCCGGAGCAAACAGCTTCACTTTCCTCGTGAAAGTTCATTGGTTAAATTGTTTTGTCAGCTTAAATACTTTTGCTTTGGGATTTTGGATTAGACATAGATTGTTATGTTTATTTTTTATTTAAAACCAAATATTTCACTAAAAGTCAAAATAGAAATTAAAGCCTTTCTCTACAAAATGTCAAGTGAACGCTTTATTTTATGAAACAGTTTTATATTCAAATATCAGTTATGGTTTTACATTCCCTAATGTATACTATTATTTCTCCCATGCCAAGTCATGTAATTTTTGTAAAAAATTTTCTAACATTAGACTAGTTTTTCTATCTGATTTGACGAAATAAACGTTTTATCGAACACGCATGATACAGAATCTTGTATTTTTGAGTGCGTATTAAAATGGGAGGAAAACAATCCATTATGAGTTTATCCATGTAGGATATGGAAATCTCAACCGAGGGGTTGAACATTTATGGTTAGAGACTCGACAAGTCTCGTCTCTGATTGAAATGTTCAATCTCTCAGGTGAGATTTCCATATCCTACATGGATAAACTCATAATAGATTCTTATATTCTACTACATGCCACGGTGGCACAAAGTATAATCAACAATAAATATGTATAGAATGTGGTTTCAACTATTTGAAAAGATTTATTTGATTTAGAATATCCAAAAATCTCACGTTTTAATTTTACTACCATATTGGACGCCATGTTGAACCAAAGTATCACACTGTTTTATAATTTCTATATATGGAATAAAGATTTGAAACACACTAACATATTACAGCTCTATAAATTCAAAAGATTTGCTATTTGTTGCATAATTTACTGAAGACTGAAAATCACTTTAAATTTGTTTAGGCGTCCATCTTGTAAAATAGCCTGAATTATGAAAAGTGATAAACGATACCAGAGTGACAATCGTCTGTTCTGTTTTAACATGTTCTGAAGAAGTGGAAATTTACCATAGAAGTTCCTTTAGACCAAATAGTATTTAACTCTTAAACTATTTAACCGGGGCTCTACACAAAAACGAAATATAAACAGATAATTATGGCTGCCGTTAACCCGTATGTCATATAATTCCAACAAGACACAACTATTCACCATTGATTATTAATGACATATAGATTAATTTTTGTTTCAGATTCGATGTATATGTGACGGCCATCTTCAAGAATTAACCGGGCGTTCAAAAGCTACACGATTAAACGGACAATCACGATTTGATTCAGAAGGATTTACGTATTTACAGATGTATGAATGCACCAGAGGTGAGTCAGTAAATGTCGAGGAGGATGACTTAAATGAAGACTTGTGGAACTAAATTATTTACTAACACATTTTTAAAAGGTAAGCACTAACCTTAATTACTAAAACCTTTAATTGAAATCAAAGATTATTAAAAGGTTCACAATAAAAATTATTATTAACAGCTTTTTTAACAAGCATTGCCATTACTAACATCCTTGTTAAAAAAAGCACTATAATTATTACGTAACATCTGTTTAGAAATGTAAATAGTAACATTACTTACTACAATTTTGTAGAAAGATAAGCACTAACAGTCATCAATGACAACTTTTTAAAAATGTGAGCACGCAAAAGAATTAGCAACACCTCTTAAACTATCTTTAACATCTTTGTTTATCCAGTGGGTACTGACATTAATTACTGACCCCTACGCATACGCAACGACATTCAAAAGAAGTATTTCGGTAATAATATAGATATATCATAGATGTGTTCTTTAAAGCCAATTAAATAGTTTCTTACATTAGAAATTCATGGATTTCATGTGAAAGTATTTTTCAAAATGTTGTAGAAACCACATGCTGTAAAATATGTTAAAGTTATGTTTTATTACCACAAATAACACACGTGGTGGATGTAGCCAGTTAAACAGAAGATGCTTACCCTTCCGGAGCACCAGGCCTCACTTCCCTGGTAGAAGTTCGTGTGTTTTGGATATGAATTAGTATGTTTGTTTTTGATTAACTAATAATGTGGTGTACAATCATATACTAAACATACATTTCTGAAATAGATACTGTTGATATAGGAATTTAAGAGGGGCATCGTTTGTAGATCATTTCAACGGCTCCGGTCTTCTGATAATATCGCCTTGTGATCTATAATTGAATCCCATTCTAAAAATTCATAATGTTAGACATCTTGTGAAATTTGCTTGCTGTATGGTGGTTATTGCCTGTGGGAACTCTATTTTCCACCACCATTCAAGAACTATCTACCTCGGTTAAAGTTTCAGAATCTTTTTTGGGTGTGACAAAAACATTTCTTCATTTGCTCTCTATGGCTTTGAAATGATTTATTTACATATCTGTACCAAATATCTGAAACATAAATTTACTATTTGTAAATTAATGTTGATAGCAACGATAATAATGTATGATTATTACTTTATGGTAAATAATTGATTTGATTACAATTAATTTGTTTGTTATCATCAATTATGACGTCAAGGAAAAGAGATAATTATTAAAGAAGTTGTCAACAAATAAAGTTTTTTTCAATTTGTTTCAGTTAAGGTAATCATTAATATTACCAAAGCTGTCATCTAAAACAATTTGTCAGGTTATTCCAAAATTATGCAGATTGTGAGATAATTAACAATTAAACGTTTAATAAATATTGAAAGCGGTTTCCATTATTGCATCAAGTTTTAATAACTAAATAAAAGAGAATGTAATGATTCTGAAAAATGAGCTAAGCAGAATGTTCCATCACAAAAAGTGATTAACCATAACGATAATCATCTCCGTTTTGATTGAAGATCGCATTTAGTCAGTCATGAAGAAATTTTTTCAAAATTGTACAAATTGTTCTTCATCACAAGTGATAACACGCCCTATAAAACTGTAGTATTATAAATGACAGTAGAGATTACAAACATATTAACAAATACATGTACAAATTGTTTAACAAATGACAGAAGATACTTTAATAAAAATAAAAAACAGGATGTATGTTTCCGAAGATTTTTTATCGATGACAAATTTAGAAATATCTATTGTAAGGTCTATTGTTTGTTTCTAAAGACTATTTATCAATTTTTAAAATGCGAATTGATTGAAACTTGATTGTGAAATAAACGGAATAGTTTGGAGTCATCTGATAGTATCACCATATCACTGTACACTATTTTATTCTTAAATACAGTGCCTATTCAAATTTGGTAATTGTTTCTCCAGCAGTCCGATACGTACTAGGTTTGTCTTGTTTGCTTTTTTCTGTCATTAACACCGTGTTGTGTTTTGGATGTATTGGCTTTTGTCATATTACTACGTAAACTGTTTTCCATTACAAATTGCTTCTGTGCCTTTTAATAATTCCTTAAGACCAATTCCGATGAATAATATCAATACCATTATGACATCCTATGCCTTCTTTTGGACTGGTCATAATAACCTTTTATTATGCAGATGAAGGGATCAATTGTTAATGAAATGGAATTATATAGGATACACCAAATATCAATGAGATAACAATAACCGCTTTGTGACATCTCGTTTTAGTTAAACATGTATAGGTTTTACCAGATGTTAACGTAAATATGCGTTATCGTGACATCAATTTTTGGAAACGAAATTACAAGGTTTTATTAAATGTAGAAGGTAACATGTGCTATCTGTTTATTCTCTGAAACGAAGTTTTACTGGATTTTGCTGGATATCAAAGACAATAATCGTTATGGTTACGTCAAATTTTAGACAAATAATTTTAGTAAAGCCTTAATCATTTCTCAAAACCAATTTGGAAACATAAAATGTGAAATCGAAATATGGCATTAATGTTTACCATTGGTTGTCATCACAATATTGTTGACAAGTGTGATCTCTCTGTACCGAAAATTATCCTGGATACATTGTCATCCCGTAGTTTCATATTCCTCTCATTTTAGTTAGTAAAACAGAAGGTGTCTACCCTTTAGGATCACCCGACCTCACATCCCAAATGAAAATTAACTATTTTAAATTAACTTTCTAGTTTTCAATATTTTACATTTCTTTAGTATTGTGATTTGAACATGTGTTGATGTTTGTTTTTAATTACATTGTGCGCGAAAGGAACTTTTGCGTTTGGAAAGATGACATCAATCATTAACATAATGTGGAAATCTTACGACGATGTTTGTTCTCAGAAATGTGTCAAGATTTTGTGTATACAGCGTCAGTAAAACATGTGGCTCGCAATTGAGACACGAACTTTCTATATATTATTTATAACACACACTCACGATGTGTAACCATCAAACTTTTTCTATACTTGTATGATGTTGATATGTATACTAGCGTTATACATCCTATTTAACTTCTAATGTATTTATTTTATATTATTTTATATTAATACTTGCATAATATACACCGTGACTTCATGTAAGTCCCCTTGTACTGTTATAATTACTAAATTTAAAACTATTATTGTCATTATTACTGAATACATAACTATCAATATTAATACTACAGTCAAAAATTATCGCTGCCATTTAATTAATTTCTATTGTTTTTTTGCATTGCTTTTGTGATTTTTGTATTCATTAACAATCAATTTAAAATTAGGATATAGCGTATTACCATGCATTGTATCGTAATAGCATCGTGTTTATCCATTTGTTAACAATTACTGTTATTACACTTTATCTGAATTAATTAAGAATTACCTGTCAACCTCTTGATTTAAACTATAAACACTGTTTTAGTTTTAAAGTTATCATTTACTACTCATCCATAACGACCGTATTTCATAATATTCTTAGAAACTTAAATTAATCAATCCAACATCAAACAAAAGATATGAACACATATTGTAATTTGTCCTTTCAATTTCTGTTTTTCTTGTTTCATGTTTTCCCACAGGAGGCTATGACAAGAACGGAACACCATATAAATCATCATTAAATGTTATTTTTCATCAAATGAGTCAATATTTGCACCAATTACACCTTAAGTGAGATTTATTAGTTAAACCAAGTCTTATTTCATTGTGAGAGAAACTTAATCAAATTAGAATTTTGAAAGATAACACTTATGTCATTTACCAGCGTAGTTCCTTCAATGTCAGATAGAGGAAATAAATGCATGTTATGGCAGATTCCCGACACCATCATTTGATTTATTGTGATGGCTTCTTTAGGCGTGTGGGTGGTTAAAAGGTGTTTGATACATTTATTTGCGCTTAAAACGTCCAATGCCCATACGACAATCATTAAGTTACATATTATACAAGTTTTAATTTCAAACACTAGACGGCCGTTTTGGAAAATAATTCCTCATCAGTAGTGCTTGGACCAAAATTATGAAACCAAAATTTGGCTAAGGAAATACAGTATAATATCAACTGACATAGCTTCTTAAACTTGCTAAAAGTATGATGAAACAGAATGAAAGACGTGTTAACAGATTAGTATATAATTTTAGTCATTGTACATGCGCATAGCAAGGTACAAGTACTTTTAGTCCTCTGCCAATTCTGTTATTACAAAATACTAAAAATAGTATTTGTAGCATTGTTCCCGAGAACAGACATCTTAATTGAAGATGATTATGATGTAAAACATGAAATTGCAGTATTTATTACGAAACCTATTCCCGGTCCACAGACAAAGATGGTCGATTTTGGATAAAACTAGATCTAAATAAAAAATAAGTTTTTATTTTATTCGGCATTTTATCGATAATTGATGTGAATTTTGCGTATTATGGACATGATATGCCATAACTAAAAAAAGGTATAAAATATCCAGATGATAACGTAAATAGAATAATTAGATTGGGAATTAAGATACATCTAGACGCACATTATGTAGTCTACTGTTGTTATTGTTGTATTGGTCAGATAATTAGGTGGGATGAAATGGATTATATCTTCTGACGTAGCATACCACAGCTGATCCCAGGACATCTTGGGAGTTAAATTATTTCAGAAAATAATGAACAATTAATATGTAAATCCCAGAGGAAAGGTATATGTAACACTAATTCTTGATATCTAGTGGTTTTTGGGGAATAAACTACTGCTTATACAGTATTATAAATTAAAGATTTGCTATTGAAGAATCATTTATAGCTTATTTTAATTTCTCTTGTTTACTTTTTGTTTAATAATGCGGACTGGATACAGAATAAACTGAAACTCTATCTATGGTCTGAACAATCTGTACTTGTAATCTTGTAATGCAAATCCTTAATCAAGAACCTTAGACAGTTTATATACTAACAAGAAATGTATTAAAAATTCCATATTTTCTTGTGTTAAAAATACAAGCCGGCTAACCTACTTGCTCCGCAACCGCGAACATATTCTGAATTCTGAATCTTAAGTCGTGAAAGTTTCTACTCGAGAATATTTCTCGATATACAGTATGTTAAGATATTTCATCAAAAATTTTAAAAACCTTTCTATATTTTTTTCACAGGAGGAAGGCGACGACCTAACAGACGTAGCGGAGGAAATCGACGACGAAATAGGAATCGAAATAGAAGGAACAGACAATAAAAACCCTGATTATAATATATCAATGATTGTGTTGTAAATATCATGATCATGTTTTTCGTCGGAAAATCACTTTTTATAACCATGTTGTTTTGGTTTAAAGTTATTATTTCTGTGTTTTAGAAAGAAATCGTGAACTATTTCACTCATTGATTCTTTGTTTGCACTCTGTTAGCATCATTGTTATTGCTTAATCGTTCTGTGTCGTAATCAGGATTAATTATTTAGCCAATAACTAAAATCTTCAGATGTATATTTTACCTAACAACCCAAAGAAATATTTTAATTTGGAGAATTGCAATCATTTAACTTTTTTCTATTTGTAACTTTTGATTTGTCTGGAAATTATTTATAAAATCGTTGTGGTGTTTTACGTTTAAAATACAATTATGATTAACAATAAAAACAGAGAATACATTGTTTATCTACAAGAAAATATTTCTGAGCGATCTGGAATATTATACCTAAAGATAAAGGGGAGCAATCCAGATAAAACATTTTTAGGACTATCTATGTAACTATCACCACATTGCATTTTATTTTAACTTCCACAATGTAAGACATGCGCGCATTAGTATTTCTAACAGTTCAATCAATGTTTTCCAAATATATTAATCAAAATAGCCCATGTAATTTAAAAATTGAAATTAAAATTCGTTTTAAAAGAATTTATTTATTTGGTATTGAAATAAAGAACACGATAAACACAAACTGGTATGCAAATGTGACATTATTGCTGTATACCTATAAATGCAATTTTTTTTATTAATAAAGACATTTGTTGAATTTAAAACACATTTTAAAAAATGATAAAAATTAACTTTGCATTACTATAAAACAACTTCCTGATATTTCAAAACTTTATTTACGATTACAAAAGGCTCTCCCGTCATATACAATGTCATTATTTTTCAAAACATTGTATGTTAAATCAAATTATGGCAAATATGTTTTATTACCTTTCGTGAACTTTATTTCAACACGTTACATTTACAGTTTTAATAATTGAAACAATATGTTTATATTTTTCAAAATTTTGAATATTTATAAATTATGTGTTATTATGGCCAATATCATACTTTAATGATGTATATATTTATACGTTTGCATTCAATCAGGGTTGTGATTTGTGATTTGTCTTTTCTTCCTTGGAATACCTTCAACTGTCAACCAACGCATACTTATAATACCTGTACACTTCATCATTAATTAAACGATATCTTCATTTATTGGACTCAATCTTATTTATTTAAGAAATAAGGTAAATGTCCAATGTATTTATGCATTTATGAACTTTTAAAGTATAATGGACTGTCTCAAATTGCATAAAATGCATAAAAGGCGAAGCCTCTTGTGCAAAAATTTGAGACAGTCCATTATACCTTGCAAGTTCATAAGACATTGGAAACCTTATTTCTTATATTTACAATATTTATAAAAATAATTTTATTGCCGTCTCACACTTTCCATGTTAATTTGAAAACAATTTTGAAATGCGCTGTCTGTGCACCTTTTCATAAAAATGTCAGTCAGTCTGTCAGTCAACGAGAGCATTTGACATTTGACGACATCACGTTAGCGGATAGAGCAATGCCTCTATGAAGTTGCAAAGTATATCCGATGTCCAGTACTTTATTGAAGCAAAGATATTGCAGTGGTAAATATTAAATAATATTGTCATTCAGTTTTGGTTTCAAAACTATCTATGGTAATCCAGTTTTTGGGCGACTTGTAGTTCAAGAATCATATTTTCCTTTGTCGGACAACGTTTGAGAGATGATTGTGATTATATTTTGCAAAACACATGGTATGTATGGCTTTATATTAAACTACCCAGTGCAATGTGCCACATATGAATTTGTTAGTTACAGAAAACTAATTGTTCGTTGTTATTTGTAGTATTACATAGGTATAAATTTCTGGAGTTCGCTAACAACTGATGACGTCATGATATTGGTTAGCTTATACCAGTGTGCATTTTATAACAATAGACATCTAGCCATTTACGTTTTACAATTTTTCACCAGTAGTACTTGGACCAAAATTGTGAAACCATAATTGTTTCAAGGGAATGAAAAATATCTAAAGAATCAGAAGATTTTAATTTAACCACATTTAGGTAAGGAAATATTTTGCATGAGGGAGTATACCTCAGTTTTTGAGGATTTTATTGTTATTGTTAATTGGGCATTTACCGGTATGTTTGTTTTTATTGAATCGAAAACCGTAATTATGCATATTACAACAATTCTTGTTTTACAAATAATCTACTTTATAGTCCATCTAAAATTTGTAAGTCCGTCGAGCTTATATTTATTTTTGTTTCAAAGGCGGGGTGAATCAATAATGCTGTATGCCCAAATCAATGTATTTTTCATAATATCGAAGTGGCAAGTTCTTGAATGGTGGACGAAACCATAGAAAAAATAAAAGACAATACGAAGCCAGTTCGATTTATAATTAAGAAATAATCAACATTTACCCGTGGTATATAGTCGAATAATACACGGACCGGAGTTCACATGCGGAAGAATATATCACGAGGGGGCTATGCCACCGAGTGATATATTCGCCGCATGTTAACGACGGTCCGTGTATTATTCGACAATATACCACGGGTAAATATTGATCATTTCAATTTTAACAGGACTTAAATAAAACAAATGCAAATAAACATTGCGAACTCTTTCTTCGGAAGTACATTTTACTATCTATTTGCAAAAAGGTCCATTGAAACAATGCGGCTGCTGAGATTACTTCCATTGAAATAAATGATGTTATGAATGTAAATAACCTCACAATCATTGTTCGCGGAACATAACATGACGTCATAAGATAAGCAAGGGAGCACGTCATTAAAACGGAACAGCGATGGGCATATCGTTTGTTATACCACTGCTGGCTCTCTTCATGTTTCATATGAAGGAAAACGCAGGCCATGTTAGAATGTGTATTGTACCATATCGTGATAGCGGTTTGCATTATTTCATTGATGATGATGCGCTTTAATAGCTCAGTCCAATATCTTTCCAACAGTATAAACATGTGCCTTCAGCATTAAAGTCATTGCAAAAGAATCAGTCGTTTACCAATATTTTGTAAAATGATTTAGAAACGGGTTGAGAATATTGAAGAAATGAGAGCTGAGTAACAACTTCGCATAAAACTCGATAATCCGCTAATAGAGCTTTAACTGATAAAAGGGAAGTGTATGGTCTTATAAGGTATCTTATGAGACGGTTCTCAGGAGGAGAAGGACATTTCTGACCGACACAAATCCATCTAAGATACAGCAAAATCTGGTCGACCTGTAACTGTAACATGCGAGACAAATGTCTAAAAAGTCAGTGAAATAATTGGAAGTGATGCTCGTCTATTTCACGATAATATTCCATCACATAAATCTTGCTTGTGAAGCAATTTTTGAATTCGGAAGTTAATGTCTGTCCACACACACACTCTCCAGATCAAGTTCCATGCAACTTTTTCCTACTTGCAAATTTAAAAAGTCCAATAAAATCCCTTGGCTCAGTCATCAGTCAATGCCTCAGAGGTCTACCTAAATCAGTGTACCATCACGCATTTCAGAAATGAAATCAGAGATTGAAATAATGTGTTTCAAACCACGGAGGTTACTTTGAAGGGATGTAATGTTAATTTCATTTGAATCGAATGTTTTTGAGATATCGTACAATACACATTACATATCTAATAACCCTCGTAGACGTGTGAACTAAAATGTGAACTAAAAAACATTGTCATACTAGGATAAGCCCCGAATCGGATTCGAACCTATGCGATAAAAGACAACAAGCTACTTAGATACATATGCTCACTTGATGTTGTTTGATGACGAGCATCGGCTGAAAATATGAGACCACCACAAAGACGACGATAATTATTCCTACAGAGTGAAATAAAAAATCAGAGATTATCACTAAGCAACAAAAGAACATACTTCACAAGAATGTGACAAATAAATATTCACTTAATCAATATTAGCCGATATTTAAAAACGTGTTAAAACTGGACCTATTTTAACTGATTTTTAACATACGTGGCGGTTGTAACTAGCTAAATATGAGGTGCTTACCTTTCCGGAGCAACTAGTCTAACTTCCCTGGTGGAAGTTCACGTGTTTAACCTAGATTGTCTGTTTCAAAAATGTTACTTTACTTCTAGAGTGTGATTCCAACATGGATTAGTATGTTTCCTTTTGTTAATTGTATTAAAACTTAATATATGCTAAGACTGAGAGATACAAATTAAAAAAAACCTTAAACAGTTACTAATTTCCTATCATGAAAAACCTATTCCAGGTTCTTCCATTCATCCAAAAGTGAATTTAATTCTGTACATATAGCAATTTTGGAAGTGTTTATCAAAACAGCATATATAACTATGTCAAAATTATACTTTCTGAACCTTCTTAATCCGAACAACTATAAATGTTATATCATAATTGGAATATCCATGATGATCACATTTCGAAAAAACCTGAACAATAATGATCTAACTGACCCTAAATACACTGATGTAAATTTGAATGAGGTCCAATTGATGTATAAACTTGATCAAATTTCAATTTTTTCCAAATTTTTTATATTTACAAGATAACTGAATAACAATGTTTTTATTTAAAAATCTTTAAGGTCAGTGCATTTTAAATGTATTTTATTGATAGTTTAATGGAAACATTTTCAAATAAAAAAAAATAAATAATAAAAACCGTGTGCACTTCATTTATGGAAATACAGTAATTCTAGTAATCATATATTCTTGTGAGCTTGAAATAAAGGATATGACTGATCTGCTTCATATTAACATTTAGACCCCATTGATGATGCCATAGAAATGCTGCAATTAAGCTTTATCACAAATGTAATGACTCCAAATTTTCTATTATCAATTTGTCAATACCTGCTTATCCTGAATAATTTTTCAACATAAAAGCACTTTGTTAGAGCGTGTAAGCCTTAACAAGCTGCTGTGTCCAGGATTGCTCTGGATATATTTGACGTCTAATAGTTCAATGTACCTTTCACACAATTTTGCTTACACACGTGGCGGTTGTAGCTAGCTTAACAAGAGGTGCTTACCCTTCCGGAGCACCCGGTCTCTTTTCCCTGGTGGAAGTTCACGTGTCTAAGCTAACTTGTCAGTTCCAAAGTTTTTACTTTGCTTTTGGGTTGTGATTCGGCCATGGATTAGTATGTTTGTTTTGGATTATGGTCGTCAACACAATTTCGGCAAGTGTAGCAAGCTAAACAGGAGGTGCTTACCCTTACGGAGTATCCCGTCTCACAAACGTTGTCCATATTGAGTGATAAGACTCAATAACAACTTGATATTCCTTGGAGTCAGAATAGATTGAAACATATTTTAATTTTGTTTGTTCATAATCTATAAACTGCAGACATATATTCCATGCGGATCAATGTCAATCATACCACTTGAAATACATGGGTGCAAGACGTTTCGTCCCATAGGACTTTTCGTCCCATGCCATTTCGTACCATATTCAGGACTTTTCGTCCCAAACTTGTAAGACGTTTCGTACCATAGGACTTTTCGTCCCATGATATTTCGTAAACTTTTTGGGGACTTTTAGCTCCCCATTTTTAAGATGTACCATAATATTAAGTAATTTTTTCAGAACGTTTCATGCCATATTCGGACTCATGGAGTACTTTTCGTCCCGGCATTATACATTTGTTATACTATATTCATTGAACATGTGCACCTCCACTAACGGTCTGAAACTAAATTTGCATGATGTTATTATTACATATTGGACATGTGCACATCCTATTTTTCTGCATCTTATTTTTTTCAGATTTTATGTATACTTTTTTAATATTACCATTTTTCAAGAATATATCACTCTTACATTTCTATAAGCGGCACATCACGATAAGTAACTGAACAATAAAAGCTTGTGGAAACATGTGTTTTGTTTTTATTGGTATTAAAAAATTGAAATCCTGAGACTTTATCACCGGGCTTTAAAGTTTATTTAATGATAAAGCGAGAGAAAAAAGAAAGTTTACTGGCATAAAATTGTGGTTAGTTAAATCTATATAAAAAATAAAGATGTATTAATCACCCCCCCCCCCTTAAAAAGACAAGACGGGGAAATTAAATATATCTATGTAACTAAATTTTATTTATAACACAGTAAAATCATAAATAAAAAATAAATAAATAAATAAATAAAATCTCTTTAAAAAGTCATTAAAATATTATGAAATGTCATGGGACGAAAAGTCCTAAATTTTATTTATAACAGTAAAAAAAACAAAAATAAATAAATTAATTAATTAATTAGTTTTGTTAATATATTCCGAAATATTTATTATTAATTAATTAATAAAATCTCTTTAAAAAGTGATTAAAATGTTATGAAATGCTATGAGACGAAAAGTCCTAAATTTTATTTATAACACAGTAAAAAAACAAAAATAAATGAATAAATAAATAAAGTAATTAATTAATAAAATCTCTTTAAAAAGTCATTAAAATGTTATGAAATGTCATGGAACGGAAAGTCCTATGGTGGTACGAAACGTCTTATAATATGGGACGAAAAGTCTTGAACATGGTACGAAATGTCTCAAAAATGGTACGAAATGGCATGGGACGAAAAGTCTTATGGGACGAAACGTCTGTAATTCAAATACATCCGCAAAATCTATTTGACTAAGTTGTATTTCTTATCATGTACTGTTATTCTGTGGATGTATTTTAAAACCTGAAAAGTCAGTTTGATCATCTAAAAATGCGTTGTTTATCACCCGATACTGTGGTTATATCACGTGAAGATATATTTAAGCACTTGGGGAGGTATTGATCACCACCTCCAGGCGGAGTGTTTTACCACCTGAAGACCACATCTTGATACATCATTTTCAATATCACTATGATTAGTATGGCGACTTCTTAGACATGTTGTTTAGCGTACTTTTAAATAGCTAAGGAGTTCTTGTCTACGTTAAATCTTTGCAAGTAAGCATATCCTTTATAATGCAATACATATACGACGTTCTGTAATCGAAAATGTCCCTTTAAACAATCCAGTCGTAATGCAGAAAACAGATTATATATGCAAGAAAAAATAGCCTGTTATGAAACATGAATTTCCAGTCTCTCCACAACTATTAAACAATCAAAAACAAACATACTAATTCATGTCCGAAACTCAATCCAGAAGCAAAGTAAAAACTTTGGAACTGACAAGTTAGGTTAGACACGTGAACTTCCACCAGGGAAGTGAGGCTGGGTGCTCCGGAAAGGTAAGCACCTCCTGTTTAGCTAGCTACACCCGCCACGTCATGATTTTACTTTTATTACTAGCTTTTTACCCAATGTTAGTGATTCAAAAATATAACAAACGGTGAATATATCATTTTAACTAAAGGTCCTTTTTCAAATAGATGGTCATAATTATGTTCTTAGCGAAACATGCATTACTTTCATGTAAATAAAACTGGATGTCATACTGTGATCGCGAAACTCAGTAGTTCCCATTGTCAGTTTGTAGTTGTCATCTCGAGAAGACAAGGTTTTAAGGCGCGGTCTTAAATTGAATCACCGCTCCTCTTAGCAACAATCACATCTTTCCCTGACAGGTATACTTATGAACTCTCATCAGATATCGTGCATTAGAATGACAACATCAGGAGGATGAAGAGAGAAATAAAGAACATACTTTTTTGGTAAGAATGACGTCTTTATATTCAGTTGTGACAAATGTTTATAGAAAATCCCCAATCTAACGACGGTGATAATCTATTGTACATTTATATGTGCGGTTTTGTTCCATCAAATATCTATTGAAACTCAATACTCAATATTTATTTAGTGGCTAGCAAAACGCATACTTATTTC
The DNA here is from genome assembly GCA_021292105.1 of Anadara kagoshimensis. Classification (NCBI taxonomy): domain Eukaryota; kingdom Metazoa; phylum Mollusca; class Bivalvia; order Arcoida; family Arcidae; genus Anadara; species Anadara kagoshimensis. The sequence goes on from CM037869.1 coordinate 13,640,209, forward strand.
TAACATGAATATCTTTAATAATAATGATAATTATTATTAATATTATTATTATTTATTGATTAATTAATTAATTAATTAATCAACTTTCCCTGCTACGTTAAACAATGTATACATCAGAAATACGTTTTCTCTTTTGTTGGTGTTTTCGTCAGAAGAAACATTACATACAGTGGATACATATGTGGATGAGCTCATTTGGATACATCTGAAAGGAAATATTAGAATACTCGACACCCAGTGGACACTAGGAAGTTAAATAATTGAGGGCATAAGTGGACCTCGTTATTGATTTTGAAGACGTTGTTTCAAAAATAATTATTAAACATATTTAAACTATTATTGTCAATTAATTAGCAAAGCGCAATAGATTGTGTTATAGTTGGGCATACAATGAACCGTGGTCGTAGATAAGCTAAGCATTTAGTTACGTGACACAAATGAAATGTTGATCTGCGATAATGAAAAACATTTAAGAAATCATAAAATGTTACTTAATTACACTTGTATGAATTTGTTTTTTGGCTTGATAAAAGTCAAATATTTTTAGGTTTGTAATTTGTAAACCGGAGGCATTTATAAATTGACCAAAAATCATTATGCAGTTTTATAATTCCCCTCTCTCTCTCTCTCTCTCTCTCTCTCTCTCTCTCTCTCTCTCTCTCTCTCTCTCTCGTTACGTAATTGTGACGCATTTTCTCAAACACCCATTTATTTGTTTATAACATCTTGTTGCAGTAAAGCCAGGACCAACACGATCACATACGCTTATTATTTTATTTTATTTGTAGAAAAAGAAACAAGAACATGGCGAGAAAATACAAGAAATCATCGAAAGTATTTTCCGATGAAGATACAGATGATTCTGCAAATAGCTTCTTAAATTTATGTGAATCAAGTCCAGTTCCAACTAGTCAGTCACACTGGTCAGGGAAAATCAGCACAAAATCGTTATTGTATCAGGTGCCAGATATAAGCGCAAAAATAACAAGATCCCTTCAGGATTTTATTTTGGATGAAAACCGGGCAATGCCTAATAGTCATGTTGGAATTCAGAACACTAATGAGAACTGTGGTTCTTGTTCAAATGAACAAACCAATCCAAATAGACCATCAGTAGTAACTTTGAATCATGAAGAAATAGGATTCTGTGATGTATCTAATAATTCAGATGCCAAGGAAATGTCACAAACTAACAGATCGCCATATATTGATATGAATGAAGACAATCATATATCAAATGACGATAATAATATGTATGAAACGATAAAGTTCAGAGGCCGGCGATTCCGGAAGAAGAAACTGAAAAGTATTGAACAAGCAGACGATGCTGAACAATTCCCTACTTATTACTCAGTAGAGGCAGTTATTCCTGACATCGACATAACAAAACGATCTTCAAAAGATGTTCGATTGAATCTACCGGCTATTGACATATCACCTTCTGATCAGGATAATACTAAAAATGAACCGCGTGTATCTGGAAGCCCAAGTCCGTATTCAAAAGGAAAATGTGTTGCTGACGTAGAAAACAATTGCACAGAATTAGAAGCAATACCTGTAATTCATAACCGGAATAACTTGTCTCCTGGACAAGCATCACCGGAACTGCTAACGCCGAGCACATTAACTCCAGGAAACCAGTCCCCATCATCGACTTGTTCCGAAACCTCACCTTTTATGGTCAAATCAGCTTCCTGTTTAGTCGACGAACAGTGTATAGGCGGTTTATTGTTAAGTGTGAAACAAACAAGAAAGAGAAACAATCTTTTACCACCGCTTAATTACAAGGAATTCAAAAGTGCAAGTCAGAACAGAGAAGATGACGTCAAAAACAATCAAAGACGTTCTGAAACCGGAAGAAATTTAGGTTCGAACGATAAAAGATCGCTCCCTCTGCATCTGATTCCGGGTCGGTTGCTTAGAAACAACTTACTTCCGCCATTGCGATATAGAGATTCTACAAGCAGTGTGGAAACTTTCGAACAATGCGATGATGAACTAGATATTCATAGGAAATCGCCACTGGCGAATAGAAGTAAATGTGCAAATGAAAAACGGCAATTGTCAGCTTATTTACGCCCAATGTCTCCAATCGGAAGAAGTAATATATCGGTGCCCAGGGATCGACGACTGACCTCCATTGCGAAGTCAGAACAGGATATTCACATGCTTTACAAAAATGAAAATGCTGTTGGTTCTGAAAGAAAACGTAGCTCAGTTTCTTCCAGCTCAAGGAAATCATCAAAGGGAGATAATTCAAAAAAGGAGAAAAAGAGTCAACGTAAGAGAAAACGGTCTACAGCTGAAACAAGAAACCGGAATGATCAGCCCGGAAGATTGTCTAATCAGTGTCTTCAGGACACAAGGCAAGAAATGAGTAGTGATAATTCATTTCAATCAAATAACAGTATATCTAAGTCGACGGAAGATAAACATTTACACGCTCAGCGTTATGGCTGCATGCTTTCTGATAAGACAGCGGGGAGAAAATATTCCTTACAGACTTCGCGTAAGAAATCGTTCATCAATTCAGGAAAAGGAATAACACAGCAAAATAACCTACCGATACATATTGACAATCGATTCAAAACAGAAAATGAAGAAAAATCGATAAACATTTTAAACAGAAAACCTCCACACGTCAAAACTAGAAAACGTCAGCAATTCTCAAAAATGATTTCTAAAGATTCTATTGGGACAATTAAAGACAGTGAACATGGGTCCCTCACATCAAAAGATAGTAGCCATAGTAGCATGGACGTTAATCCACGAACACCTTCAAGCTGTGGAACAGAATCTTAATAAAATGTTTATTGACTGTGTTTACTTGGTAGGCATTGTGATTTGCGTCCAAGCCAACATTAGTTTCTCATATCGAGGCAGTCAGTTCTGCTTCAGTGGAAAAATTAAGACAAGATATATCCAGCCGACTCTCTTAACGATATTTATATTTTTATTTACGTCATGATTAATTCTTAATGATGATTCATATCGAGTGGAGGCGGTCAGTACCCGGACAACGAGAAGGAAACAGCTGACTTTCTGCACGTACCCTGACAACATCTTCTTTCTATTGTCGGTCAAGGACAAGTTCCGATCGAATATAAACAGCGAGATGAACTATGATTCATTAACCTGATCTTGACCACCGAGAGGACGTTCAGATGTCAAAAAAATTATTGATTTATAATTATAAAATCTATCCAAACTAAGTTAGTTTGGATATATTTGGCGTCTCGTATTTCCATGTTCCTTCATTCTGAATTATGATTTCATACATGGAACATGTTGCTAGGTATTGAAGAGCTTACTCTTCTGGAGCACCCGGGCTCACTTACCTGATGTCAGTTTTAATTTTGTTTTTTAAATTTGATTTAGACATGGACCAGTATGTTTGTTTTATATTTTTCTGAAATTTATTGCACGCGTTATATATACGTGTGTTATCGGAAAATCTTCAAGACATGTTTATTTTATTATTTGATTGCTGAAATATTTATCATGTAAGATTAGAGGTACCTATGATGAACACAAAACAAATACACATGGCAAGTGTTTTAAAAACAAATATAAGTATCAATTTCGAAGTTTTAATTTCAGTATTTACTGTTTTAAAATAAATATAGAAACTACTGCAATGCTTATCTAGACGCGTTGATTTTTATCAGATGTTTATAATTTAAACTATATAGTGAAAACAGCAGGTGCTTATCCTTCCGTAGTATCCGAGCTCACTTTCCTGATGGAAGTTCTCGTGTTTAACTTGATCATGTTTCAAAGTTTTAACTTTGCAAAGGGATTGTGTTTTAGACATGGGATGGTATGTTTGTTTTCGATTTAAACAGATTAATCTATACGTTATTTTCAACCAATACCGATATAGGACTTAAGGTTCAAATAGAAGAAAAATTTAACTCAAAAAATGTACTCGTCAACCCCAAAAAAGCTTGTCAGGCAGCCAACGAGAATACGACAAAAGGACAATACACATAATAGAACCACGGATTATAAAACTATCGACTGTGGAAGGACTTTGGAGTAAACGACAAGCGATGTAGTTCTACTACTATTAGAGGAACTTGAATATTGCCCACCTATTTTGCAACCAGTGGTTCATAAATATACACATTCAAACAAAAGTCTTTCTCCACCTAACAACGAACCAAAACAAAACAGTCCAAAAAGCAGCATACCTTTATGTTTCACTTTCTAAATGTCTTTGATTTAATACTTCTTCGCTTCCGCTTGAAAGTGGTGTTCTGTGTTACATTTTATATCATAATAATTTTACATTGCCCTTCTTTTTCTCCGTTTTCACAGTTTTTTCATAAAGTTTTATGGCCGTCAGTGTCATATTGTTTGATAAGTATGACGCCACTGTATCTAACATTATCTTGCATATATTTGATGCATCATAGTTCTATGTTTCTTTTATTCTAATTTTTTATTTTACATGCAGTGAATGTAGCTAGCCAGACAAGAGCTTACCTGTAGAGCAACCGCATCAAATTTCCTGGTGAAAATTCACGATACTCGCTTAATTGGTTTTCAACCTTTTTACTAAGCTGTATTTTGTAATGTGATTTGAAAGTGGGTCGGTATATTTGTGTTTGATTTGCTTTCTGATCAGCTGCTGGTTAAAAGTAACTGTATTACCAGAATATGTTTATTTGGCATTCTGCTTCTATTGTTATAATAATTAATCTTATTCCCAACAAGTCAAAAATTAAAACGGGGGTTTGGTGAACTGATTAGTCGGACTAGAAATATTCTTTCAAATGAGTTTAATGACTCCAGTTGTGACGTCATATATACTGATTTTATTTTTTTATCCAGAAAAAACAAATTTATATTTAAAACAATGACCCCCTGCAAATTGTTTATCGCAAAATGAAACCTTTATTTTCTAAATGGCTCGTGGTCCCATGGTGATTATATAAAACTTGTTTTATATAGGACGACTTAACAACATTATGTGATAAAATGACTAAATATTTATATGAAATTACAATTTGGGATAAGTGATGTTTTTTAAATTGTGTCGTATATAGTCAATAAAGTCAAAAGGAATATTGTAATAGATACATGTCTTTCCGTAACTCGCCTGTCAGTCGCACATTAGGTTGCAAAATTAACAGGCCCGCCAGAACGGGGATCATACTCGACAGGTCTGAAAAACGTAAATAGCTTTTACATTTTCTAAGAGAATTATTCCAACCCCATAAACTACTACAAGGTGTCAAAAATGTTGCTCAAACTGTGAATATAGGCAAACAATCTTGTCCTGTCCGCTTGACCTTTGATTTAAATATTTATTACGGACCAAGCACAACTGTGTATTTTGGAGCACGTGTTTATTTTTTTAACATCATGAGATATACTCACCTCATAGAGCAAACCTGTACACAGTTTATGTATTACATTCGACCTTAACACAACCCATATAGTAGATGGATCCTCCTATATGCAAATTCCTAATAAAAGGTCGAGACAGTACAGGTCAATGTTGTTTGCCTATACAAGGTGTTTTAGAATAAAACAATGATTAACACTTCTCACCAATAGCTGTAAAAGGCCATTTACAAACATTTACCGAGTTTCTTACAGGTACCATCCACCATTTTTGAAAATGTATCACGAAATACATTCAATATATTGTTTATGACAATAAAATTAAAATATTCATTAATATATATAATTATGAACCAAACGTTGGGAATAATCAAAACCTGAAAAGTAAATAATGGGTATAAAACTACTAAATAATAATTCACACGTACAACAGTATATTTTGGTGGAACCTATTTGAAAAGGTAGCTCATATTCAAAACACTTTGGTCGCTAAGATAAAATGAAATGAAAAAATCCCAAACCTAAAAATAAAGTATGTGGTCATACAAAATAGTTATATGATATTTCATCATTTCATTGTAGGATTGGCTACAATCATTTACCAAATGATAAAACTAATGAGGCTTAAAACAATATATTTAAGCAAACAGCGTTGATCTGTCCGCAGCCAAATGCTTGTAGATGATTCGTAACCCACAATACCTGTAGCTGTCGTTAGTTAAGGTCAGGTATATATAGGATAGCATGCAGTTATTCCCAGACTTAAGATAGATGATTCGTAACCCACAATACCTGTAGCTGTCGTTAGTTAAGGTCAGGTATATATAGGATAGCATGCAGTTATTCCCAGACTTTAGATAGATGATTCATAACCCACAATACCTGTAGCTGTCGTTAGTTAAGGTCAGGTATATATAGGATAGCATGCAGTTATTCCCAGACTTTAGATAGATGATTCATAACCCACAATACCTGTAGCTGTCGTTAAAGGTCAGGTATATATAGGATAGCAGGCAGTTATTCCCAGACTTTAGATAGATGATTCATAACCCACAATACCTGTAGCTGTCGTTAGTTAAGGTCAGGTATATATAGGATAGCATGCAGTTATTCCCAGACTTTAGATAGATGATTCATAACCCACAATACCTGTAGCTGTCGTTAGTTAAGGTCAGGTATATATAGGATAGCATGCAGTTATTCCCAGACTTTAGATAGATGATTCATAACCCACAATACCTGTAGCTGTCGTTAGTTAAGGTCAGGTATATATAGGATAGCAGGCAGTTATTCCCAGACTTTAGATAGATGATTCATAACCCACAATACCTGTAGCTGTCGTTAAAGGTCAGGTATATATAGGATAGCATGCAGTTATTCCCAGACTTTAGATAGATGATTCATAACCCACAATACCTGTAGCTGTCGTTAAAGGTCAGGTATATATAGGATAGCATGCAGTTATTCCCAGACTTTAGATAGATGATTCATAACCCACAATACCTGTAGCTGTCGTTAGTTAAGGTCAGGTATATATAGGATAGCATGCAGTTATTCCCAGACTTTAGATAGATGATTCGTAACCCACAATACCTGTAGCTGTCGTTAGTTAAGGTCAGGTATATATAGGATAGCATGCAGTTATTCCCAGACTTTAGATAGATGATTCATAACCCACAATACCTGTAGCTGTCGTTAGTTAAGGTCAGGTATATATAGGATAGCATGCAGTTATTCCCAGACTTTAGATAGATGATTCATAACCCACAATACCTATAGCTGTCGTTAAAGGTCAGGTATATATATGATAGCAGGCAGTTATTCCCAGACTTTAGATAGCCGAATGATCGAGGGTGTACAGATTTTTACATAATGTTATGATTTTGGTATACGGCGAGTCTGTACATAACCAATCGACAATTTAAACAATATGTGGAAATTGAATCATGTCATACCCAGATCCAGACATGGTTTGTTCCAATATTTGACCCATGAATGACGTCAAAAGTGTTTGAGATGACATGTTATTCACTTAATTATTCTTTTGACAATAATAAGAGATGTATCAGATTGCCTGAAGGGTCCAGTTGTTTTCAATGTCCGTAACCATTTAATGACGAATGTATGTCAAAAAGTAGATTGAGGCCAAACTATGGGACCATTGATAAAGTGGCGACATTCCTTTTTTGTTAAGCATCTACACGTGACAGCATTTATTGGTTGTCCCAGCGACTGAAAATATATTCATGACAAAATTTCTTTCAGGATCAATAAATCAAAAACGAGATTTTCTAGAGCATTCTAAATGTACGAAGCGTGCGTCCGTCAGTAAACTTTATTCTCCTCCGAAACTACTGGGCCAATTGAAACCAAATTTGCTGTGGAAGGTCCTTGACTGAGTCTAACTATAGTTTGTTCAAATCATGAAAATCGGATATCCAAAATGGTAGCTGCTATTAAAATAAACAAAATCTAAAAAATCTTCTCTGGAACCGCTCATTGGAGGCAAAAAACTGATGTGTTATTTGGATTCTACATAGTCTTAACCTTAAAGTTGGTTCATTTCGTGAAATTTGGTTGAATAATAGATTATGCGTTAAATTTGTCTCAAATTTTACAAATTTTAAAAAAAAACAGCTTTAAATTGCTACAATTTGACTATTTATAAAAATAATGACATGAAGTTTCCAGATTTGATGTTCGTTTGACATGGTCTTCGAAACCTGGTAAACAAAGTCCCTACTTCAGATGGGTTCCAGCAGACATGACAATTTTCGTCCAGAGGTGTGGTTCAAAACTATTAAGCTCTAACTATTTATATTAAAATTTGTGGTCCAATAAAACACATTTAATAATAAGCCATTTATACTAATCTGAAATGTCTGTGACCAGTTCGTGTAAGTATTTAAATGTAGTCTTTATTGGCATTTTACTAGTGTTGTAGGGTGTTCTCAGTTGCTTGGGCAATTTATGTTTAGCTAAAACAAGAGACCAAAAGGACCTGAAAAACCTAGTAAATAATGGCTGGTGGAATTGCTTTATTCCATTTACACACCTGTGATATGTATATAACATTTCATATAGACAAACAACATTGACCTGTCTGCTTGACATTTAATTTATTTATTATAGACCAGTTAATTTATGTGTAGTGAAAACGTGTTTATACCCTCCGCAAACTAGTTTGAAAGGGTACATAGAAATCACCATGTCTGTCTGTGTAAAATTGTGTCCAAATCATATCTCATAGGTGCTTTCGACAACTGTCATAGAACTTCACATGAAAAATCTTCATGGTTCAAAGGTGTGTCATGACCTTGAACCAAGGTCATATCGTAAAGGTCAAGGTCGTGGGAAAATGTTTAATGTTGGGGCAGATGGTATCTGGCTCTCAAAAACCCATTCCAGTTTTATTTCGTCTACACCAAGGGACACATACTGTACATTCTTTATGTAGTAACTACTCATGCATTTGGATGGATCATATTATAAGAATATTCATAATGACAGGTCAAGTAAACAGGCGAATGGTGTTTGCCTATTCTAATTCAGTTTTTTTATTTGACACTGCATGGCGAGTATAATTTACCAACAAAGAGAGCTAATTCTTACTTTCTTCATAAAATTGTGAATGCTATCTGTTCTAGCGCCATAATGTTAACATTATAGTATCTTTTGATTTGTATAAAACCAAATAAATCAAAACAATAGCAAATTGTGTATGATCCTAGAGTGAGACAGTTTTTCAATTCACTTACTGAAAGTCACAGGTTTTTTTTCCAAGCACTCCGATTTCCTCCTCATCCAGGCTTGTAGCATAAAATTGTCCAAAAAGTAGAACAGTAAAACACACATATACCAGTCCATGTCCAAATTACTTTTAAAAAAAAAATATAATTCAAAACTGTCAAATTAGGTTAATCATGTGACCTTACACCAGGGAATGGAGGCTGGAAGCTCTGGAAAGATAAGCACCTGCTATTAGCTAGCTACACCCGTCACATAAGACTTGATTAAAGTTAAACATAAGGTGGACAAAAGACAGAAAACTGATAATCAATGAAAACAAACAAATTAATCTCCATGTCAAAATCACAACACCAAAGCAAAGTAAAAACTGTTAAGATAAGTTAAACATGTAAACTTCCACTAGAGAAGTCAGATTGGGTGCTCCGGAAGGGTAAGCGTCTCCTGTTTAGCTAGCTGCATCCGCCACATGTGGGACATCAAATATATTCAGTGCATTTTGGAAACAGAGATATTATACTGATCAACAATATTGTGATGACAGCCATAAGACTTTTTGATGGCTTTTATAAGCCTGGACTTGCAATATTCCAGCATATGGTTCAGGTGAGCTGAAAGGCCAAAGTAATCAAACCACATTTACAACACATTTTATTTCAATAAATAACATAACTATATAACAGTTATAACTGGAATATATCACCTGAATCAGATTGACTGTCACTATCATTATCATCCAACAAGTTTATAGACACTGATTTAAAATTTTCAGGATTTACAAAAGTATCACACTCCTCTGGCTTCTTGTCCTTCACATATATATCCCTCACATCAACTGGATCCCCTCTCTGTTCTTGATGATTCTGTAAATCACTACCACCTTCTGATTTGATTAAATCTGAATCTTTGTTAGTTTCTTTTCTAATTGATGAAACTGGTTTTGAATTAAAGTCTATTTCTAAATTGTCTTGACTTCTTGATTTTAAGTCTATTTCTAAATTGTCTTGACTTCTAGATTTAAAGTCTATATCTAAATTGTCTTGATTAATGGATTTACTGTTTTGAGTTTCAATTTGCGTATCTAGTTCTACTTTATTTGAACTATAATCTTCCTGTATTGCATCAATATCATTAAAAACACCGAGTCGTTCAGCAGCGGGACTAGAAACACGGAAAAATGTATCATCTTCCGTAGGTCTGAATATATCCTCAAAGTCCTCATTTAAATGGTCTTGATTTAAACCCACAGCCAGAGGATCTGGTAAGCTAGCATTTGAACTATCATTATCAGTTTTTTTCTTTTGGTCTCTTTTGGATTCAAGAAGTATGTTTTCAAATGCCTGCATATCGGTACTACCAGGCAAACTAAAACGTCCACCTGATGCTATAGAGCTATGTCCATCTGTTCTTTCTAGTTCATGTATACTCCGGTCTTTTTCGAGTCCTCCTGGCATTATGCGTAAGTTTGGATTTTCCCTATAGAAAAAACAGATTTGTACATAGTTTAAATAGTACATTTACTGGTATTTAGTTTCAACAAGCAAATTCAATGAATTAGGGTCCCCCACCAGCAGATCTTTTTTTTTCGTGATTTGCACTTATGTTCAAAGGACAATAACTCCAGGAAAATGAGCAAACAAAGTCAGGTTAACGATATGTGCATCTCCTATTTCATGCAATGGTGTTTATAGTTTTGGAGAATTTGCAAAGACAAGAATATTGGATAGACAGATGGATGACTACACAAAAGAAAGGATGGATGGAAACTAAAATTTAATATCCCTCTCTTTCTTCAAAAGGTGGGGGATAGTAATCATACATAATAACAAACGCACAATATAGGATTCTGGTACAAGAGTGATATACTTATAAAAACCAGTCTCTGATATATACATACATTGTATTGTGTATACAATGTACATGATAGGAGACAAAAGAAAATTTAAACAAAATGTATAATAAATGTTAAACAAAAAAGGAAAAAAGAAAAAAAAAGAAATTTTTGGAAAAAGCAGTTTTCAACATTTAAAGCTAGAGTAATCTGTGACAGAGAAACCCAACAGTCAAAATTAATTCCAACTCTGGAAGTAGGCAAAAGTTGGAACAAGCAGAAATTGTCTTGGATTCTAGCTAAGTAACAGTCAATTGATGGATCATCAACCACGCCCACAATGGTCAAACAAATGCCCGGCATGCTTGAATTACACACAAAAAGAATGAAAACTTGGCCTTAATTGTGCCATTTAATGGGGTCACTGACACTAGTACATCATTAGGTGCTGTGATGCTGCATTGGTACCGTGATAGTGGCAAGTGTCTGAACATTGTGGGCATGGCTGGCGATACGTCAAATCCAGTTCTCTGGAACCTTGAATGTTTTACTCACACTATAATGTGATTCATTTATAACTTACATTTTAACACCTAGTCGAAGCTCTAGTAATGTTTTAATACATAACTTACATTTTAACACCTAGCCGAAGCTCTAGTAATGTTTTAATACATAACTTACATTTTAACACCTAGTCGAAGCTCTAGTAATGTTTTAATACATAACTTACATTTTAACACCTAGCCGAAGCTCTAGTAATGTTTTAATACATAACTTACATTTTAACACCTAGTCGAAGCTCTAGTAATGTTTTATAATATAACTTACATTTTAACACCTAGCCGAAGCTCTAGTAATGTTTTAATACATAACTTACATTTTAACACCTAGTCGAAGCTCTAGTAATGTTTTAATACATAACTTACATTTTAACACCTAGTCGAAGCTCTAGTAATGTTTTATAATATAACTTACATTTTAACACCTAGTCGAAGCTCTAGTAATGTTTTATAATATAACTTACATTTTAACACCTAGTCGAAGTTCTAGTAATGTTTTATAATATAACTTACATTTTAACACCTAGTCGAAGCTCTAGTAATGTTTTATAATATAACTTACATTTTAACACCTAGTCGAAGTTCTAGTAATGTTTTAAGGTTCTGTAATGTTGTTCTCAGATCTGTCGTTCCAAGTCCACAACCAAAACGTAACTGTAGTAAATATATTTCATCAATTTGACAGAATAACAATAAAACTTTGATAGTGGTTTATCTTCTAACATTTCTGATACTGAGGGACAGATAGATAAATGAATCACCAAGAAACACCATTCTTCACAAATTTTAATTGATTTGCCAGTCTTCAACATGTTCAAAGTCATTATGTTTGCTTTTGAAATTGTGATTTGGAGATTTGTCCCCTCAAAACATCCACCTCTAAATCTATAATTTTATGACTGATGTTTTAAAGACAGGAAGAGAAAAGTAAAAGGACAATGATTTCATCAGTTTTTGAATTGAGCTAGTGAAAATAAATAGTGTTAACACATCAATTATAACTGCTTCATTAGCTCAATGGTACAGCATCCACCTCAAGAACAGGAGGTTGTGTGTTCAAATCTTGACCAGGTCATATACATTTAAGATAATTATATGCTTTCTTGCCTGGCACTTGAATAAGACAGTAAAATGTAAATAATGTGATGGAGGGAGTGGCAAGCCTGTTTGTGGCAACCGTGTGAGCTAGCACATTAACATCTCCCTGAGTGAGTACAAATACAAAGCATACCACAAAAAACAAGCAAATCTCATACATACACAATCTTATCAACCCTTAGAGATTAATAAACTTTCTCTCAATGTGAATAGCTGAAAATTGCTGATATGACGTAAAACAACATGGCAACCAATCAAAATTGATGATTCAATGTTAAACAATGTAACAACCAATCACCAACTTTAATTAGTGTACAATAAACCAGTTTTTGAGATTTTGGCAATGTTACAACAGCACTTTCTAAATACACACAAAATTGTTGTGTCATTAAATCTAATTTGCCTTAAAATAGATACCCACTAAAATCCATGTAAATGTTTACAGTAACTTAATTACCTGACTAATATTCTTATTAAGTAGAAATACACCATAATTAAACTGGAACTTTTCCTTCCCTTTACTATATAAAGGAAATCTAAAATGAAAAAATATTTTTTTGTTTATATGTGTTTCAAATTGAATGCAATCAGTTTACATTAACAATTGAAATCTGCCAGTCTTGTCACATCTTCAAATTTCCAGAAGTTCCTAGTGTAATAACAAAGGGTGAAATTAAATAAATTAAATTACCTTGCATAGCATTTGAAAAATTTAATACAAAGTAACACATTGTTAAGTTTGTTTTCTGCTAACAAATTGCAGGTACCATAATTGATATGTGGTATTTTTATCAAACTGATCATACAAATGCATTGTGCTAATTCTAGACACAGTCATGTGGACATGTACAATGAGGTCTATGACAAAATAAATGTTATACATCATTTCAGTACAGTACAAAAAATGCTACATTTGTCAAATACCTTAATAAAAATAATTAAACTACTTTTTAACATTTTGATCTGATCAAGCATTGAAATCTGGTCAAAATCATTATGGATTTGTCTAAATTTTACATTCAATTTGATTCAGTTGTAGCAGCATTTAAAAAGTTTAATAAATTCCATGTGGGATTATATCTCTTTTATAAAGAAAACATAAAAAATAATTTAAATGTTTCCTGTGTACATGTTCATAGGTTCGCTTTGGACAAACTTGGCTGAATTAAATACTTACTCCCTATCTTTATCAGCTAGTTTAGTATGTATATGGTCCTTGATCAAAGATCTAGATCCCCGTAACTCCATCGGAAATCTAAGTGGAATGTCTAATACATGTGATATCATCATGGTCAGGTGACATGTGTAACCAAGGGAAACAGCAATCATTGTATCGTCTTGACCTATCAAAAATGAATAGTGAAATCTCTGATATTTTAAACTGGCTGCTAGTGGTATAATACAAGATCTAAGGCTTTCTAAATCTTGAGCCAAAACCTCTCTCTGTCACAGTCCATTGTCTTTTTTTTTTTTTTTAAATTACAATTTGTATGTCTGCGGAAATACATGTAATAAAATTCTCAATATTTATATTTCATATTAAACAAATTATAAATAATATGAAAGAACTCAACAATCAACAGACTGCAAGTGGAGGTTTTATTTTGATCGACTAGTTTCGCCGGTGAAGTCCCGGCGTCATCAGGCGTTCTTTCATATTATTTATTATTTACCTAGAAAGACTCTATTGAATCCAATTAGGATCCAACAACGGACTCTAACAACACAATTAAATAACAGGGTGTTCGTTCACTTTATTATTGGTTCATATTAAACAGTACAAAGTAATTTTACACAAACATCAGAACCTGTCTAAAACACTATAAACAGCTGTTTTTACTAAAATTCAGACATTGCAGCAACTTTTTTGTGGATTTAAAATCATTTCACAAGATAGTGTCCTGCCTGCTTGTACTTGCTAGCATGGACTTCTGGACTACAAAGTAAGGTAGCCACATGCAAAGCTGACCATTTAAGCAGGTAAACATACAGTAACCACCTAGCCATACTTGCTCCTTGATCAATTATCACTTACATTTACAAGCAATATACAACACTTCAATTGTCACACAATTATAACACATTTAATTTTTTAACCCCCTTGCAGTGATTTTGTTTGGCTAAACTTACTACTTCCCAATTTGACCATTAAAATTCCCAAAATAACAGTGATACACTAGCAAAATAAACAGTTGACCTTATAAAATTTTATATATATTCACAATAGGACATCTATGCATTAAGGAACTTATCTACTTTGAGCATGTCATAATGTAGTTTACTACCTTCTAGAAATGCAATTTATCCATTAAATCTTAAAGGCAGAAGGCAGTTCTTTAAAAATGTAACAAAATCACTGCTCTATCAACCTTTAACATTCTATGATCATATAATGAAATACATGTATATGCAATTGTAACAAATATCCATATACATGTACATACCCTGAAAATCTTCGGAGTCCGGAAGTCTGACGTTAGTTACCATCAGCTGTTGTTTTTTATTCTTAAAATGAAATGAAATGAATTTAAGAACCACTTATTTCAATATTCAATGTTTTCTCTCATCCACTAGCTGAAAGTTTCCAAGAGTTTAAAAAACAGACAAAAATAGCAGTGCAGTTTTCAAAGCAGTTTGTATGTGTAAATTGTGTGAAACAAAGGCTGTTTTAACCATACAAATTTGCTTGCTGTCTGTTCATATAGAACAAAACAATGTTTTATTGTTTCTTAAACCTTGGTGGTATCTTGGTGGCCAAAAGGTCTAAAGCAGATACATATACTCACAGTTTCTCATTTATCGGACAGAAAACCTTGGGTTTTAACAGGGTAAGATTTTTCTGTCTTACCCTAGGTTAAAGACAAGCTACACTTGCTATGATGTCCCAATATTGTATTGTGATGTCAGCAATCTAGATATTGATATAGATATTGCAAATGCAAACAACATACCTTTATGCTAAGTTTTAGGATAGTTTTCACTATAAAACCTTTACAAAACAGGAGAAAAAATTTGGATGAGATTTCTCTGTTTCCACTACAAAGCAGGGATGTGGGGATGTGTTTTATTAATGGTAGTCTCTCACTGCCTATAGTAAGTTTAAAATGCTGATCTGACAAATCCTAGTTTGAAAGAAAGCTTGTTAGTTTACTTGGTAAAGGTTAGTGGTTTTCTCTGTTTATTCCACTTTCCTCCACCTTTCCAAAACTCTTCTTGAAATAAGAATCTTGACTGGGGCATTAAAAGCCCCTACTCCACTCTATTTGGCATATATAATCCATAAAAAATGTGTGCTGTATTCCACATAGAATACATAAGTTTTTCTAAGAGAAAGGTGCCTGACATACCTCTGTTAATGGATATATGTAAGTAGCTAGTTCATTGATCAACTGTTTTCTATATGACAGGTGACTGACATACCTCTGTTAATGGATATATGTAAGTAGCTAGTTCATTGATCAACTGTTTTCTATATGACAGGTGCCTGACATACCTCTGTTAATGGATATATGTAAGTAGCTAGTTCATTGATCAACTGTTTTCTATATGACAGGTGACTGACATACCTCTGTTAATGGATATATGTAAGTAGCTAGTTCATTGATCAACTGTTTTCTTCTAATCCATAACTGTGCACTTTCTTTTATAAGACTTTCTCTGAAAAAAGTCATGTAAAATGGTCACAGTAACTTAAATGTTTGTGATATTATTTCAATGCTGGTGTTTTCAAAATAATCAACCTGAAAGTTCAGCTAGTTTAGATCATTTTTAGAGATTTTTGGAGATAAAAGTGACTCAAAATAAATAAAAACTTGTAAAATTATACAGTTTTGACTTTAAAAAGATAAGGATGACTAATAAAAACAAAATATGGAAGATTACTATCATAAATGGCATATTCTAGTATTCTAGTGGCATATTTGACATGCACCCAAAATTGACTGAAATTCCATAGATTGGCCTCTTAGTGATTGGTAACCATGGACATGACAATATAAATTTTTGCATGTGGCTTTTCATTTTGTTTTTTTATGTGTATTGATCAATTCTTTGCAATATCATCAAAATCTGAGACACATGATTTCCAAAATATAGCCAAATCATCTAGTCCTTACAGAGAATGGCTCTTTAAAGTCACAAACAGATTTGAAACCAAGCTGTCAACATGTAACATACTACTAGACCATACCTGCCAACCCTATTTGAAAGTTTGGAGGAACACAGCGCCAAAGGCGCTGTATCGAGACACGGAAGGTGTCGAGGGGGAGAGTGCGGGAGGGGTGCCCCCTTTTTTAAATTTTGATGTAAAATGGTGCATTCTGGTGACTTTAAATTGTAAAATTCAATGCTATATTTTTTGTGAAATAATCAAATTTAATTCTTTTAAATCAACAATGAACCAAATACCAAATTGATATGAACATAACATAAAATTGTGTAACATTAAAATGCATTTATGTACAAAATCTGATAACACCATTGTCGTCACTTGAAGTTTGGAAAAAAGATGAAATTTTCGAACTTTCTGCTACTGCTCCATTGTTTTTATGTTTCACGGTTTCAATATGTCTCTTTATGTCTGTTAAGCCTCCATGTGAAATAGTAAAGTCCAAGCGACAGAGTTTACAATGAGCAAAATAGCAACTACGTGTCGAACTCGCGATGATTCCATTGAATTCTTTTGAATAAGAATCCCTAAATTTTTGCCTTTGTTTCAACGATTTGTTATTCTTTTTCGGCGATTGATCGGCATCCATAAAGATAAACAACTTCTGTTTAATCACCACCGTCGTGTATAAATTTGCAATTGATCAGTCTGGATCCGATCGTTCAGAAGATTTACAGTTAAATAATAAACTTATAAAAGCATAAAACATGATCTAGCACAACAAAGATGTAAATCATTAGTTTTCTCCGAAATTTATGGAAGAGCTCGTTTGTTTTACATCAGTTAATATAGGCTTAAGTGGATCTTCTAGACAACTTAAAATAGTTAGTTGGATATGACGAATGTATTCACAAGATGCAGTGCATTTCGTCGAGCAAGGTCTTAAGTAAAGTTCAAAATGAAAACGAAAAGAGGAAAAACAGGAAATCTAACATTTTTACGGAAAACGGAACAATTAGGCACAAATCCGGAACGCGGAATTAGAGTCTCAAAATCGGAAAAGTTCCGCGAAAATCGGAATGGTTGGCAGGTATGCTAGACTAAGCCCCTATTTGTTAGTTTCCATACCTGCTTTGATGATAGGATTTCATTCTCTCATGAAATTGTTCTTTTTCTTTTTCTAATACAGATAATCTTTCTTTCAGGGACTTTTCTGCATAAAAATAAGTAGTTTATAAAATTTTCAAAAATATGAAAAACTACAATTGTATACATGTCATTTAAAACCCAAGGATGAAAACAAAATTCACTCTGAAAGTACACACTCAAGAAAGTTGTGTAAAAACATAAAATATAACTTTACTCTTAAAAGGAAAGTGGTGTAAAAACTAATAACTGAACTCTTCAACTAACATTATACATGTATACAAGCTTATGAGTGTTTAAGGTTTTGAGATTTTTTGTGGAACTCTTCTGCAAGTATAAGTATAAGTTAAGAATGCTCAATATATACCCGCTGTCTTTAAAGCAAGAGTTTAATTTAATACAACTGATGGTGTGTCTGTTAAGAAAGCACAGCAGACCACTTATTTTCAATATTTCTTAAGAGAAATTCCTGAATTCATTTGAAATGATTAGTTTTGAATTATCTCGATATCTTGCAAAGTTCCATTGCTGAGACTTCTTAATGTTTCAAAATGGTGATGTAATGCGGGAAATTCCACAAATTTTAAACTCGACCAGGATACAGATTGTTGTGTTGAAGTAGTTGAATTTTTGTAGTTTGATTGGTTTTAGAATTATGTACACACATTACATGCATTATGTATTGTAAAAGCGAAAAAGCTGTGCTTTCTAATATATGCTGAATGAGTCATTTTCATAATTGTACCATAAGGGCATTATCAAAAGGTTTAACTGAATAAAATAAATTACTTCTCTGTTCTGTGGTAGATAATAGTTTCACACTTTCATCTTTTTCTGCCTGAAGCTTTGACATTTGCCATCTAAGCTCATTCTTCAACTGACTAACTTTTAATAATAATTCTTCTTGTGTTGACATCTAAAACAAAAGTAAATCATGAAAATGCAGTAATATGTGCAATTTGTCTATCAAGAGTTACCTCTCTTTGATCATTACTAACAATTTTCCAATAAATTATAGAACATGGCTGGATAACTATAAAACCTATTTTTACAATATAACATATACGCATTAAGTATTCATTACCTCTAGAATAGCTTCAAGTTACCCAGCTGGGTAAAGATTCAATAAAATCAGCAGCTGCCTAGATAACTAAGTTTGTAGAGCACTAACTTAAAGTAGTGAAGGTCCCAAGCCAAAGCCCCAGCCTGGTTCCATATTTTCTCTGACCTGTTACAAACATTAAGGGTGGAATGTAGTGGAATAATGGTGCTTTATGCCCAGATTCTTTCACTTATATTGGGGCAGTAATATAGAGAACAAGAGTACCCAGAGAAACACCTACCTACAACAAGAGAACTGACAAACTTTTACATACTAGTATCTGCCAATGTGGGATTCCAACCTTGGCAGTGAGAGGCAATGTGATCTGTAAACATATGACCACTCAATAACCAAAGTCCTACCATTATGGAATCTAAACCAAAGTCATCTCTGGTTTCAATCTTTGTAATTTCCATATTACATTGAGTAGCATGGTTTTTTAGGTTATGTCTACCATAACATAAGACATGAAGTTTTCAGGTCTCTCTTGTAAGACACTAGCAAGTGACTTTACAATTTATTTATTGATTGAATGGGATTTAATGTCCTAGTCAAGAGTATTTTACTTATATTGAGACATAAAGGTGAAGCGACAGAAATTTTGGTCTTTGCAGTGCACTCAGGGCAATGTGCAGGGAGGGTTCATTTACATATAATGTCTACACTAAAACGTGACATAGATTTTTATGGTCTCTTCCGAAGGACTCCATGACTTCATTTCTAAATGCCAAGTGCTTGGTGAAAAAGCAGTCACTACCTATTTTCAAGTCTTGGCAACTATAGGCCAGGGTTCGAATACATGATCTCCCACATTTGGAGCCAACTGAGCTACCATAGTAATTGAAAATAAGCACGTGACTAACCTTCAATGTTTTCTCTTGTGATGACAGTAGTCTGTCTTCTATGGACTGGTGAACTCGGTTTACTGAGGCTTGGTTCTGTTTTATGGCACGGAGAACTGTATGGATTCTACAAAAATCAGAGTATAAAATAATACACAGATGTACATCTACATGTCACAGCCTAATTCTCCTCTCGGAGAGACTGAAATAAGTAAGCACATCTACATGTAGACTGGAAACCTTGCGAAATCAGCATGGTTAGGCTAGCACAGTAGTACAGCAAAGAAGAAGTTTGTATAATTCATGTAACTTTATTAATGACACTCAAAATGAGTTGAGAGTTGAGTAATAGTGTTTAACGTCCAAGTCAAGAATATTTCACTTAAATCAAGACATTGCCAACTATAAGCAAAGGTTAGAAATTTTGCCTGTGCATTTGGCTAATGGCATTATACAGCAGGCTTCTTTATCATGTCATGCCTACCATGACACGGTACCTTGTTTATTTTAAGTTCCTATCTGAAAGAACCACGACTTTCATTTCGTAATGCCGAGTGCTTTACATAAGAACACTTTCAAGCTGTAACAAAAAAGGCCTGCACTCATCAATAGTTACTATTTAGAAATTATGCAACAAATATTGTAAAATGCTATTCAACATAACTAAGATCCCCAACCATTACTGCAAACAAGTGAAATAATCTGGACTTTGATACAAAACAGCATTTAATCAGTCTAAGTGGTGTGAGTAAGAGTGGAGAGTAGTAATGAAGTCTTATGTCCAAATCAAAATCCTTTCACTAATGTTGAGGAGGTCAGTTCAGCTAAGAGACAAGAGTGCCCAGAGAACACCATAAATCTTCAGCAAGTGAACTGACAACAAACTTTCTCACACTAGGATCTGTCCTGAGTTGGATTCAAGTTGAGGCAGTTAGAGATACTGTGATCTGTAAGCACACACTTTAGACCACTCAATAATAAGGCTTCATGTGTAGGTAAGGGCAATCTAGTTATACCCCCTCAAACTAGATTCAGGGGGGTATATATAGGAACCACCATGTCTGTCTGTCCATCAGTCTGTCTGTCAATCCATATAAAATTGTGTCCGGGCTATATCTCATTAATTCTTTGGACAACTGTCATAAAACCTCACATGAATAATCTTCATGGTCCATAGGTGTGTCATGACCTTTAACCAAGGTCATATCAGAAAGATCAAGGTAGCTGGAAAACATTAAACCCTTGAAGATGTTGGGGCAGGGGTATTTAGCACTCGAGAGACAGTTCTAGTTTATAATTACCTTGATAAAGAACTAGATGTATAGGATGACCTAACTGTACTCTGGTCAACTTGTAAAAATATAGAATGTCTGCAATTTTCTTTCTGCTTAGCTTTCTTCTTTGACTTTTCTTTCTGCAGAAAAAAATTAATATCAGGATAATGATTATGTTAAATAAAAGAAAATTCATATTATTTATTCTTAAAGTGATACACACAGGTTATCTATTAATGACAAATAAACAAACAAACATTTCGCACTTTATTTGATGTTGATAGTTACTTAGATCTTTGCAAGTCACTGTCATAATTACACATAATAAAGTCATCTTGAGATTTTTTTTTATAACTTTTGTGGCGGGCCGAACACGATAGGTGTCTGAGTAGCTCAGTGGGTAGCGTGTCCTGCTAGTATTATGAAGGCCTCAGGTTCAAGTACCGGTTTTGGCTGCTGTGTTTTGTTTTACCTTTCCTGTTACATACGGAGGGATTTCCAACCCTGTGAAGTGGCAGAAGGACAGGTTGGTCCAAGGGTGTAACCTGGTGGTTTTGATTCAAGGGAGTTGACTTAACACTGCAAGAAAACATCCTGATATGCTTATAATGATTTTATATGGAAAACATACATATATATTCAACCATAAGGCGCAAAACACGTGTTCATGTTCTGCATATCTTTTTTATTGTTATACCTCCCGCTTAAAAAGTGGGGGTATATAGTGATAGGGGTGTCTGTCCGTGTGTCCGTCCGTTCTTCCGTCTTTCCGTTACACCTTAGGGTAACTATCTCTTATCTGCAACTCCTCCTAAACCCTTCATGGATTTTCATGAAACTTTCACACAATCTTTGTGATATAATGTAGATGTGCACCTCCTATTTAAAAATTTGATCCGATGGATTTTTTTTATGTGGGGGGAGCGGGGGTATTTTTTGTGAGCTTGTGGCTCACAGTTTTTTAGCTTTATATGTAGTGCCAAAAGCATGTTCATGCTTGTCTTTCATATTTCCCCTAGGTCGTGTGGGTTCTAAATGTTGATTTCCTAAAGTTTGTTTTCCATTCTACAATGATAATAAAATGGTTACCTTTTTATCTGTGATAACTGGTTCTGTGTTGAGTGCTGGGGCCATGAAATATTTATCAAACATTCCAAATATAAGTGTATTTCCGCCATATTTCACTGTTTCCTGGAGCTAATAAAGCAATATTATTATTATTATCATTATTATATTATTAATGTTTTACAAGCCATTCAATTTTCTCCAGGTAGGCAGATACTCGAAAATTTATACATTTTTCTATATTAAAATCCATTGTTTAACTTTACATATAAAAAACAATCAATTTCATTCCATAAGTATTCAACAATTTTGAATCACACTCTTGACAGAACCTAGTGTGAATAGTTTGTCATTTCACTTGCCAAAGGTCAGTAGTTGTCCCTGGGCACTCAAATTTCCTCCACCATTCATTAATAACTGACCAATTTAATACATGTACAACTGAAAGTATCTTAACTGGGCATAAACACAATTACTCCACACTTCTCTCCCTTGTATTCTTCAGGTTTATAAAGGGAGATAATTCAGAAGTATATTGTTAAAGTAATTACACACTTGCTTTCTTTCATTGGATATGGCACTATCTTAACAAAGGAAGATGCAATTATTTTAAACCGGTTCTAGAACAGGGATCTCATTTTGAGTTTTCTAATGTTAAATAGTTTCATATAATTGTAGTGTATATATACATTCTAAATGGAAATGAAAAAAATTAAAGGAATATTGAAAACTTTCAAAATTCAGAGGTAAAATTGGTACCGGGGACCATTGCAAATCATGATTACTTGATTATATGGCTTACTTTGTCTGATGTAAAAATCAGTCCGGTTAAGTTGACCTGCCAGTCTAACAGTAATATAAACCTGTCCTCTACATCAACCCAAACTTTAACATTTACAGCTAACAAGTTAAGGAATAATACTATACATAATAATGTGATTGACGTATCTCCAGTCAAGCCTTTTATGTTCCTACACTGGCCGCCATCACAGTACCAAAGCAACATCACGGCAGCTAATGACATACTAGTATCAGTAACATCATTAAATGACAAAATTCAGGTTATTTTTGCATTCCTTTTGTGAGTAATTCATGCAAGCCGGGCCTTTGTCACAACATTGTGGGCGTGGCCGGTGATACATCAATTATATGATGTCCTAATGACAGACCAGAAGAATGAAAACTGACCACCATGTATAATAATCCTTATAACATAAGACAACAAATTATGACCATGTAATGGCAGTTATTATTTATATGTAATTTAAGGCCAAGCATAAAAATATTTCATGGCAATGCAAACAAATTGAAATTATGTATGGCTAAATGTACTTGTAAAATTTTAATTTAACAATGTAATGATAAGAACAAACACCAACATCTTCAGATACTGTGATTTTATTATAGGCTGTATTGTGATGTTCAAGCTTTCTGTCTGAGGTGGCCTTCATGGTGATGAGTTCATGACCTGTTTTTTTTTACAACGGTGATGAGCTGATATTTTAGAACTGACTGTAATGTATGTGATATATGTAGTGAGAACTTAGATCAGGAAAATAGTTGCCTGCTATAGGTCCTAAAATGTATTTTATATACAATACTAAAGGATACATTTTGATTTGGTATCTAAATCTTTCTCAAACCGACTTATATCAAAACTCTGCCATGAGGGATTCTGTAAATAAAACAAAACAATCAAGCATCTAGACACTGTAAACATGTTTATGAGTGGAAATTTTCCTGAAATCATATTGTTGGTATTTCGTGAGGAAGTTATTTCAAATTCACCCATTCTTTTGTCGTTGCAAGGTCTTATCTTAATTTGTGAGGGGAAATTTTCTGTATTTTTTCAAATTCCTGAAAATTGTGAAAATTTCCAAAAACGAAATTAACCACATTTACAGCATAATTGTATAACAAAAGCTCAAAGTGTAATAGACATTACAAGTTAACAAAAGTTCTGACAGCCATAGGTTTTGTCTGATATATGTTATTGATACACAAGTTGACAGGATTATTTAATTGATTGAATGAGGTTATACAGTACAGGCCTGTCGAAAGTTAAACACTGAGCTTAAGAATTAGTGTCGAATTGGCAGCTAATCTTGCCTCCTTGTTAACTATATCTTGGCAGCAGGTATTTATCTTTCGGCAGTTTTTCGTCATTAGCTATTCATGTCTCAGTCAAACTTGGCAAGCGAGCTTAGATACTTTTTCACTTATATTGAAACATCACCAGTTATAGGTTAAGTGATAGAAATTTTTTACCCTTGCAGTGTGTTCCAGGCAGAGAGGTGTCTATCATGGTGAGCTAATGTGCATCACTTTTTAGGTCTCTTCTGAATTTGCCTATAGTTCTTGGGCAAAGAACAGTCACTACCCTTTTTCAAGTCTTGATTAGACTCGGCCTGGATTCAAACTCTGACCTACAGAATGTCAAGTGAGCACTCTACCAACTGAGGTATTGCAATGACGTAAGTTGACAGAAATTGTTGAATGAAATTTTTAACTTTCTTACATGTACTGTGCAATTAATGGAGGTTTTTTTTTTTTGGTAAAAATAAAGTTGAAGCTTAGGGGATGCATTAATTACATGAGTAAATCATTTTCAAAATTTTCCCTCCTTCTGTTGACTTTTGATACATGTTTCTGATGTAAACATTTGAACCAAAAGTTGATATATTTGAGGACAAAATAAAGATGTATAGACAAAATCATGCAAAATATGGCATATAAAATTAAGGTACTACACCTTTTTAGACATTTTTGTCTTGTCTTTAGTTTCATAATACAGAAGTGTTAAAATCAGCTTTCATGCATTAAAATGTTTGGGGTTTTTTTTTATATATATTTTTCCTTATATACACCTCAACTTCTAAGGCTAGAAGTATCTAGTTGCTTCTTATATAATGCTATTGTGTAGTGTATTGAAGATTTTATAGTAACCAAATACATAAATATGTAATGTCAATCAGGGTTCGTACAGACCTTTTGACTCCAAATTTAAGGACTTTTTAGGGTCTTTTTGGTTTCTTGTTTGCAAATTTAAGGCCTAATCAGAGGGAAATTTTAGCAAAAAAGTATTGGTCCAAAGACAATCAAATTAATAAAACCATTATTTACGTGTCCATAGTAATGACACTTGAAGTGGAGGTTGAAGTTGGGTGTTCCGTTGGGCCAGGTACCTTTAAATTGCCCATTTCACCGTAACTTATCAATTAATTATTTATTTATATCAGTCTATTTGCAACCACTTAATATCGAAATACAGACACCTAACTGGCCAAATTCAAGGGCTTTTTAGGGCCTTCAGAATAAATTCAAGGGCTTTTTAGGGTAAGACTTGTTTTAGGGTCTTTTTATGGCAAACCTCAAAATTTAAGGACTTTTCCAGGCCTGTACGAACCCTGTCGATAATCTCTCCCCCACCTCTTTCTCTCTCAAATACTAGTGAATGATAACTTACTAGACTTCCAGTTATTTTCTCACTTGTATAAAAACCTGCAAGATAAGCATAATAACATTATAGAACTTTGCAAATTAGTCACAAACATTAGAAAGTACATGTATTGAAAAGTATGGTAATTTTCAATCAAAATACCAACGACAAAGGGTAAGCCACCTTACCACACTTCTCTCAACCTCACCTCACTTCACCTCTGACCCCAAGTCTCTTCATCTCACCTCACTTTACCTCTGACCCCAATTCTCTCCATCTCACCTCACCTCACCTCTGACCCCAATTCTCTCCACCTTGCCTCACTTCACCTCTGACCCCACATCTCTCCACCTCACCTCACTTCACCTCTGACCCCACTTCTTTCCACCTTACCTCACCTATCCTCTTCATGCCCAGTGGCACATAAGGCCCTAATACACCTTCTATCAATATCTAAAACTTGCTTAAACTTCACATTCACCTTGTGTATTTAACACTAATAACAGCCATGGATTTCAAAATAAAGGATTATAAATTTCTATGGTAATTCTGAATAATCCAACAAACTATCTTAAATGATTTTTTGGCTAAAAAAATACACATTGCCAAATTACACTATATGCACCCATATACTTGCATTTCACATTTATAGAATTATGGTATTAGCCTATTAGGAGCAACATTTCTGAAAATATTACCTAGTATATTTGCAAATTTGTTAAAAAAGGTTACTTCTTGAAACAAAATAAATCTGAGAAATAAAAGTAACTTATGGCAATTTTGGCTAGCAAGAATGGAAACATAACATGCTAACACAATCTTTAATTTGAGAGTTCCTTTCATGTCACAAACACACACACTAGTGTTGAACAATCAGAACAGTTTCAGAATCGATCATTGAACAAAATTAGTGGACTAAAACTGATTGATCATCAATTAATCGAAAGTCAAGATTTTACCATGTTTACCATTAATGTTTTTCAATGATAGAGTGCATTTACATATGTAGCCTTATATGTCTTATATTTGCTGCTATATTGTGCTAATATGGTTGCCGTCCTATTCACTTTAGTCGAGTTGTTTCTCACAACTAATGGTCGGATACAGGTGCAGTCGTTTTTTGGGATTGTTTTCTTTGCCTTTTTTTGGGGGGGGGGGGGGTGTTTTGTATCATTTTCTACTATTGAAGTACCTTTTTCGGCAGTGCACCCTGCTTACCGAAAACTGATTCAGCTTTTATTATGCTTTTAGAAACAATTCAATTTTTCAATTGTCGCCAATAATTGTTTCAGCACCATTACACACATACCATACACATTTATGCTGGACTTATGATGATCATAATATATATGGTCTATTCCTGTTTTACCTGGTAACTTTGGATCTGAGTGAAGTGTAAAGTAAGTCTGTAATTTAGCCACATCTTTAGATCTACATCCTGGACATGTTAGGTTTCTAACTGCAAGACTTCGTAAATGTCGCAATCTTCTCTGTAAAAAGTTAGAAAATTAATAGTGAAACACAGGAAAATAATTACATTTTTTTTTTTTTTTTGAAGACAGAAAATGTATATGTATGACATAACATATAGTAATTTTGATGATTTTTATTTAAAGCTACCAGCTACCTTCTGCCTTTACAACTGGTAAAACTTTAGTTTAAATACAGTATTTCATGATTGTAACAAGCAAGAATCCTTATTGTAAAGATGTTGTGATTTGTGAAATGTCTGAAAATTTAACTGTCAGTAGATTTAATTTGTTTCACAGTTGTTTTGGACATTTTGTGGTCAAAGTGGGTTTTTAATAAGTTTCCCCCAAGGAAAAACTAACTTCGTCATGTACAAAATGTATATTCAGTAGAAATTTTAGGCAAAGAAAATCTCAACATTTTATTGATATTTTCATCTATCTTTGTAACCATAATATCACTTAAAAATATATAGGATCTTGAATATGCAATGATAAAACAAAATCTCCATTATCATTGAACAATGAAGAGTTATGACAAATACTACGGAAGTAAAAGACAAATCCAGATGATAAGGTAAGAAATATATACATGTATATAAATCAACAGCTTGGTATAATGGGGGTGAAATAAAATCTTGTTATTAAATTGATTTTGAAAGATTTCTGCAATTGCTAGATTGTGTTGAAATCATCAAAAATATAATTACTGTACTGCTTTACCTATGCTTAACGATATTAAACAGGTGCCACTGACTAACAGAGTGAAATTTCAAGATAAGACTGTAAATAGTCTTGGTAGCTCTGTTTGTAACTAGATTCATTCATTGAATGGAGTTTTACATCCAAGTCAAGAATATTTCACTTATATCGACACATCATGAGCTATATGTTATTGTTAAGTTGCAGAAATTTTTACCTTTGCAGTGCACACAGGGCCATATGCATGGAGTGTTTTTTTTACGTGCCACATTTACCATAACATCAGGCATCAGTTTTTAAGGTCTCTTCCAAAGGAAGTACTTGCTGTGACTTTTATTTCTAAATACTGAGTGGTCTCTTCCAAAGGAAGTACCTGCTGTGACTTTTATTTCTAAATACTGAGTGTTTGGCGGAAGAACAGTCACTACCTTTTTTTACTCTTGGTCAGATCCTGCTAGGATTCAACCCCATGATGCCTCCCCACATAGTGACATATGAAGGGAACACTTTACCAAACTCAGCTACAGTATTGGTACAGTCAAGTATCTACTGCACCTGCCTTAGTGTACTTTTCCCCAGACCCCACATTTTTCTCCATTCTGTGGCAGTCATACTTAAGATTGACCATTCTGTGATCTGAGTGCCCCTCAAGAGTGGAATATTACCAAAGATATATTTGTGTGATTTCCATATATATACAGTACAAACCTGTTGAAAGTTTAACACTGAGCTAACAAATATTAGTGCCTAATCAGCAGCTCATATCACTCTATCTTTGGCTATATCACAATAGGTTTTCGACAGTTCTTATGCATCTCTCAGCAGTCAGTAGCTATTCATATCTTGACCACTCAGAAACTGAATTACGACTCCATTTCATTAGCTAGGTGTTAAACTTTCGACAAGTCTGTACTGTATGCGAGACAAAGCTAAAGCCAGGAATTAATAGGCACGATGCAGAGGTCTAGAGGGAGCTCATTTGGCAGAGGACAAACCAATAGCACAAGGTGTCCCAGTTCACCATCTCCCCAGTTTGAACATTAACTCCACATGTTTAATGTCCACCCTCATGACCATGTTACATTCATGATTCTTCTTTTTGTTGTGTGTGTGAAGAATATTCAGTTGAATACTAGTCAACTCGTTCCAATTCCAACTCGTTCCAACTGGTTTTTGCCAACTCGTTCCACTTTTGACTACCAACTCGTTCCAACTGAATTACCAACTCGTTCCAACTTTTTTGCCAACTCGTTCCAACTACTAACTCGTACCAAATTTCCCAATAAATCTGATTTGATCTACATGCGTTTTTTATTATTTTATTTTATTTTATTTTATTTTATTTTATTTTTTTTATTTTATTTATTATTTTATTTTATTTTATTTTATTTTCAATAGATAAATATTCCCCATAGTATCCTTTATTTCAAGTGATAAACACACATTAAACCTGACGTACTAAGAATAGCATAATATAGATAAACAATTAAATTAACAAATAAATCATATAACAGATAAATAATAAATAATATTATGTATTGTTATCACAATTAATTGCTATGTCTTTGTTTATCAAGACTGTCGGAACTATTAGGTAGATCGGTACCATAAACAGATAAACGGATAGTTTGCCCGGTTAACAAGCGCATTAGCAGTGTATCCTTTATCTTTTAAAGGAATTTTAATTTAGTTTCGCAAATAAACCCTTTACTTGTTTTGTAAACATTAGTGTGCGATTGAAAAATTAGGTTGTTTTTCATCTTTTTACCTACAAGTGTGCGTGAAAAATACATGAAAATGGTTTAAAAACACATAGTATTCTGAAACAAGATCAAAAGAATTGATCAAGGAAAACTACTCACGATAACAGTAAAAAATAACAACAAACCAATCAGAATGAATGACATAATAAACACAATAAGAAAAGAAATGAAGAAAGAACTTTGGACTATTATGTCTCTTGAAGAGGATACCGCTAGGCAACGTTGTGATTAATCAAAAATTAGGGGATCCTTGATTTTTAAATCATCTTATATTAAATTAATTATTTAATTATATTAAAAGTTGGAACGAGTTGTTAAAGGCTAAAATTATTAGAAATTCTTAAATTTGGAATGAGTTGGTGAAAAAATTGGAACGAGTTGGTAAAAAAGTTGGAACGAGTTGGCAATTTAGTTGGAACGAGTTGGTAATTAAAACACAGGTGTAAAAACTCTGCATAAAAAAGTGGAACGAGTTGGTAAAATAGTTGGAACGAGTTGGCGAAAATCAGTTGGAACGAGTTGGAATTGGAACGAGTTGACCAGATACCATTCAGTTAATAACTGAGGTCTGAAATTTTTATAGAGGTATAAATTTTGGTTGACATCCAGGCAAGCAGGTATGTTTATCACGGTGACATTTTTGTCAATGGTGTATATTTTACTTTGGCATATAGGTCTAATTACACTGCACCATATGATATAAACAGAAAAATTATAATTTACTCAAAAACATAAATTGACAATTTAAAAATAAAGATATAAATTATCAGTAAAATTTATACCTGATGTGTTGGCAACTCAAAGCAACTTTGTGCTTTGACAATTGCCTGGGACTCCATCGAATCACAGATAAATCATGCGTGTACTGTCAAAACTAGATGAAAACATAGTGACAGGAAGTACTGCCCACCAAAACAGCGGCCATTTTAATCAATCTCGTTTCATAGGTCATGTGACTATATTTAGACAATCGTCTCAATTTTTAACCCGTTCTTTATCTTCAAATATTAAATTATCCATTAATTGTTTATGTAAACGGATATAAACCACAGGTATCTGGGTACATTTCTTCCGCATGCACCCTACTTTCACTTTGATCAAAACAACTCGGCGGTAATGTGATTAGATCACGTGACTTGCAGGAAGTGCGAACAACAGAACAAGTAATCTGGAATGCTCAAGATCAAAGTAAGTGTCTGTGACTGTCTATTCATTTCAACTAGGCATATATCTCGTGCTTAACTAAGTGGTCTACACGCAGATATTTAACAAGCTTATCAAATTATCGGTTTAATTGCTAGAGTCTTGGTAACTATAAGACTAAGCTGAAAAGTTAATAGTTCTCTGGGCACTCTGGTTTTCTCACCATTTGAATGCATTCCAGAACTGACTGCCTCAATACCACAATACATTAACTGAAAAATGTATAAAATTCCACCTACACATTTTATATTCGCTCAAAATTATTAGTAGTTTCTTTGTTAAGTACAAACTTGTATCCTCTTACCCCATCTGTCCTTGAATTTGATTGATGGTGGGTATAATGTGTTTTGTTATAAAGACTTAATTTTAACTGTGCATATTGTCAGTTGAGCTATATATCTGGCCAACTATCAACCCTTCAACTGTGCATATTGTCAGTTGAGCTATATATCTGGCCAACTATCAACCCTTCAACTGTGCATATTGTCAGTTGAGCTATATATCTGGCCAACTATCAACCCTTCAACTGTGCATATTGTCAGTTGAGCTATATATCTGGCCAACTATCAACCCTGCAAGTTGCATTCCTTCTAACATTTCACTTCCAAAGTCTGCAATAAAAAAAATCCACAGATCCTAGTTCTGAACGTTTGATATGTATGTCAGTGGTTTTCACTCTGGTTTCTTACACCATCCATGACCATGGACTGACCTCCTCGATATAAGTGAAAGAATCTGACTGGGAAATACAGTAAAACCTCGTTATAATGCCCCTCGATAGCTTTGCCACCTCGCTTATCGCCACACTTTTTTGAACTACCAAAATCCATTTTGTTTATGTTTTTCTTTATGACCCTCCCTCAATTTATCGCCAAACCCCTTTATAACGCCAAAATTTGACCAATGAATCAAGGTTTTACTGTAATTTAAAATCCACTTAAGCATGTCAAACCACCTTTACCAAAACAGATTAACCTGTTTGTCAGCATTTATCAGGGTTTGCAATGAGACATTAATATTTTATGTATTACATATGTCATTATCTCGATGATTGATATAGACCACTGTTGAAGCTTAGCTGGTAGAGTGCTCGCTCTGTAAGTGGGAGGTCGTGGATTCGAACCCAGACCGGGTCTGACCCAAGAACGGTTCTTTCAGATGGGAACTTAAAATAAAGGCTGTATAATGCTATCAGTGCAAGGCACAGGCAAAATTTCTGCACATTCGCCTATAGCTGGTGACATCTTGATATAAGTGAAATATTCTTGACTGGGACGTTAAACACCATTACTCAACTCAACTCAATGATTGATACATGTATACTAACATAGCTTAGACTGTTTAATAATTACTTTGGATGATGGATTACTTTGCCTCTCACCAGCTAGGTTCAAATGCCATTCTGACAGATCCTTGTGTGAAAATATTTGTCAGTTTGCTTGCTAAAGGTCTACCTTTTTCCTGTTACACCAGTTTAACTCAGGGATGAAGCTTAACTATTTTGAGTTTGAGACCCATCTCGCTTATAAAAAGAAGTTGTAATAGCAACATGAGCAATAAATAGCTAAAACTTGTAAAAAGGGACCCAGGCTTACTTTTAGAGGCCATAAGCTTCTGGGCCCTTATCTTAATTTCTGCATTTTTCTCTTCCGACAAATCACAGTCGTTTGAATTTCACATTGGCAGATCCTAATGTAGGAATATTTGTCAGCTCAACTTCCAAAGTTCTGCATTTTTTCTGGGCACACCAGTTTCCTGTATTACTTATTCTAGAACTGACTGCCTTAATTTCAGTCAATATATGTAAAAGAATCTTGACTAGGCATAAAACATACTCCATTCCACTCTAATATGCCAGTACATGTAATTTAATGTTTAGTTAACATTTGCTCTCTTGTTTGATAATGATAAAACACATTCAAAACTGTCTATAAAGGCCACCCAAGGGAACTTGTAAATGTTGCCTTTATGGGTAGGTGGCCCTTATATTTGGGTTTATATGAAATAAGAGTGATGGGGAAAAATTTTACTGTCCTTTAAAAACAGGTGATCCTTAATATAGAGATAGCCTTTAAGGCAGGTTGGACAGTACATTTTGTAGTTTCATTTACATGTTTACTTTCAGTTATAAATATGACACATGAATAACCTATATCACCATGGCAACACTTCAAGGAATAGATAAAATATCGGACTCACTTGGTTATCTGGTCCTTACAGAAGAAGGAGCTGTAATAAGTGTATGTATCAACTAGTATACATTAGTGTTGGACCAATTAATCAATTAAATCGATATCTAATCGTTTGAGCGTCCGATTAGCGATAATCGATTCTAAAGTCTTATAATCGATAGGTTTCAATTATTTACTAAAGTTCGTTTATGGAAAAACGGTTCTTCACAATGAAGATTCCACACTGACTGAGATGAACGTCTCTTATAAAATAAGTATGAAATTGTAGCTGAAATAAGTGTACTTGGAAAAGAAAACTAACACAGTGTAAGAAAGAGTAAATGATCAGAAAAATTGAGGATATTTTAAGTCTTAACTAAGATACAAATATCTTGTAGATATTATCAAAACTAAAAATTAGTATTTAATCTAATTTTCTTTCCGCTTCAATTTATTAACCGATTATAATCGGAAAATCGATCAAAATCATCTTCCGATTATAACCGATTAATCGATTATGAAAATGCAACCGATTCCTATCACTAGTATACATGATTATGTAGTAAGCTAAGCTGTCTTAAGTGCTACCTAATTTTACATTCCTAGTAGCCAAAATACCCACTTGTTACTGATTTCTGAGAAATTCTTTCAAGAGGTAACATTTTAGCAAATTTGTGAAATAATGCTTTAAAAAGGACTATTTTCACAAATTTTGGAACTTTTATGATTAATACATGTACTAGCAAAATTTCATAAATTTGTGAAAACTTATCATGTGGATAGTCATAATATATTGATGAAGTACCAGAAGTTCTGATATAGTTTGGTTGCAGGCCTCTAACATTTTGATTCAATTTCTTTATTTCCTAAGTTAATTACAACTTATTGATTTTACAATAGATAACATGATACAAGTTCATTGAGCAGTATATATGGTAATACAAACAACATAAGTACCAGGAGAGATAACAAATTAAGACTATAAATATAATGATATAAAGTTAAACATTATTTTTAATATTTAAAGCATTGTATAGAAATTTTGCTAGATTACATAATTGTTTGACATTGTTGTTGTTGAGCAACTGTATAAGTTTAAACTTAACAGCAGGTATAACCAAATTTAGTGAGAGGGTTTTGCACTTTAGGAGCAGTGAAACTTTTTGTCTCTAAATAAATATGTATATATATGTTACAGTCAGGTGGCGATCTTCAAAATGCAGAATCTCTAGCTAATCAGATTACTAAGTTAGTATATACAGCCAGTAAAATACCAGTCTGTGCAGAAAAACGAGACAATACAGGAAAGAAAATATCAGGTATTGTAGATATTGATGTTAAGATGAAATCTAAAATCTGCCCCTTGTCTCTTAAGGCCTTAAGCCCCATCTATAACTCCAATTTCTGTGTGTTGCTCATACACATTAAGGCCAGAAAAATGTGTCTCCTGCTAACAGCCTTAGAAAAATTTGAGTCAGAAGTTAGGCATTTTTTCATTGACCATATGGGGCAAGGATACCAACTTTAACAGTACTTGTCCAAATATTGTCATTATAATGAGTAGGCATTAACATTTTCGATCAGCTGAGCTACACACATACTTTTATTTTTGTAATAATAGTTTTGTATTAATTTGACTTTAGATGGTGGTTTTGATAGTTACCTTTGTTTTGGTTTTTAAAGCATCAGCCATGCTGAATGCTTTATAGCGATCGTTGGATTTTTTCGTATTTAGCGCCGCTCTCATTTCACCTTGACAGCCAATCAAAT
The DNA here is from genome assembly GCA_021292105.1 of Anadara kagoshimensis. Lineage (NCBI taxonomy): Eukaryota > Metazoa > Mollusca > Bivalvia > Arcoida > Arcidae > Anadara > Anadara kagoshimensis. The sequence continues at coordinate 13,674,851 of CM037869.1, forward strand.
CCTTCGTTTCGACTGAAATTACGGGAATTTCCATATAGGGTATCCCAGGTATGTATAAACTCTAATCTGAGTGATTGGGTCTCCCGGAAAGTTACGAAAACAATGTTTTCATCATGTACACATGTGCCGATCTGAAATGTATTCATACGCGTATTAGTCCGTAATTGTTTTTGCTGGATATATATTTTTAATTCTTCACTTTTGTATAAAAACCATAAAAATCCATGAAGTATACGCCCCTCGGAAAGCCCAACAAAATGACGATCTTGTCAGTTCGCGCCGACGTTCTTCTTTTTGACCTACAGTGCTGTACATGTGGTTGTTTTACAGTCGCCGCCATATTGGATTTTTTTAATTTACGCAAAGTGACATAGATAAATAAACACAAAGTATGCTCATTAAACAGTTTTTAAGTTAAATAACTCCAAACATGGATCACATTTGATGATAAATTATATATATTTTTTTTTAAAATTGATTGTCAATAATATTTCGTGTTTGGGATATCCCGACCTGGTTCATTAATATTCATCATAACGTCACGAGGATTTTCCCGCTTTCATTGGGTATTAAAATTCATTCCTGTCAGTTTGCCGGTAGCGAAATTATGCATAACAAAAAAGTAGAAATCAAAGATTATTCCCAAAAATGTGATACGAAACTGAAAGAAGAAGTTTATTTACAAGTTATTGGCTATGTTGATAAATCGTTTGTGACTCGTGAAGTTGTGTAGGATATCGATACCGTAGTTCGTATGCAGATTAGCCATGTGTTTGGGGGCATGGTATTTGACACCCGATGCCCCTGCTTAAATGTATTCACATAGCGTAGTGACTGACCTTTTTAGTCCAGTGCACCCTTGCCCCTTTTAAAATGATCATGACACCCTGTCCTTTTCAGTTATCAGTTTAATATAAAAACGACATGCTTTATTCTCGAATCTCTGCTACATACTTCCGATCTTCCGCACACACTCCACTTCTCACCATATGTCTCCGAAGACAGACAATTTCATCATCAATGTTCATTTAAATACCCTTTCCAGTTGTTTATTTTGAAACAACAAAATAAATCGCAAGAAGGAACAACTTGAAATCAAAATCTAAACAAAACTGAAAAAAACGATGTTTTAAAATTTTCAGATAAAATTTATTTACCTTGTTACAAGTCCTTATTAGATCGTTTTACAGTGGATATCCGATTAAAGTTGTTGTCAGTAGTTTAATCCATGGTTTTTACAACCTTTAATTTCCTTTAATGAAGCCATGTTACTTTATTTCACATAAAATGTGGCCACTGGACATGGAGGAAAACTGATTGTGCTTTCTTAAGTTCTTCCGATTTCTAGAGCACCGTTGGTGAAGTAGAACAGAAACTAAGGGCGGGGAAAATATGGTACCAATCTTGTGAACTCAACTCCTCTTACAGTTTTCAACCAAAAACCTTGAAACTTCACAGAATGTTTCTATATATATTGAGGATGTGCACCTGACTTTATGGAAATATTTCAAGATTTTTTTCCCCATTTTTCAAGACTTTGAAACTTAGTCACTTTTTAGCAAGTATTTGAATGGGGTACCTACTTTGTGAACTCAACTCCTCTTACAGATTTCAACCAAAAACCTTGAAACTTCACAGAATGTTAATATATATATTGAGGATGTGCACCTGACTTTATGGAAATATTTCAAGATTTTTTCCCCATTTTTCAAGACTTTGAAACTTAGTCACTTTTTAGCAAGTATTTGAATGGGGGTACCTACTTTGTGAACTCAACTCCTCTTACAGATTTCAACCAAAAACCTTGAAACTTCACAGAATGTTAATATATATATTGAGGATGTGACCTGACTTTATGGAAATATTTCAAGATTTTTTTCCCCATTTTTCCAGACTTTAAAACTTAGTCACTTTTTAGCAAGTATTTGAATGGGGGTACCTACTTTGTGAACTCAACTCTTCTTACAGTTTTCAACCAAAAGCGTTGAAACTTCACAGAATGTTTATATATATATTGAGGATGTGACCTGACTTTATGGAAATATTTCAAGATTTTTTCTCCATTTTTCCAGACTTTGAAACTTAGTCACTTTTTAGCAAGTATTAGAATGGGGGTACCTACTTTGTGAACTCAACTCCTCTTACAGTTTCTCTTAAATTCAAAGTAATTTTATTGTAACATTTTAGTTGTCTAAATAATAATCAATTAATTTTCAATTAATCCTATTCAGAAATATTTCCCCATTTTGTACTCAATTCTTGTCAACGAACTTTTTTTGAAAGAGACAGTTGCCTGGACAACTTCTGTAATTGGGAGGTACAGATTATTAGCTTATTGTGTCAGGATGGTTTATACCAATTCAGGCTTTTGAAGCAATTTATATATATTCAACAATAATTTTAAATACATTTAAATTATTTCTAAAACAAAGGTTTTATTTTTATTTTTATTTTTTTTCAAATTAATTGTGAATTCAATGAATAAAATTAATGACTTCAACAATGGTTAATCTGTCAGTTGCAAGTCAAGGGAAATAGCTGGTCATGGTGAAAGTTTTTTTTTGTGATGATGACACTATGGCGATGATGATGTGGCATGATGATCTGGTGAAGATGATGACAATAATAATGATGATGATGACATTCAGTTCTGCTGCTGCCGATGATGATGATGATGATGTCACCATGATGATGATGATATGACATGAGGAGATATAATGATGATGATGATGTCACCATGATGATGATGTGACACAAGGAGATATGATAATGATGTTGATGATGGTGATGACATGAGTTCTGTTGATGCCGATGATGATAATGATTATCATGATGAAGAAGATGATAGTGATGGTGGTGATGAAAATAAGCTCTGCTGCTATGAGTGATGATGGTGATGATGACGATGTGACTTGACGAACTATGATGATGATTATGATGGTGACATGAGTTCTGTTGCTACCGATGATGATGATGGTGGCAATGATGACATTCAGTACTGCTGAGCGCTGCCCATAGTATGATGATGATGATGATGATGATGATGAAGATGGTGATGATGATAATGGTGGCAATGATGACATTCAGTACTGCTGAGCACTGCCCATAGTATGATGATGATGATGATGATGATGAAGATGGTGGTGATGATGATGGTGGTGGTTGTGATGACATTCAGTTCTGCTGCTGTCGATGATAATAATAATTCACGATAATGATGATAATAACAAAGCCAATGTGTTCATGCTGATGATGTGACATGATGATGACATTCAGTACTGCTGCTGCTGATAATGATGATGATTATGTGACACGAACAGCTATGATGATGATGTGACCATATTAATGATGTAACATGAGGATTTCTGAAAATGATTAATATAATGGTGGTGGTGATTGTCATGGCATGGGTTCTACTGCTGCTGCTAATGACGACGACGATGATGATGATGATGATATCTTCATGTTGATGATCAAAATGTGATATGAGGAGTGATAATGATGATGATGGTGGTGATTATAGATCCAGTTTGGGTTTTCTTCCAGTCAACTGCGTTTTAGTGGAGTTATGCCCCTTTTACTTTGTGAATTTTATCAAAATGATGGTTTCTCTGGACTTTTTTCCGTTACGCTTGAGATATTTCACTCAGATTTGGGGTCGGGTCTTTAGTAGCCTCTCTTGGTTTTTGAAAAATTTAAAATTTATATTTATGCGAATTACTTAGTTTACTCAATTGATAAACATTGCGTGTCATGTCCATTTTGACCATTGTAACATATTTATACATTAGAACCTAACAACTTGCATAAAAAGCAGACTTGTTGTTAGAAGCTTCCCGATCACAGTATCTATTATTTGCATGATTTTCATTTGTTACTGATTCATTAGACAAATCTCAGTTTCAAGTGCACATTTTTTTTATCAAATTGCTCAGTTTAGCTGATGCTTCAGTACCTTCAGTACTTTGATTTAATTAATATGCTCAAAATAATTAACAGGGGTTGAAGTAATTTTTTAGGAGAATAATGTTTCCATCATTATGCGTAACAAAGTATCAGTCAGATTGGCGCAAAGAATATAGGCTACATCAATTTAGGATATCTTGAGCACCCAGCCTCACCTCCCTGGTGGAAGTTCACTTGTCTAACTAAATATGCCAGTTTTCAAAGTTTTCATTTTACTGTTTGGATTGTGATTTAAACACAGACTGGTATGTTTGTTATTGATTGATTCATTTCATTTGAAAGGACTTTGTAGAACATATATTTTAATTCAATATAGCAGTTAAATGGTAAATTTCATATTTCAGCAAAATCACTGCCTTAATTCCAACCAAAAAACATTACTTCTTTTATTCAACATTGTATTATTATTAATTCAAATCCATAAATAATGTTTTTGTTTGGATTTTATAATGTAAATTTTTCTTTTTAAAAAAAAATGTTTTTTTAACTTTTGAACTTCATGAAATGTTATAATCACTATGTTATAAAACTTACATAATGTAAGAGTTATCTTTCTTTAATCATATTTGATGCATGATTTTACACTGTAATGTATTAAACCATTGAACTGTCTAGAAATGGCATTTTATAGTGCTATAACTTCCCTTGCCATGTAAAGCAAACTGAATAACACGCTATGGAAGTTATAGCACTATGAACACCATTTCTAGATAGTTCAATTGTTATATTTACATTTCTCATTTTTGGAAAATCTTATTTTGGTTTTTAAATCCTGATAATTAAAACACTGCCGTGTACAACATGCATTTCCAATCATTGGCACAGCCATTCTATTATGTCACAGGAATAGGCACAAGCAAGAAAGAACTTACATTATTTTAGCACCTATAATTACATTTGGTCTCAAACAGAGTTTCATATTACAAAACATCACAAATGTAAATATATAAGAATATCAAAATAGTTATTATCCCCCGCCACTCCCCGCCACCAGTGGTGAGGGGGGATATAGTAATACTGCTGTCTGTGTGTATGTGTGTGCATGGGTCCATCCCAATTGGTTCCGTGCATTTAAAAGAGAACCGTACATCCAACTGAGCTGAAACTTAGTCAGTTGATTTGTTATGGTGGTGGGTGGTGTGGGATTGCTCGACAGCTTAATTGTGCTTCCAAGATGGCCACCATTACTAAAAGTAGACTTTTTCACCTGATTCATGGTTTCCTTGCATTTAAAAGAAAACAGTACATTCGATTGAGCTGAAACTTGGTCAGTTGATTTGTTATAGTGGTGAGTGGTGTGGGATTGCTCGACAGCGTAATCATGCATCCAATCAGGCATCCAAGATGGCCGCCATTACTAAAAATAGATTTTTTCACCCAATTCATGGTTTCCGTGTATTTAAAAGAAAACCATACATTCGATTGAGCTGAAACTTGGTCAGTTGATTTGTTATGGTGGTGAGTTGTGTGGGATTGGTTGGCAATGTAATCGTGCATCCAAGATGGCCGCCTTTACTAAATATAGACTTTTTCACCCAATTCATGGTTTTCGTGCATTTGAAATATAAAACCGTACAACCGATTCATGGTTTCCTTGCATTTAAAAGAAAACAGTACATCTGATTGAGCTGAAACTTGGTCAGTTGATTTGTTATGATGGTGAGTGGTGTGGGATTGCTGGACAGGGAAATCGTGCATTCAAGATGGCTGCCGTTACTAAAAATTGACTTTTTCACCTGATTCATGGTTTCCGTGCATTTAAAAGAAAACTGTGCATCCAATTGAGCTGGAACTTGGTCAGTTGATTAATTGTGGTGGTGAGTGGTATGGGATTGCTTTACAACCTTATAGCATATCCAAGATGGCCGTCATTACTATGAATAGCAAAAACCTATAAAAGCACATTACAGCCTTATTTATATACCAATTTTATTGAAATTTTAAACATAAAAAATAGAACTCAGGTTATTAAAATTTATAACAGGTTTTTCTGTAATGTTTTTAGTTTACCTTATACAGGTCCATCAAGAAAGTCTTGGCACCCCATAAAAGTGATTCATAACTAGCCACAAATTGTTTTGTTATAAAAATTTTTGACATGCTTTATCAATGATTTGTTTAATAGTTGGTTACATGTGACATACCACTAGATCTAATCGATGTAACTTGGACACAATAAAATTGCAAAAGACACTGTTATCTCCCTTTATATATTCCAGACACAAAAACGGGTGTCCTTTGGCAAAAATGATTTTAAACAATGAGAACAAAGCATCTGTTCCACAACATAAGTAAAAATGTTTTTTTCTAAGTCAAGTAATACTATAAAACATCTTTTTGCAGTAGGAAATGGAGGTTATGTGAAAAATAAATAATCGTTAAATACACTAATCAAAAATCCAATTTTACCGTATTTCTAAATATTTTAGTATTTTCAATACAGAGGAATTTTAACAGATAAAATGACATATTTTACTTAAAAAGTGCTTAATAATCACTAGGAACCAAGTATTTTCTATTTATTAAGTCCATATTTGAAGAAATAGGATTTTTCCCAAATATTTTCATTTTTTTATCACTCACTGTTCACTAAAAACTAAAATTGAAAATTTTATCAATTATGCCATTTAAATTACATTCTAGGTAGCATATAAAATAGTTTTTCAACAAATATAAGTTAACAAAACACCAAGTACTAAGACCATCAAAATTGCTCTTTTACAAAGGTTAAAGAAGGGGATGTCCAAACTTTCTGGATGAACCTGTATAGTGTATCTAAAATGGCCACTGTTACTATAAATAGCAAAAACCTATAAATGGCCATTACAGCCTTGTTTTTGTACTGATTTTTGTTGAAATTTTAAATATAGAAAAAACAACTCAGGGTATTAAACATATTTAACAGGTTTATCTGAAAAATTTTTAGTTTCACTTTTTATTGAATTCACTGATGTTCACCACTGCGGGGGATAGTGTTCTCTGAACACCTTTGTTTATATGGCAAAGTATATACTTGTTGTACAGGCATGCATATCAGAATATTGTAGGTACGGATATAACAATCAGTTAGATATATAGACAAAGGTCAATGGGTCAAAGATCAAGGTCACAGAAACTGGAAATTGTTACAACTATGATAGGACAATTGCATATAATTAATTGAAGTCCGTATCAAAGTTATGGCACTTTGAGAAACAAAACTATTTATCAAATGAATAATAAAAACGTAGTGGAAAGTAACAAAAGTGATAACAAATGTACATGTTATTGAACATAATTACAAATCCTAACACATAATAGATATAATTAGAAATAATATTATTTGTGTGTTAGGATAGTCTTTAAGGGATGAAGACTAAAAGGGAGGGGTGTAAATTAGTTATATAGGTACATTGTATAGTATGTACTATGTACAGGTTAAGAGAGGTTAAGTTACTACTATCTCGCCTATGGGGTAACTTTTAGGCGAAACAGTAAAGCGCTCATTTTACAAACGGGCGACCTGGGTTCGGTCACCCGTGTCAGGAGAAGGGAATTTTTTCATTGTAACTTGCATTTATGTTACAACAATCCACTGGCAGTTGTTCTGTATTCACTGAATTTACTTGTTAACAACACTGTTAGATATATGAATCATGTGTAGAGTGTTTATTTGCCTTTGTGCTGGTTTATTTAATTAATCTTTTTTTCTTTTTTTTATCAGTTGTTTGGGACAATTTTCTATATATCATGACAGTATCCAACAGAAAAATATATGTGACAAAAAGACAGTATAACCCTCAAGAACCTGCCATGGCCTAGGATTTGATAAAGGACATTTGTTTATTTACCCATGCTGAAACAAACAACAGTTGTCATGAAAACCATAGATTAAATAATTATCATCATGGAAACATTTACACAGGTTTCAATAAATCCAGTTTTTATTTAAGAACAATTTATTTTGGTGATATAATGAATAAATTGATATAAAAGCGAGTGAAGATTAAAGTTAATATATGGTTTTATGGAAGCTATTTCCATCAAAGTGGGATAATATCATCATGGAAAACAGTTTTTGAAAGCAATTAGTATAATTTCGAATACAAGTATTAATGGTAAATTATATTTTTTCAAAAATTTTCTCAAGAATTTTTTGTCAGGTAAATTGCATGAAAACACCATGATTTGATATTTTGACTGATGTCTGCTTAGTGCTGTTATTTATGATACTGTACTACAACAAACAGGTGTCAGTTGTTGGAAGCTTGATTAGTTGAAATTTGAATTTTGCATAATTTCTGACATGTTGTGAAACTGAAGTTAAAAATTTAGAAAAATGGATAGAATATCTAATATAAAATATTCATTTAATAATGAAACTTTGAGTTTTGTTGATGTTTTAAATTTCTGTTAATCACTGATCAAACTAATCAAGCTTCGAACTACTGGGTCCAGCTGGATACTTATGTCAGTTTTATAATTGTTAATTCCTTTATTGATAGATTGTCTAAAATTGAAACAATGAGACATTGTCGATCAATGTGTTTTTAGACCTTTTTTTCATTTTAGTGCTACATTGGGAATTGCAGATGAAATTGTATCAATGTTAATATGAAAAATATGGGCACTATTAACAAGACCTTTTGCATTTCATTAAATTACATTTTATTATGATATTCATTGCAATTGCATATTTTGAATTTCACTCATACAAGTGTTAGTATACATAATGTTCATAATAATATGTGAGAAAAAACAGCTGATATCATCATACCGGTTAAGTATCTATATTCTACATGTATTATTATATATCATTTATGAAATAAAGAATTTTACTCGATAATATTAAGTTGTTATATTTTTATTGGACCAGTTTCAGCAGAGCTGACTGCAATATCTGATTGAAGCATAGTTTACTTTGTGAGTAAATAACATATTCACATTATCAAATACAAGTCCAAATATGGTTTTTGTAGCATATGAAAAGTAGATCAGGGGGTTACAGAGGGTTATATTTTAAAGAAAAATTTAATGATAGAACCCATTTTTGGAGGCAAACTCTGACTGAATATATATTCTTCTACAGTATATGCCTTCCTAAATCATTGTAAATCTTGATTCTATTTGCACGTCAGAAACAGCTATTCTATATACAATTAAAATCCAGTAAGTACAATCATAACCATATACAGTTGTTAAGTTTTTCCTATTGTCCTTGCCAGTGCCTGCAGGTATCCAGATCTGGAATGCTGGAGTTGCACATGTGTATGGTATGGTACTTGGGAAGAAGAAGAATTGAAAGATTTTATTTTGTTATGTGGCTGTAGAAATCTGAAATTGTGCCCTCTTGTGGATTCTTTTTGCATTACATAGAATCCTTTTAGAGCTTACATTTGTCCCTTGACTTTCAGGTGCCAAATGTACTTTTCTTCAAAACTGCAGAATCTAATCATATAAACACAACTGCTATCTGTAACCCAAGAGTAGAAAGAACAGTCTCAATGGTATTATGGAAGCACTGTCAAGTATAAGAATTGTAGGTTCTGTAAGATTATATCAAAGTTAGGTTACCATTACATATTTGCACCAAAGATTAAGAATTTTTCAGAATTTTGTTTTGAATTGAAAACGTGTAGATGTATATCTTGTTGAAATGGAAAGATAAAACCATGTGCTTTTAGTTGTGATATTTTCTTTCATCAAAATTAGAAATTTTGAAACGGGGGGGGGGGGGGATTATTAAATTAAAGTCCTTTCCACTCATCCCACTTCTTGTTAGAGTATAACTCTTAAAAAATCACATTCTTATCAAATTTGGTGAACATAATCAACTATAATAGTACTAGTTAATGCCTATATTTTTAACTTAAATTAATTTGCCAATTTTATTGACAATTTGAAGTTTTAAATGGGAAATTTTTGTCTGTTGTAAATCTCCAGAGCTATTTTATTGCTCAGAAGTTTACAAAACGTGGGTAGCCACCAGTATCGACATATTATGTAAGTTACAGATTCATCCCGTAAGTTTGGAGGCATCTTTATATAAGCTTTTTAAAACAATGGTTTTGACGGGCTAAGAACTTTGTCGAAGAACTGATTTTATCTACCATTTTCTTCAAATGGCATAAGTGAGAGAAGTTTCAGTGTACTGGAACTACAATGGTAGAACAAACGATAGAAAATATGGCTAATTTATTGGAGATTCTTTTCGTGTAACGTCCATATACTACTGAAATATCATAAACAAACATCCATTTCCAAACTACAATTTCTAAGCAAAAAAAAAACTTTCGAACTGGCAAATTAGGTCAAACACTTTCACCAAAAAAGTGAGACCGGGTGCTCTGGAAGAGTAAGCATTTCCCGTTAAGCTATCTACACCCGCTACATGTGTAATAAAAAGGTGAATGAAACAAACATGGAAACAATGGGGCGTCAAATATATCCGGAGTAATTTTTGAATACAAATTCATGAACTTACCAACAATATTGTGACAACGGCCTTAAAACTTTTTGAGTACCTCGATAATCCTAGGCCTGCAATATCTTTGCGTCAACAACTTACAATGTATTTGTAAGCAGCTTGGTTCTTCGTATAAACTTCCCTGAATGGGAAGCTCTACCATAGCGTATAAATTGGAAAACCAAATACACCATAAGCAGGAGAAGTAGGTATATTGCTGCCAAAAAAAGAAGATGTTACTGCAAAAATTGTAGTTCATCACTAACGTTTGTAATGCAGCTTCAATGTAGCATTTCCTTGGCGCCTAGGGCTGTAAAATTAAAACTGGTATAATATGTATTCAAAGGACCAAAATATATTTTTCCAAATTTATCTAAGGAAATACTTTGCACGACGGAGTAAACTTTAGTTTTTGAGGATTTTCATGTTTTAACTAGCAGCAATTACAGACAATATTATATTTCTGAAAATATAAAGGTATTACTTTTGTAATTAGAACTTTTTCATATCTTCGGAGAAAACCCCACCAGCAGAGATACCGACGAAGTGGTTTTAATTACATTTTATACCCATTTTAATTTTACAGCACTAGACGGCCGTTCCGGAATACAATACCTCATCAGTAGTACTTAGTGCTTGGACCAAAACGTTTTTAAACCCATTTGAAAATAAGAAATTTGATTACATGATTTGAGTCCACACACTATTTATGAGGAATTGTAAACGGCCGTCAAGTGCTGTAAAATGGTATAATATGTAATTACAAACGAGAATCAGAATGCAGTGCAGAGTAGGTAAAACTATTCCCCTTATTTAGATGTGCAAGAGGTTTAATATCTAAATGTAAAGTAGTTAAACATTGCCTATATATATATATATATATATATATATATATATATATATATATATATATATATATATATATATAATGCAAGAGTATTATTTAGTTCTTTAACAGATGTTAGTATGGTTCACCAGCATTTCATTACAATTCTTAAATGGTATCAATTTAAGCTACATATACTCGTCCATTTTATTTAATTCCCATTCCACTGTAAATTTACAGTCATCATTCTCTTTGAAATTACATATTATACCAGTTTAATTTTACAGCACTAGACGGTCGTTTCGGGATACAATTATCCATCAGTAGTACTCGGGCTTGGGGTTGAAAAATAAACCAAAGAACAGATATGAACTAAGGATATCTTTCCATTTAGTGAGCATATCTAAGTTTTGGAGGATTCTAGAGTTATATAAATGCAATATAAATCCACGAATTTATCGTTTATTTTCGGGTAAAAGAACAATCATAATGTTTTAGGACTACTTAATACAACTAGAGGCTCCCAGGAGCCTGTATAGCTCACCTAGGTAGGGTTGTTGCAGAATGAAAATCAACAGATTGTCTAATGTTTAAATAAATCCTTGAAATTTATTACACAATATTTATTTCTATCACAAAATTTCAATATTATTTCCTTTCAAAACTAAACCATATTTCAAAATTTTGAGACAATACATACCAAGTATCATCGACTTTTCATGTATAATACCTGAGAAATTTCCTTATCCAAAAACTGGTCAATGGACCATGAAATTAAGGTCAAGGACAAAGCCATAAGGCAATCTGACTGATGTACTATCCAAGATCAAGCTATATACCAAATATCATTGACCTACCATGTGTAGTATTCGAGATTCAGAGAAACTGACCTAATCCAAAAAGTTTAACATAGTCACTGGAGGGTTAAGTTTAGGTCAAAGACAAAAGTCATATGGCAGACTGACATGTACTCTCCAAGACTAAGATACATACCAAATATCATTGACCTACCATGAATAGTACCCTAAAAACACACATAATCCAACAAGTGTGGACCTAATAGATGTCTCGCCCGTCAGCACACGGATTGCCAAGTAATGATAAAAAAGACAAATGAAATGAAGTAGTGTACTTCAAAATAACAAATTTATACCACCTTTAGTTATTAAGAAATGGATCTTAATAAATTTAATAAGACCATGAAACTTGAGGTCAAGGACAAAAGTCATATAATTATGCTAGACTATCATAGACCTAACTTATAGTTGCTGACTTGTGCAAAAAAAACTTAACCTGGTCACTAGACCGTGAAATTGAGGTCAAGGACAATCTTTTAAAGAAGACCACCCAAGGACTTTTGTGACCAAGTTTGGTTGCAATTGGCCAAGTGATTTTAGAAAAGTGGATTTTTGAATGCATTTCCATGGGTCCAATGTTGATCTATGGTCCACCGTGGTGGCCACCTTGGATTACGTGCGAACATGTCGGACATAATATTTCAGGTAGACCACACAAGGACTATTGTCACAAAGTTTGGTTGCAATTGGCCGAGTGGTTTCACAGGAGTTGATTTTTAAATGCAGATGCTATTTTAAAATACCAAATGTAAAGACCCAATGACTATTGTGGCCGAGTTTGGTTCCATTTGACTCAGTAGTTTCAGAGAAAAATATGTTTGAACGTATTTTCCCAAAGGGTCCCATGTTAAAATGTGTTCTCCACTGACGACCATCTTGGATTTTGTGTGGCCCTCAAAAACCACAATATTGTAGGGGGCCATCCAAAAACTATTGTGGCCAAGTTTGGTTCCCATTGGCTACAGGGTTTTAGAGAAAAAGATCTTTGATATTGTTCCCATAGGGTCCAATGTTAACCTATGTTCCCCGCTGGCTGCAATCTTGGATTAGTGGAGACTTAAAAAACACCGGTTTCAGAAGGTACCATCTAAGGACTACTGTGACCAAGTTTGGTTCCAATTGGCTCAGTAGTTTCAGAGAAAAATATCTTTGAACATATTTTCCCATAGGGTCAAATGTTGATCTATGGTCCCCGTTGGCGGCCATGTTGGATTAGGTGCGGACATGTCGGACACAATTTTTAAAGTAGGCCACCCGCTAGGATTGTTGTGACAAAGTTTGGTTGCAAATGCCCCAGCGGTTTCTGAGGAGTTGATCTTTAACGACGGACGGACGATGACGACGGACGCCAAGTCATGGCAAAAGCTCACATGGCTTTTTAGGCCAGTTGAGCTAAAAAGTTAGCATGATTTAATTAACCCCATTAGATATCATTTTTAACAATACCCATTGTTTGTTGGAAGTAGAGGGAGTTTTTAAATCAGCATTTTCATCGCCAATTCCATGTCATGTAGTCTTCTTTTTATAACTCAATGTTTTTTTGCTAATTTCTATTCGTTGATTATTTCAAACAATTTGATTTACAAAAAATTGTTTTCTTTCTTAATGTTTTAATGTGTTTTTGTTCCCGTCTGTCTTTCTGGCTTACATAACTTTCATTTGAACGTTTCATATTTTAATCAAAGTGATTTGCACAACCCACTCGAAATCTGAGGAGCTTTATTATGTAACAGACTTAAGTTGAACAAATGTTGTCAAATAATACCGAACTAATTATAAATCAATAACAATAACACATATAAAACAACCATATACGGAATATATCAATCCATATCAGCACAGATATCTCGAGTAAGTAAGTAGGTATCCATTGAATTTTTACTTTTTTATATTTATTAGTATGTTTGCTTTCGGTGATTTACCTTTGTTAGCTTTTAGCTTTTGAATTTTTTGTTAATATATTATCATATATTATATTTCTTGTTTTCGGATTTTTAAATGTGATTTCGATAGTTCTAATTAGCTATTAGAACTGTGGATTGTGTAATTTGTGTCAATGTGCATATTTTCAACTGATGTCATTTCTCAATCCCAATTATGACAAACATAAAAGGCTACATTTGTGTATATATAACCCCGTCTATTGTCTTGTTTATGTTTGCCATTTCTATGGTCACACACGTGACGGTTGCAGCTTGCTATAGCTAAACAGGATGTCGCTTACCTTCTGGAGCATGCGGTCTCAATTCCCTGATGAAAATTCATGTGATCAACAGTTTTCAGTTGTTTTATTTGATTTTTGGATTATGATTTGAACATTGACTGTACGTTCGACTTTTATTTCATAAGATTTTAAGCCTTTAATTTTTCAGTTATGGTGATTGATGCCAGAAAAGTAGAGTAAACAGCATATTAATCAATTGTGAAATAATTCTTCCATTCAGAAAATTGAAAATCAAGTGTACTTTAGACATCGTGACAAGCTGCTTACAAATGCCTTGTTGATTCAGATATAGAAGTATAGGTTTATAAAGGCCAGCATAAAGTTTTCTGGTCGTCATCACAGTTTTTGATAAGTTTGATGCCGCTGTATTCAAAGTTAATCTAGGCATTTTTGACGTTCCATAGTTCTTTGTTTTTGTCTAAATTGTGAATACACAAGTGGTGTTTGAAGCTTAACAGTAGACCCTTAATCTTCCGAAGTATCTGGTCTCACCGTTAACTTTAAGTTTCTGTTGTGTTGATTGATACCAGAAAATGAGAGTAAACAACGTACTAATCCAATTATGAATTGTGTATCAATTCTCCCATTTCAATATAGTGGGGGAAAAACATCCAATTTTTAAAGGTTTTTTCTTCAAGCAACAGGTTTAAGATGTTCAACTTTGTATGGATTGTATTGGCGTGTTGCTGCTTACTGCGCGTAATTGAGAGTAAGCAATGTAAAAGTAAAATGGTCAACTGTGTTTGCAGTAATGACGTCATTCAAAGGCTGGAAGTTCGAATTGGATTGAAACATTTATTAGAAAGTATGTATATAATCTCCGTATTTGTTTTAAGGGTCAACCGACAATTGGGGATACGAATGTCAAGGAAAGATAGATGACTTTCGTAATCAAGTTGTTTTACACATTAGGTAGCTATACTTTTGGTGCATCGAAAAATGTTTTAGATGATTAATTTAAATGGGCGTTTTTACAAAACAGTAGATTTTTTTGCTCTAGAATGATATTTTCCCTCAACAATTTGCCATGTATGCATATCCATGATAAATCTGTCATAGCAACATTATAAAATATTGTTGATTATTTTGGCTTCAGACTTTGCTTTATTTATTATCACTATTTATGTAGTAATACTTACTTAAATTATACTTAACTTATCAAGCAGGTGATTGCGATGCAAGGAGACCAGTCGATTGCCAAGATGTGTATAACCAAGGATATAGACAAAATCAGGGTTATAGAATATACCCATATGGTAAAACTGGATTTTTTGTTTACTGCGACATGAAAACATACGGAGGCGGATGGACAGTGAGTAGTTTCTATGCGATGTGTAAAAGACAATCCTTAGCACAAAACAGACGTTTTGGAATACAACTCCTCACCAGTAGTGCTTTAACCAAAATAGTGAAACCAAACTTTTTTCAAGGAATTGAAAAAATATATATAATCGGGTTTAGTGAAGGAAATACGTTACATGAGAGAATATACCCTAGTTTTACAGAATTTTCAGATTTTGACTACAGAAAATAATTATGAATTATACATCAGTCAATGTTACTAAAGGCACGTTGTTTTGTGCGGTGTTATCCTAATCAATTGTAATGATCTTAATCATTTATCATTGTAATCATGTATGTATAATGAATAAAATAAATTCTGTCTTGAATTTTTTAAGGTAATACAGAGAGGATTCAACGGAAAAATAGATTTCTTCAGATCCTGGAATGAATATAAAAATGGATTCGGCAAAATATCTGAAGAATACTGGCTGGGTTTGTGCTTTTAATTGTTTAATGTTGTTAAAAACTTAAGATATATTTAACAAACTTATTTACATTTCTGTCAAAAACAAACATACTAATCCATCTCCGAATCATAATCCAGAAGCAAAGTAACAGTTTTTGAAACTTTGAAGTTAGGTTAACACGTGAAAAGTACGAAGTTTTTGTATACCTGCGAATCCTAACACTACCAATGTATTGGTTGGGTGATCAAATATGAATATTCCTAATGTGAAAGGTCAAACGACAGATCAATTTGGTTTGCCTATAACAATTAATATTTAAGGCCTTTTTATGTTTTAGGAAATAACAGAATCCATTTACTGACAAATAGTCTGGTAGAGGATTTTGAAAAAACCGCTTATTTTTCGATGTAGGGAGGACAACGTGTTCAAAGGTGGCAAGTTATTTCATAACCTTCTTTGAACTTTACTTTGGTAGAACCGGCTTGTTGCCAAGCAAGATTTCACCCAGGGGCCATTGTGGGGGCAGCTAAAGGTCAATGGGTGCAAAGTTCAAGTGAAAATGCCAATATTGACCTATACACAAATTCAAGGTGGCTTACAGAAGTTTTTCTTTATACATTTTGTCTTCTAAATATGCAAGTGGTATCTTCAAATTAATAGAAAGTCATATCTTACTAATTCAGTCACTTATTTTCAAAGTTTTCCATGAAAAATAAGATTAGACACTTGAACAAATTTGACCTTTACAAATATGATTAATTGTGGCAAATAAATACTAGTATAAACACATTTGTGCATTTGAAATTGTTTAACAAAACTTTAGACTTCTGTTAAAATAATTTTACTGAATCATATTGCCCGTATTTATATAAGTATCCACTTTTTAGCTCACCTGAGCCGAAAGGCTCAGATGAGCTATTGCTATCTATCACCGTCCGTCGTCCGTCGTTCGTCGTTCGTCGTCCGTCGTGCGTCGTGCGTCGTGCGTAAACTTTACATTTTAATCTTCTCCTTCAAAACTACTGAGCCAAATTTGATGAAACTTGGTGATTATTATGCCTGGGTAACAGCCTTTCAAAATTGTGTTCGGGGTTTGACCACGCCCAACAATATGGCTGCCGTTACTATAAATAGCCAAAAGACAAAAAAATCTTCTTCTCTGAAACCAAAAGGTGCAGGCAAATTTTGATTGGATATTTGGATTCAGGATACCTAGATACACTAAAATTGTGTTTTTCGTGAAAATTGAACGAAAAATAGGTTACGCGTTTTTTGCGTAAAATTATGTAATTTTTAAAATGAGACATTTATTGTTATAACTTCATAATGGCTGAAGATAATTGTATGGAGTTTTCACTGTTGATCTTGTCTTGCGATTTTCTTCGGAATGATGTCAAGGTCAAAGGTCAAGGTCATGTCCCAGTTTTTGACCTTTGATAAAAAATGCTATTTTTTAAACATTTCTGGTGATAATGATGTAGGATTTTTGGTTAATTGTAGGTATTGACATGACGATCATTTTGATATATCGATTAAGTTCATGGGTTCAAAGGTCAAGGTCACAGATGTACAAGTTTACCAAAATAGTTAATTATCTGCAAAACTATGAACTTTTTGTATAGGCATGTATATTAGAATATTGTAGGTAATGGCCCAATTGTCATTTTGATATATAAATAAAGGTCATGAGTTCAAAGGTCAAGTCACAGATGTAAACAAGTACTGAAATGATTATTTATCTCTAAAACTATAGACTTTTTGTATAGGCATGTATATTAGAATATTGTAGGTAATGGCCCAATGGTCATTTTGATATATGAATAAAGGTCATGAGTTCAAAGGTCAAGGTCAAAGATGTGAATGAATACCTGAATGGTTAATTATCTTGAAAACTGTTAACTCTTTGTATATGCATGTATATTAGAATATTGTAGGTATTAGCTAACAACCATTTTGATATATGAATGAAGGTTATGGGTTCAAAGGTCAAGGTCACAGATGTGAACAAGGTCTGAAATGATTATTTATCTAAAAAACTATAAACCTTTTGTAAAGGCATGTATATTAGAATATTTAGGTATTATCCTAATGATCATTTTGATATATGAATGAAGGTCATGGGTTCAAAGGTCAAGGTCACAGATGCGAATGAATACCTAAATGGTTAATTATCTTGAAAACTATTAACTTTTTGTATAGGCATTTATATTAGAATATTGTTGGTACTGGCACAGTGGTCATTTTGATATATGAATGAAGAGCATGGGTTCAAATGTCAAGATCACAGATACAAACAAGTACTGAGATGATTATTTATCTAAAAAACTATAAACTTTTTGTATAGGGATGTATATTAGAATATTGGCCAAATTATCATTTTGATATTTGAATGAAGCTCATGGGTTCAAAGATCACAGGTGGGCCTCTTGTTTAAAAAAAGAAATCAAAGTACTGGTGGTACTGAAAGATTTGATAAGTTATAATGACTGTATCTGTATAATACTATCAAGTGTGTTCTCTTTTTCTGGTGGAAATATTAGTGAACTGTTGAAACACGAACTATTCCCAGTGTCGCCTATACCTGATACATCAGGACCCTTGTTATCTACAGCCGACGAGTCGGATCTTCAAAATATCCCTGAGGAGGAAGTTTGCATGGAGACATTACTACCAAAATAATTAATGGTCAAACTTTAGTTGTAGCACTGGGAAAACGAAAGTTATCAATACATTCGGCGAGTTAGGAAACGCACAAACTGTTTTTATCGACGCTAAAGATAAATGTATTAAAATTGATCTCATTATGATAGATATGAAAACTAATCCATAAAAGGTGAAACCATCTAGAGATAAAAGAAGACCAGGTCCCCGTTCTGTTAGAACAATTATTGATAATTAAAATGCCCCTCTGCCATCAAATTGGTAAGATTTTATCAGTCACCAAGAAAACAAATAGGATCTCGTAGTAATCCAAGACACTTCTTAGCTTAGCTGAGGGTATAATTCATACAGAGGAAGGAGTGTGACCGTTTTTAAAGCTTTACATAAGGAAGCCGGTACTAGAATTGTTCCCCATGATGTTGATGCTTACATGCAAGGCTATAAAAGAACAGTTGTTGTCTGTCGTGATACTGATGACCTTATTCTTCTGTTGTTTTTAAATGAGGAAGTATGATTCAGACGGGGACATCTAAAGTTCGTCCCTGTTCATAGCATAAAATTATCACCTCTGGAGAGGAATAAGCCCCCAGTATTCCATGCAATTACAGACTGTAAGACTGTCAATTAACTCTCTGGACATTCTAAATACAGCATTCCGTGTTTCCAGGGAAAACACAGGTTTTCTTCCCACTCTTGCAAGAGGGAACTTTTCTGAACTAGTGAGTGCAGATGCCTTCATTGAATGTACCTAGCGATTATTTCTAATCTACGATGTAAACTGTTCCTCTCAGGGGGAAAGTACAATTGAAAATTTGCTTCCAACATATGCAACCGACCTACATATGCAACGTGCACACCATTAAACTGCCGTTTGGCTGCATTTAGTTATACCTGGTATTTGTTCCGGATCTCCCGTCACCTATACGACACGGGTGGTGCTAGTCTCACTAACTTGCGTACTGTATGCCTTTAACTCCCTGTGGAGGTTAGTCCATCGACAAAATCCCTCAAACTGGCTCTGTTCTGCGCAATTTTACCCCCTCTGTTTCAATTCAAGAATATTGTCTCAAGGTGTCTTTTATTCTTGTGTGTTCCATTTCAAAGTTTTGTGATGTTGTTGGCAGGTGTCTTGATGGTGTGACCTATCCATCCCCAATGTCGCTTTTGTGTTTTTAAAAACGACCTTGTTTTGTGATCCACCATAAACTTTTCGTTACTAATTTTGTCTGGTCATCTGGCAACAGGACTACAAACAATACTAGTTTTTATACTTAAATCTGAGTTTTTTCACAAATTAAACTTATTATTAATATTTTTTTGCTTAAATCTTACTTTGAACTTTAACTTTTCTAAGACAATTACAGGTCAAAGGATCATGAACAAAAATTAACTTGTTGGATTTAAGTTAAATATTTTCCTGATGTTCACGATTATTCTCGGACAGTTAAGTTAGTACGAGTATGAATGTGATTTAAAAACAGTGTTAATGAGAAAATTATAAATCGATTGACTGCATGGGGTTTTACGGGCTTTTACGTATTTCAGTCATATCAAGACGTCACCAGCTATAGGTGAAGTGGCAGAAAGTTTGACCTTTGCAGTGAACTTAGGGAAATGTGCAGGAAAAGTTCCTTAACATGTTACACCCGCCTTGGCACGGGGCATAGGTTTTTAAGATCTCTCTCAAAAGATCTCGTGACTTTCGTTTCTAAATACCGAGTGTTTGGTAAAAGAACAGTCACTACCTTATTTCAAGTCTTGGTCAGACCCAACTAGGGTTCGAACCCAGGACTCACCACATAAGAGGAGTGAGGTCTATACCAATTGAGCTACAGAAGGGGTTTTTTAATGACAAAATAACCTTTACCAAAATCATGTCATGCATTGCTGAAATGTAAATATAAATCATGTTGCACTACAAGATGTACATGTAGGGCATGCAGTTTAAAGTTGGTGGCTGTATGCACTTGCAATGGGACCGTTGAACCGTTGATTAGTTGAACCCTTTGAATGATAATGACACAGATAGTGATATTGATGAATCAAAAGAAATCGTTAGATGTGACTGATATATTCCAGAGATTCTCATGACTATGCCTTGCCGATTACAGTACTTGCAGTACTTTGATTAAATTAAACTTTTAATAAATTTCAAACTATCAGCTGGGTTTAAACAATAATTTGTTTTAATCACAGTCATGTATTTACAAAAGAATTATATTTTAGCATTTCGATCCATGCTTTGGTGTTGAATGTATACTTTTATTTTATTCTATCTTGAGGCTTGTGTTAGAATTTTGAAAAATAACATTGAAATATTTAAATTTTAGCCTAAACAGTCTCAATTAGCTTCCTAGTCAATGTTAAAATACATGAAATACTATGATTACATGAGAACAGATTTATTTGATTTATTTAAATCTCAAAAAGTATATATTTGGACAGCTATAAACTAATAAAGATTATTTTTTTGGAAAAAAAAAAACACTATCTGACCTTTGACCTTTTATCTACTAAACCAAGGGTCGATCAGCTTGGCAACGGGTTGATTCTTGACCCTTAACCTACGATGATATAAGACAGCTATGTTGCCAGCTTTGAACACTCATGTCCCCCTATTGTGAAATTTCAATTTGTTTTCCACCAGACTAAAAGTTGTTTTCCTATAATCTGAGAGTTGATTTTGAAGATTTCAAAGGTGTTCACAAGTATGCAGTGTACTCTACATTTTATGTTGGAAATGAGGACACCAAATATATTTTGGCTGTTGGAGGATATCGTGGAACAGCAGGTATATATATAGATTGTACTTTATTCAAACATGCATTTTTAAGGTAGTCAAACTTTTATATAAAGGCCGCTCAAGGGAACCAGTAAAAGTGACCTTGATTGACAGATGGCCTTTATATACAGGCTCAAATACAAATGTAATATGAATAAAAAACAAATGGGATACAATTCTACTGACCTTTATAAGCAAGTGGATATTATATAGAGGTGGTCTTTAAGACAGGTTAGACTGTATTTATTAAACTCCCACATGGTAATGGGTTTTTCAAACAAAAATAGGGAGTTTATCGGTATCGATATCAAGACTTGTTTCAAAATTTTATTAAAAATTTGGCTTAGCTTGTATTACTTTTCCTTAATTTATAACACACCAGTTACTATTGCACACGTGGCGGATGTAGCTACTTAACTTTGGGTTCTTACCCTTCCGGAACATCCGGTCTCACTTCCCTGTTGGAAGTTCATGCAGTTTACTTATAAGCAAGTTTCAAAGATTTTACTTTGCTTTGGGAATGTGATTTGAACATGGATTGATATGTTTTTGACGATTACCCCAGTGCCCGTCAAAAGGGTTAATGTTTATTGCACATTATCTTTGTTCAAATAAATATGCGATTATTTCAAAGTTGTTGACCTTCATTACAATAATGTTAATGGTTATAATGTCTCTGTTTCAAAAATAGTTTGACGTCACATAGTTTAATGTCATTCATGATTTTGATTACGGACAGGGCGTGTGCAGCTAGCTAAACATGAAGTGCTTACCCTTCCAGAGCACCCAGCTTCCTGTTGGGAGTTCGCATGTTGATCTTATTTTGCCAGTTTTTAGATTCTGTTCTGCTTTGTTGGTGTTTGGACATGAATTGGTATGTTTATTATTGATTTAATTCATGTTGTTCAGTGTTGGCCTTTCGGATGAAACGATTTACCCACATGGCGATCTCTACTCGATCTCAAACCACTACTGTAGCTCATTTAGTAGTGCTGGTTTCGTATGTGCTAGATCGTATGTTCAAAACCTGCCCGGGCCTGACCAAGACTTTAAATTGGCAATGGCTGTTCTTTCGTTATGTACTCGGCATTAAAAAAATGAAAGTCACGAGCTCCTTCGATAGAGACATTAAAAACTAATGTCCTATATCACCACAGGCCTGCGACGGTAAAGAAACCTCCCTTCATATTGCTCTGAGCTCGATCACTGCAAGAGGCAAAATTTCTGTCACTTCAGATATAGCTGGTGACGTATCGATATAAGTGAAATATTCTTGACTGGGGATAAACCTCATTTAATCTACCCAATCTCAAGCTCTAGTAAAGTACACATTTAAGTTTGTATGATCTTCTTTTACATAATGAATTGTATTTTTTTTCTTTTCAGGAGATAGTCTTCAAGGTCATAATGGGCGCAGATTTACGACAAAAGACCAAGACAACGACAAGCATAATTTGTCAAACTGTGCTCTCGTATACAAAAGTGCTTGGTGGTATCATGTATGTTATGAATCTAACCTTAATGGAATGTACATGAAAAATGTAGTGAGTACCAAATCAATAAATTGGTACAAGTTTCACAACAGCCACATGTCTCTTAAAATAAGTGAAATGAAAATCAAAAGAAAACAATAAATGCAGATGTTAAACGATGTAAAGATTAATAAAACAACATGGATTAAATATATAAATAATATTAGTAGAATACTTTTGTCTTTCTCTTTGCAAACATGCATTTCTTAAACAAAATGCACGAGACCTAGTCTATTATACAGGATATACATGCCCCGTCAAAAGAAAAAACCACCAAAACCTTGCACCAGCTAATTTAAACTTGTCTTGAAAATCAAAATGTCAATACCCTTGAAAAGCCAGGATTTCTCTTAAACTTAATCTGAAAGAGAATCTTTTTATTGAACACTTCAAAAAAGAAAGTAGTTGAGGAGTGATTGGCTGAACGGGGTTTTAGGTATCAGTCAAGAATATTTCACTTGTATAAAAACGTCACCATCTATAGGTGAAGAAGTTAAAATTTTACCTTTGCAGTAAATGTGCAGAGCGGGTTTTATAACGTGCCATGCCAGTCGTGAGATGGAGCATTGGTTTTAAGGTCTCTTCAAAAGGACCCTGCGACTTTCATTTCTTAATACCGAGTGCTTGACGAATGAAGTCACTTACTATTTTCAAGTCTTAGTTCAGACCTTGCCGATGTTCAAACTTACACCTTCCACCGTACGAAGCGATCACTCTACCAATTAAGCCCCCAAAGTGGTTAAGTAGCAGAGGATACGTAAAACGCCACTGGTATAGCGAAACAAATCAAAAATGTAGAGTTACACGCCAGCTAACAGTAAAGACTAGGGGTTGATCTGCAAAGAATCAACATTTCCGTAGTTTATTAGCAATAATCGGAAATTATCTTATGAAATAAAAAGGAATGAAATTAAAATTGAATTTGAAACTCGGCTTTCGTTTATCTAGGAATAGTACCGTTTCTTTTTTGGAAACCAGCGGTTGGCGTTACATTTTTGAAATACTTCATGCGCCTGGGAAGCATCCGTTTGTGATGACGGGCAGTTAATATTATTAACACGTGGATAATAGCATACATGATTTCTAAATACTTTTAGTATTTACTATAGATCAATAGATTCCCCTACCACAACCCTGAGTGCGCGCTAGTACAAGGCAGACCATACAACACACTCGCACTTCACATGCATACACAAAATTGTTCATAGATTAATCCATAGAGATTAATTAAATAGTTCTCGTCGCGAATAGCTGAAAAATTGCTGATGCGACGTTAAGCAACATTCAACCAACCAAAACCAACCCTACCACAATTCCAAACCAAAGTATCAAATCAAAAACAAACATACTAATCCATATCCGAATCAGAATCCAGAAGCAAAGTAAAAACTTTGGAACTGACAAGTTAGGTTAGACACGTGAGGGAGAAGTGAGGCCGGGTGCTATAGAAGGGTAAGCACCTCCTGTTTAGCTAGCTACACCCGCCACGTGTATTATCAAAATTGTGTGAAAGGAACATGGAACTATGAGACGTCAAAAATATTCAGAGCAATTCTGGACACAGAGACATCAAACTTATCAACAATACTGTGATGACGGCCATAAAACTTTTTGAGGGTCTTGATAAGCCTAGGCTTGCAACAGTCAACAATTTATTTGCAAGCAGCCTACTTCGTTGTACAAAGTCCCCGTAGTGGGAACAAGCTCTACCATATCGTATTAATTGGGAAACAAATACACCATAAGCAGGAGAAGCAGATATATTGCTGCATAAAAAAGGAAGTTGACAATAGAAAAATTGAAGTCATCACGTTTGTCAGAAAGTTTCAAATGTAGCCTTCCGTGTGCGTCATAATTCAGGTATAACTCTAAATATGAAGCAGTCTTCTCTCCAGATTTAATAAGGTTCTGCATAAATGCTGCTTTATAAGAATAAAGAAACAAATCAGCAAGCAATAGTGCACAGTTTGTACTCATTGGTATACCGATTATTTGCTGAAAAACTATATTACCAAACACAACAAATATGTTATCTATCAAAAACTCCAGATTTTGTTGATAGTATTTTCAATATATTTTTATTTGGAATCCGTATGATGCTTGACAAAATAACCAGAATCCCTGTTCAGTACCAGATATTTGTATCTTGGCTTACCGTTTTTGTAAAAGAGAGACAAGTGAATAATTTCTTCAGAACGTTCTTTCAATTTAGAATGATGGATAATGGTGTATAGTGTAGAAATATCAAATGTTTTTTATACTTTTTACATGAGATAAAGTATTAGAAGCAAGAAGTAATTTTTAAGAATTTTTGAGAATCCACATTTGGTTGATTCCAGATGTAGAATATACTTTTTCTGAATAAGACTGAAGACCATCTTTGACGATTGTCAAAATTTGTGTTAGAGTTACCGATAATGATTTAGTAGTACATTTAGATGAGCCTGCTATATATCTTTCCTTGTATGGATTTTTATGGAGTTTAGGAATCCAATACAAGTAAGGAAGATCAAGATCTTCCTCTTTAAGATTGATACCGACAGACTCGAGAACTCTCCTATGGTTGGAAAGAACTTCATCTTTGGTAAAATTAGTATAAGCAGGGTTATTTTATATACTATCTAAACCAAGCTCCTCAAAAAGACATTCAAAGTAGAATATCTTACAAACGAGAATAATGTTGTTGGAAGCCTTATCAGCTGGGACAACAACATATTTGTTGTGTAAATGTATGTCTGTTAGAATTGCCTTGATTTCTGGATCCTTGAGTACTGAAAACGGTTTAGTACTCATAGACCCTTTAAGTTTGGCAATCCTAACTTTAACGAAAGATCCCACAACCTTTATCCAGTCGGATAAGGTATCAAGCTCAACATCTTCTAATTTAGCCAAACGTCTGGCGTACTCTTCAAAAGAATCCATGAAAAGTCTGAAATTCTGTTCCCAAGTAAAAGGTTGAGCTTCTCTATATTTAGGGCCTTTTGAAAGTAAAGATCTTAATTTAGTGTTTTCGATTATATTGAGATCACCAGTTATAAAATGTCCAGCTGGTCCATAAATATAGGACGAGCAAGAGCAGGTAGGTGGAGTCAAATTATGAAAGATCAAACACTGCAATGTTTGTATGCAATAGGTTTATTGTAGTAAAACACTAAAGATGGCGAATTAATTTTGAAATAAGCAGGAAGTTTAGATTGTACTTGTCTAATTTGAAAAATATTGGGATGTGTATAGCATCTATGCCTTAACTAGCATAGTGAAACTTAAGATATTGGCGTTGACCATCGTTCTCAATATCGTTTTCCCGAGCAGATTTAAATAATCTGTTAAAAGCAATATCCATGATGACAGCAGTAAGCTTATATTCTGGTGTATTGGAATCTATAGTAGTTTTTCATATGCATTCTTCTTGTAACTGTTTAAGACGGGATAGTGGTATAGAGTAGAGTTTAGTTCGGATATGGTGTAATTCGAGAGGTTTCTGCAGGAATGGTAAAAGAATAAGGAAACTAACATCATGGATATTGGGTCTGTTATAACGGCGATGTCCATGACTTCTATTGTCACGTGGTGTTTTGTTGAACAAGTGTAAAACATTTACATTGTTACAACCCTGGCTTGAAAGATTTCCTACGCTTACAATTTTGTCATTGCATCCATATGGCAAAGCAGTGCCAAGTTCTCTTATCCAGTAATTTTCCCGTTGTAATCGGTATGGAGTGCTAAATGTAGGACTATTTGTATGGTGGTATATTTTTTTTCTCCAAAAGTCTGACTTTCATAGATAATACAGAATGGTCCAGCTGGTTAAAATGTTGGTAAAGTATATATGTTGAAGATGGAAAATGAAAAATTAAGTTAAACAGGTGAACTTCCACTAGGGGAAGCGAGGAGGGCGCTCCAGATCAAAAACAAACGCACAAATATATGCTTAAATCACAATCCCAAAGCAAAGTATATATTTCAAAGATGGCAAAATTAGGAATACACGTGAACTTCTACCAGGGAAGTGAGGCGGGGTGCGCCAGAAGGGTCAGTACCTTCTGTTTAGCTAGCTACACCTGCCACTTGTGTAATCAAAATTTGGAATGTAAGGAGCATGGTACATGTACTATAACGTAAAATATACCCTGGGTAATTTTGGATACAGAGATATCATACCTATCAACAATATATGCGGTCATAAAACATTTTGAGGACCTTAATCAGCAGGGTTCTTTATTGTGCCACGCCTATCATGACACGGGACCTAATTTATTTTCAGTTCCCATCCAAAAGAAGGTAGCTTTCATTTTTCTGATGCCAAGTGCATAGCAAAAGGACAGTCTCTACCCACTTTCCAGTCTTAAATCAGACCTGATTGGTGTTCAAACCCACTACTTCTAACTTATAGAGCAGGCACTCTACCAACTGAGCTACAGCAATGGTAGATTTTTTATGAGTTAAAATGACACCTCATTTCTGCAATCCATGAAAATTGGGCCAACAGAAATTTGTGGTTAGACCAGTCATATTATAAATGCCAACCTAGTTTCAATTAATCATATATAAACAAAATTGACCATAAATAATTTGTAACTGCTGTTTTTCTATTTTGTTTTCTTTTTATAGTAATGTTGGACATCTAAGGTTTTTGGCAGGCATGCCACAAACAATTTTAATTTTCATCAACTAGTGACCATAAAATGTATTGCTGAGATTGGCTTATTGCACACAATACAATGCAACATATTTGCAAGAAAATTTGCCAAACAAAATTGTCAATAATTAACAAATGTACTAGACAGAAAGTAATCAACTACTGACTTAGCCTGTATCAGTAGATAATGGATATCTGTCTTGACCATACAAGACAATGTAGTACAGATAGTTTTAATTGGCTACATGTGCTGTGAGATCACAAACAATTTTTTTGCTTACAATGTCAGGAATTGTCATACAAAAATCAATTTCTTTTTGCATATTGCAAATGTTTTTTTTATTTTGTTGTTGCTGTTTTTGTTTTTTGGTTTTTTTTTTAATTTTGTTTTGGTTTTTTTTTTGTTGTGTGTTTTTTGCAAACAAATGTTAAATCTCTGAATTTTCAATATGCTTAGGTTATCTTGAACATTATACATACAAGAACATTAAATTACAATAAAAATGTTCAACTTGTCTTATGATAAAAATTGCAGAATCTTGTAATAAGAGTTTATTATCTCCCTTTAACAACAAGTCTTCCATATATTGTACAAGGGATGTACATGTATTTCTATTTGTAATTAAAAATCTTTTGAATACATTCAAATTATTTATACTATGAACAAATTTAACAAATCATTCAGTTGATATTTATTGTTTGTCCTCTATTTACTCAAATTTGAAGAAAAATATAAAATAAGTGAAGATTATTGTGGAAAAAATATTTTCCCTTTACTTGTAAAAACACTAGCATAAATTTGAGGAAATTATCTCCCTTTACTTGTAAAGAAACTGGCTTTATTACATTCAACAATTTGTAACAAAATTATTCTCAAATTCTATATATGTACAAAGTTGCAAGCACTTAACAACAAATTTCAACATTTATATTGATTGTATTAATAGGGTTTACATAAAAACAGACCAATCAATCCAAATATCCAAATTTTTCATAATGTTTTGTACATCTATCTATATATACATCATATAGAATATTTATTACCTAGATACAGATATGTCATACATGAAAGCAGGTCATATAATATACAATGTTTGTATTTATTTATTTATGAAAATTACAGTTGTGTAAATTTTTTTTTACCATATGTTATAAAGGAAAAAAGTTCAACAAACTGTAAATGGAGACATTTTTGTGTCAGTTAATTTTCACGAGAATTGTCATATCAAGATATTCAACTACTTTTATTCTTGGCCGCTAGCATCTTTCATCGGTACCATCTGGGTTCAAACCCCACTTGGGCAGCCCCTACTGTGAAAAATATTGTCAGTCTGCTTGCTGAAGGTTTGTGGTTTTTCTGGACACTCCAGTTTCCTCAATTATCCCAGAGATGATCGCCTCAGTATAAGTGAAAAAATTTGACTGAGGTGTAAGCCATTAATATTCAACTTAACTCCAATACCAAGGGTAACTAAATACGAACTGTTTTTATTCGTTATATGGTTATTTTAACTCAATCATTAAAACAAAAAATGCACTTCTTGACTGTTTTTATTCATAGTGGATTTCATAACATAACTAATCAGAGTCAACATCTTGTGTCAATTAGATCATTTCTTAAAATACTCAAGATGGTTTATTCAGTACTTTCCGTGTTCTCCAGATACTTTATGATTAATTAAACTTTCATCAACACAAACTTTTTTATAAGCTTTTCTTAAACACCAATTACATGTACTGCCATTTGACAAAGGCATCCAAGTTTTCAATTTCTGCTTTTGTTTTGTCAATCATATACTTTATTTCCACCATCTTTTCTCCTGTCAGGAATCTGAAATAAAGCAAAAAATAAAATAATTAGAAACTTCATAAATGGGTCATTAAATGCATAGATTTAAACAATTTTTACCATACACAAAAGAATTTGGAAAATAATCCTAAGTTTTATTTGAGATGAAAGGACCAAGGATTGGACAAACAAACATCGAAATGGTTCATCTTGAGCATTTACTGAAGTGAGCAAAAATGCTTATGTTTGTCATTGCAGAAATATATCCCATATGAATAAGTCTATATTGCACTATAGCAAAGTGTCATTGTGTTTTGTTGTTGTCGTCCTACATAATGTCTATAGCATTGCATATATGGGCAAACTTGTGAGTAGCAATGGATTGACAAACTATCTCACTTTTTGATAATGTCGACACCGGACAAATCAGATAATTGTGACATCTACAAATAATAAACCAACATGAGGTTTAAGAGAAAACATTGCAACTAATTTCCATATATTAAAAAATTCATAATGTTCATTTACAATTTAAAGCAAACAATTAAAACCAGATGTCAAAGTTCATGTATACACTGAAAGGCAAAATAATTTGAATTTCAAATTTAAAGATTTTTACTTTATTCTGATACCAGATGAACATTTACATAACTCAAGGCATACATAGCATACATGTCTAATCAGTTAAATCTTGATTACATATCATGTGTACATTACGCATTGCAAATGAAGTCACAGAATAATATCTGTTGTCCTTACATAAACTGCTGACTTTAAATATTTGTGAATGTTTAATTATTTACGATTTCTTCCTAGTGGTGACCATGATCTTTATCTTGCTTGTATCAATGTGCAATCAGTGATAAAATTGTTTCCATTAAAACAAACTAAATCTTGTGTACTTGTTACAAGTATAGCTTCCAAAATTTCTTTAAAAGGGGTCATATTAATCCATTTTTGACTATCAAAGATACACCTCCTAGATCTTCTATGTTTCCATTCCTGTTAGCCAAAACCAATACTGGCTGCTATCTTTTGAGATTTTTTTCTTCAAAAAGTTACCAGTATTTAAGCAAATTTGTGAAAATTACTTAAAAAAACGATTATAATTATTTTATAAAATTTTGGATTTTATTAACAAATAATTTTAGATTTGTAGACACCTAGGAACTTCAGACAATGCTACATAATAATCTGAACTAAATATGCACTGTATGTCCAATTTCAGGTGAAAATATCAATATTTCCGAAAAATATACAGCACTTGACATGCCACTAAAGTTCTAGAACAAGAAGGATGGGTAAAAGATACCTCTACACATATCATATCTGGAGACTTTGTCCTCAGTAGATTACACTTAACATGAATTTCTGATGACAACATTATGATAACGCCACTCAAACTGGTTCGATCAGCTCATGTGTCAAGGTACAGGTTCATTTCATGAATCAGACTTGTATGGGCATGAAGCTGAAATTAAAAAAATACATGTAACATAAATAGATTAATTGAATGAGGTTTTACATTCCACTCACAATATTTCACTTGATATATATTGAGATGTCACCAGCTACTGGTGAAGAGTCAGAAATATTGACAACAAATGAATAATGTTACGGGGCAATTTGGAGAGAGAGAGAGAGAGAGAGAGAAAGTTCTTTAACATGCCATCCATGTCCTGACATGATAGGGCATAGCTTATTAAGGTCTCTTTTGGAGGACCTGGTTAAGTTTTATTTCTAAGTGCTTATCAAAGAACAGTCTCTACCTATCTTCAAGTCTTGCTCAGATCCTGTCAGAGATTTAAACCCAACCTCCCACATATGGAATGAGATAATATTGATAGAGATAAAGTCTACATCATGCATAAACTTGCTTTAGCAATGCATATACAAATTATAATTGCATTATAAAGAATGATATATTGGCTCTATTTTCAACTATTACAACCTTTGAAATAATTATCTTTATGCAATCAAATATCTGTCTTTGTTCCAAATGGATACAGGCTTGGAACAAAACATGTTCTTTTTAGTAATTTAGAATTACCATCTACTGGATTCCTGATAACAGGTACAATAAAGGAATTACGTTTGATTTTTAATCTTTCATCAATGTATGTGAACTGTTAAAGGAGGCAATTTGGGCAAATTATAAACCTTTGTGTTATAAGGATGATTTGCCCCATTGCCTCCGTAATCAGTTCATACCTTAATGAAAGACTAAATAGCACATAAATTCTTATCTTTACAGCCATGTGAGTGAGATTTTTTCTAAATAATGAAGTTAAGAATACCAGATTGAACAAAAGACAATTAATTTAAAAATATCATTTGGATTATTTAAAGAGTGTTGCACATTTTGATATTTTAAAATGCATGAATTATTTACACTTTAACAGTTCATCAAAAAATAATGTCAGTCAGGTAAAAGAGGGTCATATAGACAATGATATTTAGAGTAACAAGACAAGTGTACTTCAAACAAAATCTCTTACAGATAATACCTTTACCAGAGTATTGAAGGGGGAAGAGAAGAGTTGTTGAATGTCTAAAATAAGTACTCATACAACCCTTTGCAAATATGGACCCAACTCCAAAAAAGCACCTTAGGTATACATGTATATATTCAACTTCATTTGCATATGATATATCATATATAGAAAATAGTAAATGTGTTTCTACCAATTAAGAATAAAACTAACAGTACTTGGGTATAAACTGTGCCAAAAAATGTACCAATAGACTAAATGACCCAGGTCCCAAAACCATGGAATGGCAAAACAGAAATTCAAAATAGAATGCAGACCAAGAAAATAAATAAGGTCAAACCTGTCTGTGAAGGCAATCTAAGGGAATTAATGAAAATGGCTTTAAGCACTTTATTGGCAAATGACCCTTATAAACAGGTTCAAATAAGACAAATATAAAAAGCAATTGGGATAAATTTTACTGGTCTTTAAAATCTTGAGGTCTTTATATAGAGGTGGCATTTAAAGCAGGTTTGACAGTAGCTAAGTAGCAGTTTTTCTATCAATTAGCGGGAGTAACAATTTCTTGGGTTTGTATTTCAAAAAGTGAAATATATTTTTTTCTCACACGTGACATGGAAATCCCACGTTTTTACCCATGTGGGATTTCCTTGTCTCGCCCTAGGGTTGAGACAGGCTACACGCTGAATTTCCCGCGTAGTTATACCTGCTCTAGATTTATCGTTTGGAGGACTTAATAACATTAGAAAAGTTCCGAAGTCAACCAACAATATTTTCAACGTCACAATTACTTACACACACTTAATTGATGACGTCATAATCATTTTACGTGTGAACGTCAACAAAAATTGATTACGTCATTTTCAGCAGGCATGGATGGTGACATGAAAACTGAACATTTGATGCAATTTTTTGTTTATAAATCATGTTTTATGTTGCAAATGTGTGAGAAAAAGAATCCTACACCAGTGACAGTTGAATTAGAACTTTTGGCTGTAATTATCTGAAATTACATTAAAAACAACTTCATTTTCTTAGTTGAAATGGCTGTGCCATTCATTCAATATGTGTACGACCAACCAAAGTTATTACCCAATAAATTCAGTATAATCAAACTTCAACCCTTAAATTTTTGTTATGTTTTCCCTATTTTTAGTTAAAGTAAAATATTTGTGTTTCTATGTGTCCAAGTTTTCAAAAGGGCATTGTTGGCAAAGTAGTCTCAAATGTGCAATTCAAGGAACACAATGGCAATAACTGCCTAGATTAGAATTCCATTCTCAGTATGATAAATTTTGTCAATTCACTTGTCTAAGTTCTGTATTTCTCTAGATACTCTGGTTAATTCTTCACGATAACATAACTGACTGCCTCTATATAAGTAAAAGATCTTGACTAGGGTATAAAACACCATATCTCCACTGCTGTTTTCATTCCTGGTAACCAAAATCACCAATGTCTACTACTTCCTGAGAAATTATTTAAAAAAGTAACCTATTTTAGCAAATTTGTGCAAAAAATACTTTAAAAGGACTACATTTTCACAAATCTGTAAAAAATTTGGTTATTAATGATTTCAATTGTGTGGAAACCTAGTCTCATACTTCATTTCTAAGTTCCTTAAATCAAAAAAATATTTCCTAATCACACAGTTTCCATTTAAAATAACCATGTGAGCAAAAATGCAAAATATTTATATTATTCAATTGTAAAGGTGTTTTGATGTTTTCACAGCAAACATAAATTATTGATAACAAGTTTTATCAAATTATGTGATATTATCAATTATGTCAGGAACAAAGTAAAGAGACTTTAGTCATTATACTATAGTTTAAGTGTTACACACTTTGGTCTTTATACCATGGTCTAAGTTTTAAACAAGGACAACTGTCTACAAATCAATATCTCCCACTTGGTAAATATTTCACAACACTTAGAAATGCTTTGTTAACTGTTTCTATGACAACTTGATACATTGCAGAAGTTTTATTTTAATTCAGGTGATTCATAATGGTTTACCCTGTTCTAAATAAAGTAACACTAATTATAAAACTGACTTAAAACTCAAATTCTTTTATTTGTACATGAAATTAAAGAAATGTTTACACATTTCTAGATAAAGTTGGTAAGACAGGGGATTTCCTAACTGATGATATTATGTTTATTTTTATACCTGAGTAATCATCTTCTGATGTTGGTATTTTTGTCTAAAATTCCCAGTGGTTTTTCTCTTTCCCTAAAAATAGAAACAAATCAGTCATATGTTTTTATGAAAAAACACACATTTATGTGAAACAACAAGAGCCAAAATATGGCCTGAATTGCTCACCTGGAAGTTCCGGTTAAATGTACATATGCAATTTCCATATTGCATAAATATTACACAAACTAAAATTGTACGCAAAAACCTGAAAAATATGTTATACCTTGATTCATTTTCTATATTTAAAATTTCAGTAAACAAATTTACTTTATACCACTCAAGGACCTTCCACACCAAATTTTGTTCGAAATTGGCTTACCAGTTTCAAAGGAGAAGATTAAAGTTTAGGACGGCTTTGCCAGGTGAGCTTGAAATTGCTCAAAAACATACAAAGTGAACAATACCTCTGAATGTTTGGGCAGGACAATATCCTGGTATACAATACTGCTAAGTTCAATCAAGAAGTGACCTCTCCTTTAGGGGTCCCAAAATAATTTTGTCCTGTAAAAGTACTGCATATTGGCCAACTATAACCCATCTTTCAAGTCTTTGTTGAGTTTTGAATAAATCAAGTTCTTCTTCTCATTTGTATATGGTATTTTTTCTTTTTGCTTTTCAAATAAAACACATCAAGTTGTGTCACTGTGTTGGCTCAATGTTTGAAAACATGGCTCCTTTTTTATCAAGGTCTGTACCACACCAAAACATATCTGGATTGAACACAGCCAATGTACTAAGCTACAAAGTTTTAATGGTTGTGACATCAAAAACTAAGGATGACCATTTCAAATCAGAACACTTTCTTTAAATGCTTTCTGAAGAGCATTGTTTTCTCATCTCAGGGTACTCTGGTTTCCTTCATCATCCCAGAACTGAAATGGTGTTTTTTTGCCCTTGTCAAAGTTCTTTACCTTGTATCAAGGTGTCAATTCTCCAAAAGGAAAAAAAACTTGAATACCCAGTGAAACCAACAACCAGCAAGCCATCTGAGAACTTTGCTAACATTAGGATCTATTAGAACCAAAATAGCTAGATGTGCTTTGTTTGATAAACTACTGCTTTAGATTACTTGGCTGCAGACGCAACAATAACCTCAAGCAGTAAATAAAGTGGAGTAATTTTATACCTCATTCAGGATTTCTTCACTTATATCCAGATGGTAGGTTCTGTGGTGCTGGGGATACTGGAGTGCCTGGGGAAAAAACTGCAAACTGACAAACTTTCTTTACAATAGAATATACCCCAGGTGGGATTAAAACCAAGGCACTGAGAGGTGCTGTGATTAATAAACACTAAACACACTTCAGACCACTCTTCAGAAATGTGAGACTTAAGATTTAACTCATGATAATGATCATCACAATAATCAAATCTTTATTTTACACAACTAAGACAAGTTTTACATTGGTATGATTTGATATCTCAAAAGTCCTTATTATCTATAAATATAGTTGATACCTCTGGTAATCAGAATGATAAAGGCTGCCACAAAAGAATAAAGATTAAAAGAAGTCATATTTCAATAAGCCCTCCACAGTTACAATGAAAGGGCTTATTGGTACAATGTTGTGTATCAATACACCATAGTTTACACACCAGGAACATGAATTAAACTGGACTTTGACTTAAATGTAATGCCATCATGTTTAAGTTTTCATTTTTGAGTGGAATTATTTATTTGTAAAACAATGATTTCTGGTTGCTCAAGTTTCTCAAGAAAAACTGTTCATCGCCTAATTCAGCACCTTACTGAATTATAAGCAGTAAATTCTGGAAAACCATCATGTAAGACAGCAGGGATAAAGCTGGGGCCAATCTACCTTCAGAAAAATAGTAACTGTAATAAATAGCTAAAATGTGTAAATATTTAAGAACCCACACTTTTTAGGAGCCATGGGCTACTTGACCCCTGCTTATCTTAATCCCTAAGACAGATACAGACAGTTTTCAGAGATGTTTCAGTCAGTAGTATTGAAAGCAGTGCCAGTCAGGTATCTGGTCAACTCGTTCCAACTTTTTACCAACTCGTTCCACTTTTTTATGCAGAATTTTTACACCTGTATTTTAATTACGAACTCGTTCCAACTAAATTACCAACTCGTTCCAACTTTTTTACCAACTCATTCCAAATTTAAGAATTTTTAATGATTTTAGCTGTTACCAACTCGTTCCATCTTTTAATATTATTAAATTAATTTAATATAAGACGATTTAAAAAAATCAAGGATCTCTTAATTTTTAATTAATCACAATGTTGTCCAGTTCTAACCACGTGGAGGTCAAGAGCCATAATAGTTCAAGGTTCCAAAAGATATATATTGCAGAGATTTCTTCTTTTATAATGTTACATTTTTTCTTTATATTTTCTTCTTTTTCTTTTTTATTTCTTTTGTATCTTTCTTCATTTCTTTTCTTATTGTGTTTATTTTTTTATTTATTCCAATTGGTTCGTTGTTATTTTTTGACAGTTATTGTGAGTAGTTTTCGTACATTGTGTTTCTGAACCATTTTTATGTATTTTTCATGCACACTTGTCGATAAAAAGAGGAAAATCAACCTAATTTTTCAAACACACACTAATGTTTACAAAAAAGTAAAGGGTTTATTTGCAAAACCAAAATTCCTTTGAAAAATAAAGAATAGGCTGCTAATGTGCTTAACTGGACAAACTATCTGTTTATCTGTTTATGGTGCCGTCTACCTAATAGTTCCGACAGTCTTGATAAACAACACAGCAATTACTTGTGATCACAATACATAATATTATTTATTATTTATCTGTTATATCATTTATTTGTTAATTTAATTATTTATCTATATTATGCTATTCTTAGTACGTCAGGTTTAATGTGTGTTTATTACTTGAAATAAAGGAAAATATGGGGAATATTTATCTATTAAAAATAAAATAAAATAAAATAAAAACGCATGTAGATCTAATCAACTTATTTGAGAATTTTGGTACGAGTTGGTAGTTGGAATGAGTTGGCAAAAAAGTTGGAACAAGTTGGTAACTCAGTTGGAACGAGTTGGTAGTCAAAAGTGGAACGAGTTGGCAAAAATCAGTTGGAACGAGTTGGAATTGGAACGAGTTGACTAGTATTCGCCAGTCACACAGCCGAGACTGTCAAATATTGTTAAGGACCAATTTATTTTTCAATACCATGTAGTTTCCTTTACACATGTATCACTAAAACATTTTGAAATCAAAACACCAAAATTTTGACTTATTTTGAACACTGAATGTAAGGTAGATTTATATGGCAATCTCTGTACATCTACAACTGCTCACTCCTGAGTAGTTATCAACTTTATATTTCATTTTATTTTTCTTCAAAGAAACTTATTTAATATCAATATGTTAAAATTTTACTGGAATTCTGAAGTGAAGGTTCCCAAGTTACTAAAAAAATTAAAAATTTCTTTTATTAGTAATTTTGGTAGAATATAACAGGTCCCGGTTTCACAATCATTTCTTAAATACAATAAGATTTTCCTTATTTGATATCAATATGTTAAAAAATTTTACTTTTCATCTGATAGTAAATGTTCGCAAGTTACTGAAAAATCATAAAATTTCTTTTATTAGTAATTTTGGTAGAATATAGCAGGTCCTAGTTTCACAATCATTTCTTGACTAATTAATATTTTCCTTTACTTAAATTTAGCTAATTTTGACTGTCTTTTATGGAAAGAGGAAAACATTTTTTTTAACAAAAAAGAGTACAGTTGTTAAAAGCTTTAAGCCATCTTCAAAATTATCAATTATCTTGAAAAATAATCAACTTATTCAGATTTCAATTTTGCTACATTTAAGCTAAGGAACATCTTAATTAAGAAATGATTGTGAAACCAGGCCCCGGTTTCACAATCATTCCTTAGCTAAGATGTTCCTTAACTTAAATTCAGCAAATTTTGGTAATCTCTTTTCGGTAATACTGATTAATATTTTTGTCAAAACTAAACGCAAATAATTAATGTAGAAGTGGTCTTAATAACGACACCCTAAATTCATGAATATCTTAAAATTTAACAAAATTATAAAGGTTTTAAAATTTGCCAGATTTAAGTTAAGGAAATTCTTAGTTAAGATTTTATTGTGAAACCAGGACCTAAATTGATATTTCTAAAAAATCCTTTTACTGTTTTGGCTGATGAAATACCGGGTAATCAATTTATGGCAAAGGGCCAGAGAAATACTTGAAAATCCCCAACATAGCGTGTTAATCATACCAAGATTATTCTAGTCAGTCACTATATAATTAATATCTCAGTTTACTACCTACATAAAGTAAACACTATAATGACTCTGAATATAAAATATATCACAAGGCTTTAAAACATATACTAAAAATACATTTTTCTATTGTATACATCAATCAATGTCATCGTAATTCTTTACAATTTGAACTTCCTTCTGTGTAAAATACATGAATTACCTGACAAAATAACAATACACTCCTACTGCAGGTGTGGGCTTGGAAAAACCGCTTCATTTCTTTGTTAGCGTGACAAAAAAATGAAGTTTTAAATATAGATTTGATGAAATTTTCTCCAATAAGTATGTGTAGGTCAATAATTGATAGTCATAGACTAAACAAAGAAAAAAATTGTTTTCACCTTTTTTCCAATTATAATTACTAAATAAATAAATGAAAACATAAATAAATAAATAAACTGTGAAATCATTAATTTTTATGAATACCCTGGCCCATAATTTTACATCATATACATGCCAAAGATATAGTACTGAGAAACAACTTTTATTTGTAGATACTAACTTTCGCGATTCTCTTACCAAAACCAATTCGCAACTATCAACTTTCACGATATGGACTTAAGCTGAATGTTTGGTATTAATATAACCATTTTCAGAAACAAGTTCACAGCGTTTAACTTACATGATTATATTGTCCTTGTGAAATACACAAACGTTGGTTGCACTCGAATAAAAGTCGGTTTACAGTATATATAACTTAATTTAAATAGAATTCACAAACCACAAATGTTTAACCCCACAAAATGGTATTATTTTTTAGAACCAAGAAAATTAGATACTACGAAAATATATGATTTCACAGTACATAAATAAATATATGTAGCATGTAATTTTCTACAAAAAAAGCAATAATTGTAATATTTTCATTTAACATGTAGACAAACAATAATAATAAGAGAATACAATCTGGAACAAAAATAATTACTGTTGTCAAGAACAGAGATAGGTTTTGAACCTGAAAAATGTTAATTTTTGGCCACAAGTTAAGCATATCCACAACCCTGTCAACATGCCATCAACAGTGAACAACTGACCCCAGTAAATGTGGACCCTATTTTTTCAAGGCCTGGACTACAATGACTCCACTCACCTCAGTCCTGGATTAAATACAGCATTTAATATGACCACCAACATCCTGCTTAACCTTTGTATATACTTCTGTCACTATGCTCTTTGTTGACATTTTCCATTTTCTATTTTTCATGCAATTCTTTCTTATTAGCTGTCTCTGTCTCCTGAATTCCGATGATCCCATATCCTTCTCAAACTGATAAAACACTAATAAAACAAGCTGTAAGAAGAATAGTGCAAGACATCTGCAATGGGATTCACCGCTGTACAGTTATCAATACCTCTCAAAGCTTGTGCATAATGTTTTGGAAAATGTCAACATCACAAATTCCAGAAATAATGCCCTTTTAGGGGATCACAATGTCATCTTATGCTATTCCATATCCATTGAAATAAGTGTTCAGCACAAACATTAGAGGGTATCACGTGGTACAGCAGCAAAACCCATTCTATTAATCAAAATTGTACATGAAGTTTTTCAAATCTGCTTTGGCAGAGATTAGGTACATTTGTACTTAAAAATAACATAAAAATAAACTCTCATTTCTGATTCTGAATATAGAAAGTGATATAAAAATTCCCTGATTACTCCAAAATATTTTCATTTTTTTAATATCACTGTTATTTTAAATCTGTACATGTATATGTATTATTTTTCATCATATGTCACCATGTTACCTTACCAGTTCCATGGAGATTAGAACATTTAAAAAAAAATACATTGACAATTAAAAACAAACATACTAATCCATGTCTGAATCACAATCAAGAAGCAAAGTAAAAACTTTGGAACTGACAAGTTAGGTTGCACACATGAACTTCCACCAGTGAAATGAGGCCAGTGCTCCGGAAGGGTAAGCACCTCCTGTTTAGCTAGCTACACCCACCACGTGTGTTATCAAAAATGTGCGATTCAGGAACATGGCACTATGAGATGTCAAATATATCCAGGGCAATCCTGGACACAGAGACATCAAACTTATCAACAATACTGTGATGATGACCATAAAACTTTTTGAGGGCCTTGATCAGCCTAGGCTTGGAATATCCCCGAGTCAACAATTTATTTGCAAGCAGCCTACTTCATTGTACAAAGTCCCTGTAATGGGAACAAGCTCTACCATAGCGTATTAATTGGGAAACAAATACACCATAAGCAGGAGAAGCAGGTATATTGCTGCATAAAAAAGGAAAGTTGACAATAGAAAAATTGAAGTCATCACATCACGTTTGTCATAAAGTTTCAAATGTAGCCTTTTGTGTGCATCATAATTCAGGTATAAGTCTAAATCTGAAGCAGAACTTGGGGAATAAGTTGTGTCTTTTATTTCAATTTCACTAGGATAGATAACATTTACATAGTCTCCAAATGTAAGATTGTTAAGAGACAGAACATCATCTATATATCTGTATGTTGAGTTGAATGATTTTGCAACAGTCTTCTCTCCAGATTTAACAAGGTTCTGCATAAATTCTGCTTCATAAGAATAAAGAAACAAATCAGCAAGCAATGGTGCACAGTTTGTACCATTTCATATGAATGGAACATAAATTGGACCAAATTTGCTTAGTTGTAGATCCAAGAACCTGATTTAGGGATTTTGTAGGTTTTTTTTCCAACCTTCTGCCATTAAGATGACGAAATTTTGAAAATTCTTCAATGAATAAATAGTAAACTATTTTATGACAAGATTCTCATAGCGAAGATGTTATATCATGACAATATCTGAACTTTTGCAGGTTAAGGCATTATTGAACAATTTGTACTAAAATTTTGGTGCTGGGTCATGTGAAATGGTCGATTTATTGAATGGGGTACCAAGTAAAGAATATTTCATTTATATCGAGATGTCACGAGCTATAGGTGAAGTGGTTACTTTTGCAGTGTCCTCAGGGCAATGTGCAGGGAGGGTTCTTAAATGTGCCACACCTGCCATGATATGAACATCAGTTTTTAAAGTCTCTTCCAAACAACCCTGTGACTTTCATTTCTAAATGTCGAGTGCTTGGGGAAAGAACAATCACTACCGGGTACCTAATTCCAAGTCTTAGTCTGACCCTGACTGGGGTTCGAACACACTATCTCCCATATACAAAGCAAGCACTCTATCAACTGAGCTACCATAGTGGTGTTCATGTGAAATGGCAGGTCACATGATTAAATTATACTGTTGCTCACTTTCTAAAGCTACACTTAGAATTTTTTAACCAAGTGTGAACTAGTTCAAAACTGATACATTTGCTCACCAACATTCATGACCACATCAAGTAGCCTACGGTCTATAGGCCTGAATTAGTAACATGTAAAACACTGGATGATGGTAATAAGTGGAGTGGAATAATCATGTTTTAGGGACCAATCCAGATTTTTTTTCATCAATATAAAGAGTCTATCCTGAGATGGTGGAGGAGGCTGGAGTACCTAAAACCACCGTCCTTGGGCAGGCAAACTGACACAACTTTCTCACAATAGGTGATGACTCAATTTCACACATAGTGTTGTTTAAACCTAGATGGCAAAAGGTGCAGTAAAACGTACACACACAATTTGGAGGCCTCGGCCAGAGAGAGAGACAGAGAGTGTAAGGTTGTTTACAGGACATATCATATGTTTGTACTAAAGATTATAAAGTTGCAGTGGTTTCATTAAAGCCGACAAAGCAACAACAGTTGTCTCCTACTTATTTGGATTTCAATTAAGTTTGTTGCCTTCTTCCATTAAGTTTACATTTTCTGAATGTGTTTTTCAGTTCATATTACCAGAATACACTGTGCTTACTGCCTACTTTGAGAAACTTGTCTCCTACTTAAAGTTTACTGAGAGAGCCGAGGTTACATACTGGCAACACTCAACCTTTGTGTATCTTAAATCCACACAAGGACAGATATCATACAGGACCAGACTTGATATATACCGATAATAATCACACGTAGATACCAGTGTTCTACATATATAAACTGTGTACATATCAGATGGACTAGTTTTATCTTGTCTACCGTAACTAAATCCCACTTAGTTATTTTTTAGAATGCACCCTTAGTTTACCGGGACATACATTTTTTTCACTGTGCACCATTAGTTTAGACTATAACAGGCATATATGAGGGATTAATTATAATGAGTTTAGTAACTTCAACCTTTCTTTACACATACACGTACTTAGTTACACTGCATGCTTCAATAAAGAACTGAACACAATTATAATTAAATTCTGCATTTAGCAGTAAATAATTTGTAAATATGATAAAATATACTTATGGACTAATTTTATTTTTTTTTTATATAAATACATGTATATAGTTTTATATAAGCAAAGCCAGATGGGAACTGTGTCCAGAGCAAACCCCCTAGCTATAATGCTACACACATATGAGTAAAATCTGGCAAATTATAGATCATCAAATTCTATCAAACTTGCTTTTCAATGCCATTTCAAGAGTGGTACATGTATATATATTTAACTTTTTTTATACTTGTAAGGTATTTACAGCGAGAGGATTACTTCGCTGTAGAGCTTCTATAGTTATAACTTATATGTAGAAGATTGTGCACAAGTGTTTGTGTAAATTAGCAACCCCAGTTACCTTCAGTATATCACTAGAATTTGATAAAATTCTATATGTATCACTATATTTGTGTAATTAATTATATGATTTTATTATACTGTAATAATAAATAAATGAATAAAGTTAAAAAAAATTATGACTGGTTGGTTGAATGTTGTTTTACTTTGCATAAGAAAATTTTCAGCTATTCAAACCAGATGATTTCTCCTATTAATCTCAAGGATGTAAGCACAAGTTATTGTGTTCTGTAGGGCTGTCATTGATAGATCAATATATCGATATTTCATTGATAAAAGTCATTGATATGATATACCGATACAATGGCTGCCAGTTTATGGCTAAGGTTGGAGTAGTCAATGATACATAGATTAAACTGGTTGTAAAT
This sequence comes from Anadara kagoshimensis, assembly GCA_021292105.1. Lineage (NCBI taxonomy): Eukaryota > Metazoa > Mollusca > Bivalvia > Arcoida > Arcidae > Anadara > Anadara kagoshimensis. The sequence continues at coordinate 13,718,320 of CM037869.1, forward strand.
TTTATAATTACAACTCATTTCTTTAATGTATCTCAAAGCCGACTGACAAACAAACCAGAGTGCATATAATATTAGAAACATTTAAGATGACACCAGGCATATATATATATGGTGGAAAATAATCTGTCAACAAAAAATAAACTATATTTTAATCACTTTTCCAATATTTTGATATATTTTTCAGTTGATATATCAATATTCAAATCCTTATCAATGACAGCTCTAGTGTTGTGCAAATTATGAGTCTGTTTTGTACTAGTGTCACCATTCAAAAATGGTGAACTTTAGAGTACACTTGCCTGCATTTTGCAGACCACTCAGTTCATTATACTGGTACTAATTTGTGTGCCAATTCTAGGGACCACACTTTTAATATGTAAAATGGGTTCCTTTTATTCTCAATTTCGATGGTGACAGGTGTATCCGTCTATACAGGAGACGGCCTAACCTTGGTGGAAGTTCATATGTGTAACTTAATTAGGCAGTTTCAAAGTTTTGACTTTGCTTTGGAATTGTGATTTCAACGTGGATTTGTATGTTTTGTTTTTGACAACAGATTGAGAGACTGATGAATTGAATGGAGTTTTACGTCCCTGTCAAGAATATTTCACTTATATCCAGATCCAAGACGTAGAAAGTCTTCCATGTATCCTACGATAAAATTTTAATTTTACACAAAACTTTTAAAAAACTTTGGAATCAGTACATTTTGGACATTTCTGCAAAAAATAGTTTTTCAAAAATCATATATAGAATTTAATGGGTGGGTACAAAAGGAAATCTTTCCCGAGATGTCAACTGCTATAGGTTAAATGGAAAAATTTATATCTTTACAGTGCAATCATAGGGCAATGTTCAGGGAGGGCTTTTTTATGTGCCATGCATGCCAGACATGGATCGTCAATGTTTGGCTAAAGAACAGTTCTCTATGGGTCCCTAGAATTACTGAATTGGCATGTAAATATGGAATTGGCACCAGATTGGCGCCTGTTTTAAGTTGTAGTGATAATATGGTCAATTCCGCAATTACACACCAATCTCGTCCTATTGGTACCTATGCAAACCTCAGTCTGGATTTGAACTCACAACCTTCCACATATGGAGCACTAGATACTTGATTGAGAAGAGTAATTTATAAATTATTTTGGGTTTGATTCCCAAAGGAAATAAATGGGATTTGTAAGCAAGTCATTTTATATTTCCCATTTATCAAGTCATGAATCGCATAGATCTGTGGGGCAGCAACACCTGCCAAGCCTAATGCAAGTGGATAACATGCACAAACACTTGTTTCTGATATTAAAAAACAAAACTCTATACTTAAACATAACATGTTATGTTTAAGTATAGAGTGTTTTTTTCAATCCTGTGATAACATGCCATAGTGCAAAGTAAAAACTGTCATAATTTTACTCAACGATGAAACAATCTGATCCGAGTTGACCGACATATGCGTCACATTGCAATAATGAATCCCACCAAAAGTTATTTTGCATTGTAGTTGGATAAAGAGAAGTTATGGCGAAGTACAACGCTAACCATAACAAACACAGGCGCCTGATACGGACAAAAAATGATCCCATGTCTCTATCCTTTCTGATATTTTTTTACCGATCAAGCGTCTGTGGCAACAACCCCTGCTTTCTACGTATGGATACCTTACTTCCGGCTTTCCTGACAGAATATCTGTTTGGTACTTGTTGTTGCTATTAGATTATGCACTTCGATTCTTGTAAATTTGTCCTTGTCTCACAAAAATACGATTTAACAGCAACGAACTCCGATGTTGTCAAATCGTATTCCCCGCAAAAAACATCCGCATCAACTAAATGATTAAAAAGGGAGTTTACTCTAATTTACCGGAAGTGATTTTTCAAGGGGAGATAGCTCCATCTTAGCACGTTTCACGCAATTTTTCGGATTTTTAATACAGCGTGTTTTTATATTATTCCGAATTCAAGAGAAAAATAAATATAGTAATTGAAATAAACATATGTAGTTTTCAAGTCCGAAAAATAATTAAGTTCCATGTTGTGTTGCTTCAGACATAAGAACAAGATGTGCAAAACTATGATAATTCATGAAATAAATAAATAAATAAATAAATAAATAAATAAATCGAATGAATAATTGAATGAATGAATGAATAAATAAATAAATTAATTAAATTATCTTAGAAAAGCAAAAAGTAGTTTCATATATTTTTAATGCATTAAATGTTAATAATATTTTTAAATGTATAAAGAATTGGGATGAAACTCAATATCAAATAAAAAATTTTAAGAGTCGTAGACACAATATAATTTTCATTGTTTTGTAATTATACGAAATTAATTATTTATTTCCGTTAATAATAATAATTACAATTTAAGAACGTTAAACTAGATTACAAAGTGTGAAAACCATAGCTTATTATTGAGAGGTTAGGTTACGTCAACACTTGCCTATCTAAAAGTACTACCGATAGACATAGCCATTTTAAAAAAGTCGTTATTACATGATTGTTATTTGTTGTAAACTTGGAGTAAAATAGAATTAAGTAATTGATCAAAGGAATTTTGGACTCCATATATATCACATATATATCACGTTGTATAAATGCCTAAAAGCGTGTTTTTTGCGCGACGTTGCTCGATGCTCTAAGATTGCAAGTTAGAGCAAACTATAATGACCAGAATAAATAGATAGTTTTTAATAAATGTTTGATATATTAGATATTAAATCATTATTACATGCAAAGGGTGCTAATGTTTCCAGCTTTATTGGAAACAAATCATATCTCAGATCTTAAATTCGTTGCAAAATTCGAAGTCTATATTGTTTGTAGATACTTCGTGCGGTGATATGATTGCTCGAATTTCAGAACTCAAGACTGGACTGTGAATAGATAAAATGGCATGAGGTATTCATTGTGGTTTTCGTAGACCCCTCCAGTCACAAGTCATTTACTCATCTAAAGTAAAACGTGAACTCAAAAGATATTCAAAAATATTTTAATCATTTAATGCATAAATTACAAATATATACAATTTTCCTATTAGCGTAGATAGCAATTGTGTAACTTATAGAATTTACATCACATATTGGATTTCAAGATATTGCGTATTTGCCTTCACTATTAAAAAGCACCAAAGTTTGTCACTATTTTCACATTTCAGTTGGTCTTTGATTTGTCTTTATTTTGTCGTTTTCTTATTTGCTCTGTAAAATCCAAATCTTCCGGATCTAAAGAAAAAAAAACAGAAAAACCCATTGGTATTTTTACCCTTTAAGAGTGTTACACGCAATAATCTTAAAATTAGATTAAGCAAAGTGTAAATGAAACAAGAATAGGCACATAGGAAATGCAATCAAGTCCACAAAGTAACAACAAAATGAGTCAAATTAATACTATACCAGTGATAATTTTACAACACTAGACGACTGTTTTGGAATACAATTCCTCATCAAAGGTGCTTGGGCCAAAATTGCGAAACCAAACGTTTTTCAAGGGATTGAAAAAAATCCAAAAGACAAAGAAATATTTTACCAAATTTAGCTAAAAATACTCTGCATGATGCAGTATTTAAATATGTTTAAATTTTAACTTGAAGCAAAAAAGACCATACATATACAGATATATATGGTTATTAAACGTCTTAATTTGCACGTGTACTTATATATTAGCAAAGTGATGACAATTGTTGTGTTAAAAGTGCATGACTTATACTACTCTTAATTCAACTTTTACAATGCGTGAAAATTCGATATAAAAAATAGTACATTTTGTCTTAAACTGGCAGATTTTTTACACTGATATGTTTATATCAAGGAAGCAAAATAGCCAAAAACAAATACACAGTACTATCAAATTTGATATCAATCATATTGATAAATAATAAAAAATACCAATTCATGTCAAAAGCACAACCTCAAAGAAAATTACAAACTTTGAAGCTGGCAAATTAGGTTAAACACGCGAAAAACAACCAGGGAAGTGAAACCGAGAGCTTTAGAAGGATATGCAACTCTTGCTTTGCTAGATACATCGGCCACGCGTGGAATCAAAATTGGGAACGAAAAAGAATTTATTTGCATTCGCAATAAAACAAATTATATCTGTAAATACACACTCGGTAATTGTTGAACAACAAAAGGAAACGTAAGAAATAGAAATCGAATGCAGGATAAGAGATACACATAAAACATAATTATTGACACCAATGACTGACTATAAAAACTCCAGAAAAGTTAATTATAGAAATGTAAAACTAAACCATCAACATATACAACAAAGCATACACAAATATCAAAAGAAACAAGCAAACTACTTTAAAAAACAATTGCACATAAAGTATTTAAAATCTAAGTGTCACTCTCTATAAGAATATCTTTCCAATTAGTTAACTACAGAAATGTTAAACTTAAAGATTAACATAAACAACAACGAATGCACAAAATAAATGTCACAAGATACAAGCAAACTATTTTTTTTTAAAAATTGAACATAAAATATCTAAAACCTTAGTATCACTCCCTACTAGAATATGAATCTCCTTATACAACTGACGTTATTTTTTCGATGTACTATTAAAGTGTTAATATTATTTATCATGACGTTTTGATCAAAATAATATTCTTTAAAATCACCATTCGCAAAAAGAACGCTTACATGATAGTAAATATAAGAATTTATGTAATTTGCACCAGCCTCCTTTAACAAATCATACTTTGATAAATGATTAAAACAAACGCCAATCCTTAATTATTTCATTATAATTGCTGTTCATGTTTTGGTTTACCTGAATCAGGTAGTGGAGGTGGTTGATTGTAATCTGCCGAGCATCTTTGGATGTCATGTGCAATCAAAACTTTCTCTACCAAATCTTTATTTTTTGACGTGGATTGACTGCTTTTCGTCGAATTTTTACTTCCATATTGTTTATCTGCCATCTGTAAAATTAAAAAAAAATGAACTTATTGGAAGTAATTCATTGCAGTCAGCAACAATCTAACGGATGAAAAAGATTAGTTTCAACTAATGACATTTGACCGACACCGTAAATACAATGTTAAGGTCTTACTTTCAAAATTGACGAAATCGTGATTATGAATAGTAAAATAAATGTAAGATATGTAGTATGGGTTTCGTATTACAATGACATTTACATTTATAATCACCAACCATAAACATACCACTCCATACTATATAGAAATCAATAACTACTGTAAGCATGATTGTGGTCATACAAACTGGTTTAAACTAAGAATACTTGTTATACCTGAGTGAGTTTTAGAAAGCTTTCACACTATGATTATTTATATATCATATATGGTAGTACATTGAATATTTTACTCGGAAAAAGAAACAAACCAATGAAGCAATGACGCATGCGTATTAAAGCCCTAACATTTTGCCTCAATAAAATATATACGTCGTTTTAGACTAATAAACATATTACAATCGAAACTACAATGGAATACAGTCAACATTCGAGACTCTCATCTGCATCGCCCACGGCAAATAATGATGAAGTAAAGATTATCGAAAGGCACACGAATCGTGCCTGTAAATATGAAATGTTTGAAAAATATTATCCACAGTTTGAAAAACCAATGTATATTTGGATACGCAATTGTGTGTGCAAACCGCGTAACAAAATATCAGATGAAGAAAAAAAGTTTTATTTGAAACATACAGAATATGAAAGGGATGGTGTAGTGAGAACATTTGACAAGAACTTTATTATTCAAGAAGATGCAATACAGTTTAATCTTGTATCGAAGAAAATAGTTGTTCAACAGCCATTTGGTCCAGCAGATGCTGTATATAATTAAATGCAGGTAAAAAAGAAAGACTCTCCAAAAAGTACAATAGCATCAGATACAGAATCTATATAAATTTGTAGTATAATAAATGACGGTATGTTATTTTTATCTGTTGTTCATTAAAAGACTTTTGATTAGATTAATGGGACAAACAATATATTGACATTTATATTTTGGAGACAACAGAGAAACGAAACATAATCTTATGTATAAATAATGCAAATTTGATCTTATTTTTATGTCAGAGAATTCAAAATAAAATTACATAAATATTTAAACAGCAGCACATTTTATTTATAGAGTGAACCATGAATTTCAAATATTGTATTTTCAGTAACATATTTATGTAAAATAGACACATCAGATGCAAAACGTGTCATTCAATATGTAACACTTGTACCTTCAGAGGTTTACTCTAAATTTTGTATAATGGTACGAATATGTTAGTGTTGTCTACTGGTAAATTAAAAAATTACTATACTAATATTTAAATAAATAATATCAATTATATACATTGCCAAGAAAAACTATTTAAGTTGAAACGATTATTGATACTTAACAAAGTACTGCAACATACCAATAAATACCACATTGCTACTAATTCAGTTTTGTCAAAGGTCAAAGTTTTTACAATCAATTATTATATATTTTAGTCCTTCTGGATATTTTCTCGACCCCATGAAAATTTGACACTTTTGGTACAATAATACTGATGAAAAATTGTATTCTGAAATGGTCGTCTTGTCCTGTAAAATAACCATTGATATAATATGTTATTCCAAATATGTATTTATTTGGTGTCTGTGCCTTTGTTTGCATGTCCTATTGTGAAGTACATGTGATTAGATTCCATTCCGAAATTTTAATCAATGATTGTGGCTACAGATTATAAGTCTAGCTGCAATGGCTTTCTCAGTATGCAAATCTATACACGTATTGATTTTTCTGATGTATTGTCTGATCGTCATGGTAACAGTCAAAAACAAACATACTTATCCATGTCCGAACCACATTCCAGAAGCAAAGTTAAAACTTTGGAACTGACAAGTTAGGTTAGACACGGAATCTTTCACCAGAGAAGTGGGACCGGGTGCTATGAAAGGATAGGCATCCTCTGTTTAGCTAGATACACGTGCCACGTATGTAATCAAAATTGTGTGAAAGAAACATGGAACTATTGGACGTATCCAGGGATATCATGGACATAGAGACATTAAACTTATCAACAATACTATGATGATAGATTATTTTAAGAAGTCAATGACATTTAAACTGGTTATAAAAATATATGCTATTCATATAGATATTTATGTAAAAAAAACTATAAACATACACATACACAGTTGTTACGCTACCTAGATATTCCATCAATTGTATAATAACAACAAATGGTTTATAGAGTTACATATTTACAATTTCCTGTTAGGAATAAGGACCATTATGCATTATTTGTAATAATACATGTAAAAGTAAAAACAAAATTATAAACAATTGTAAACGTTGCATGAAATATAATGCTTTTTAACATAAGTGTAAAGAAAGATCACGAGAAGCAGAATGAAAAAGAAAGAACAGATGTTGAAAGCAATGATTAAACGTATTTTTATTTTGGTTCCAAGATACTTTCCATTCTCCTCTCAAAATTTTTCTAAACATTGTTTTGCAGCATATTCTCGATGCTATATCTGTTATTTTACATCAAGTTTAATACATGTATGAATCTGCAAGTAACATATCTATTACTACATGTAATCGTAAATATTTTAGCGAATTCTACTGGACAATGATAAATGGATAAAAACACAAAAATACAATAACTACGGAACAGTCTGAGAAAAGACAATTACTGAAACATAAAATAAAGCAATACCTTATGCTGAAGGAAGTACACAGGCACATTTTACTGATTCAATACTTACTTTGTACAATTTTCCAATGACCAATATATTAACGAAGATGATTAACTTTACAATTTCTTTAATCCAATCGTGTTTTGTTCAAATGTTCTAAATGCAAATCAGCTATATTGTAAAACCAAATAGATCACCAATACTTACATAGAGAATCAACGATCTGAATTGTGAATTGTCGAATAATGTTTATTTTCTATCTGCTCCAAAGTGTTTATTAGAGTTTTATTTTCATTTAAATGATACAATGTCAATAGATTTTTACATTTTGCTACAATTAGAAAAAAATTTCTGATTGTTTCTGACATTGAACCCTACTTGCAAATTACATATTTGATACTCGAATAAATTGAATTGAATTACATTATCTTACTAATTTCAAATTGTCCAAAGTTAAAACATTACAAATAAAACAAATACTTGTTATATAACAAGTGTTCTACTAAGGTTTTGGCTTATTGACATCTAGACTGCGACCAGTTTTAGAACGTGTTGAATGTTGTACTTGAGTTGTAGAAATTTTAGGACATATTGGACAGTCGTATGCACAAAAAGCCAATGCACCAAAGTATCGAAGACGACAGCGCCAGGTACAAGTACATACAGTTCCAGTTGTATTAGTTTTCTGCATAATTTTTTCGTGATGACTCTTTAATAATTTATAGATTGCTTAAATTATAGGATGTTTTTCAAGATAAAGATATTAAAATTAGAAATGCGCACGCGTAATTGAAACAAATTTTACAAACATAAAGCAGTGATTGGACTTGCTGTCACGTATACATAGTGGGTTTATAATTAAACTAGAAACTTCTGTATCTTTTCAATTATCATTGCACTTTAGCCCCTAAGCCACGTGATGTTTTTCCAATTGCAGTCTCGTAATGCAAAACAATGTTTTTTAATCAAATATTGTAGAAAGTCTCTTCTAATAATTTAAGCAATTTTACTTAAATTACACTAATTATTGCTTGAAAGACAAAAGATCACACATTTGCAAAAATGACCATTCAGATAAAAAATTATATTTTTTTGGTTAAATTGTTTAAGCTCCATTATAGGGCTGCGAAAAGTATTAAAAGACAAATCACCCATCAAACCAATAGTTGTAGAGAAATAGTAAAAGACACAAAGCCTCGTTTTCGTAACATATCTATTTTATTCAAAATATATTTTCTGCATTTCGATTTGATTGCTAAACGTAAATCATTGGAACGTTAAATTTGATTTAAGATTGACAAATTTTGTTAAATAAACTATACTTTACATTTTTATACCTTTATACCGCAGATATGAACCCCCAACAATGAGCTAAATTATTACGCACAATAAGACAAACCTGCAAGAACTATTGCATCTTGTACTACAGGTCTTGTGATCATTTCACATTTCCTAATGTTGACTTATGACTTCAAACCTCGATCGTTTGAGCATCTTATCTTGGCAAATAAAAAGAAACAAAAAACTATAACTAAACGCAATAGCACAAGGTAAGTTCTAATTGTAGAAAAAGAATACCAAAGAATACAAAATCTTATTTATTTTTGTATTTGCCTCTCGATATGTTTATCAACGTTATAAGCAGCATTGTCTTGATTCTTTTATCTTAAATCATGTGGAACGTTGTAATAAAACAAACATACTCATCATTTTCAAAACCAAAATCCAAAATCTAAGTAAATAATTTCAAGCTGGCAAATTAGCTGGCAAAAAAACACGTGAACTTTCACAAAATAAGTGAGACCAGGTGAACCTCTTGCTAAGCTAACAACACCTACCATGTGTGTAATCAAAATTTGGAATGAAAGGAACATTGAACAATGAGACGTCAAATATATCCAGGGCAATGTTATTAAGAGACATTATATTTATCAACAATATTGTGATGACGGCCATAAAGACTTATTGAGTGCTTTCAAAAACCTAGGCCTAAAATTCTTTTACGTTAACCATATATTTGTAAGCAGCGTGCTTCCTTGTATAAAGTTCCTTATTTAGAACACGCTCTATATAACGTATTAATTGTGAAACAAATACACCAGAAGCAGGAGAAGTGGTATATTTACAGGACATAAACCAATTATTATATGACATAGTTTATCATTAATAGAATTGCAATGGAAAATAAAAGAAATAGAAAAAAGAATACCAAATAATAACAATTATGAAATAAATGACGAGAACCGACAAGCAATATGTAAAGTTTAGAGGGAAAGTAGCAAATACTACAAATGAAATACTCACATTACCGTGACAAATTTGATAATGAGGATGATTACCTTGAAATGCTTTTAATCAAATAATTATCCATTTATGTTTTGTTCCAGTATTATAAATTCAAAATCGACTATTCCTATGTCGTTATGTAAAAGAATCCACTATTTACTGATTTAGAGATTTAGCGTAAAATTTACAATATTCTATCTAAAATGGCATAATTGTTCATTAAAGTTTCACTTGAACGATACAATGTCAACACATTTCCGAATGTTTCAAAATGCAAAATTTGTTACAGAAATTGAATCCTTTTGGTAAATTACATATCAATCACTCCAAGAAAGTGAATATTGTAATGCTTTGTGTAATTGGCCATAAAAACAAATTCCATAAAAAATTAAAAATACTATACAAGTAATATGGCAATTGTTCTTTTAATCATTTTGCCGTATTGACATCGTTACTGCGACCACTTCTAGAACGCTTTGTACGTTGTGCTTCAGTTGAATGTTCAGAATGACATATTGGACAGTTACACAAACCTCTTATACCTAACACACGACAGAACCAGCTACAAATACACGAATGTCCATTTGCATTAGTATCAGTTTTCGGCATGTTTTTAGCGACCACTCTAAATAGTAATAAAGATGTCCTTAAAGTAATGGGGTGTTATTTAAGACAAAGATATGGAAATTAACTAGAGACGCGCACGCGCAAAGGCTACAAATTCTATCAAATTGAACACAAATATTGGGACCAAAGGTAACATATTTGCTGGTACGAATTTAATGTAGTTTTATAATTCAGCTTAGCACTATTGCATCTAAACCTTTCAGTATATCTCCTGATGTTTTTAAATAAGAAATATATAGACAACATACACGAGATTGTGGGTAGAATTCTTTATGCAAAAACATTGCATTTTGAAACTTATTAATGAATAATATCCTTAATAATACGAAATGGAAAGACTGCATTAGATTGCAGTTACATTATATCATCATAGGTTCATCAAGTTTAGAATTATGTAAACTTATATTTAGAAAGCAGCATAATGATAATCAAAAACAAACATACTTATCCATGTCCAACATACAATCAAGACCAAAATAAAAAAGAATAAAATGAAAAAAAATCTTTGGAACTGATAAGTCAGGTTAGACACGTGAACTTCCACCAGGGAAGTGAGGCCGGGTGCTCCAGAAGAGTAAAAACCTCATGTTTGGCTAGCTACACCCGCCACGTAGGTAATCATAATTGTATGAAAGGAAAATGGAACTATAGGACATCAAATATATCTAGGGTAATAATTGATACAGAGACATCATACTTATCAACAATACTGAGATATTATATAATTAATTATATCAAACTAATGTTTGCTATAATAGCTGTGATCAACTTATATGCTCCTTATTAACCAATACACAACACATTTCGTTTGTTAAACAGTTGTTTGTAGTTCCATCATTCCTTATTATTATACACGGGCATTAAAATTAGACGTTTGTAACAAGTTTGTAGGTATTAAACGTTTTTAGATATATATTTTTGTCAGGCATAAAAATCATATTGTCTTTATGTAAAATAATAGATTTTTAAATATTGTAGAAAGTCTTCAAATTAAGCATTGTAACTCCAATTGCTTGAACGATATGATTTAACATTGGCCAAACTTTAATGAAAGCCTATACTTAATATTTCCTTATCATTATGTCAAAGATATGAAAAATGCTAAATAGTTCACCCTTAATTTTGATTACAAAATAATTGCACATCGCACTGCAAGTCACATGATCACTTCACGTGACCTGGTATTACATATTGAACTATGACCTTCAACCTAGGGTCATTGAAATTTATTTTTGGTTGAGGAATACAATTAAATACATAAAATTACAAGTTAGGTTACAATTATATAAAAAGATTACAAAAAAAATTATATTGTTTATATTAGCCTTTCAATATTTTTTCTAAGCTTTATGTAAGAGCATATTCTTGATGATTCTATATCTGTTAATTTTAATCACGTGAAATTCATTAATCAATTTGCAAGAAATGCATTTATTACCCTATAGCATCGTATATATTATAACAAAGCACGCTAAAGAGAAAAAACCATTTAAAATACAAAATTATGAAATAATCAGAAAAGACAAGAAAATTTTTTAAAAAAATAGAAAAATAAAAACTTAGGCTTCTTGTTAACTTCTTGCATATTGTATACAGGTAAAGTTTATCATACGTAACTGATTAAATACTCACTTGGTACACCTTCTCAATGACAACTTTAATAATTAAGACGTTCAATTACATCAATTCCTGTTTTTGTCCTTGTGTTATAAATTCAGAACCATCTATATTGATATATGGTTGTCAAACTATCTATATTTGCATTAGTTATAAAACGAATCTGCAATCTGACATCGATTGTAAATATTATAATATTTTTCTTATGTTCACAAGTTTGTAACAGTTATGATAGTTAAAAAAATTTCATTCGAACGATACAATATCAATATATTTCCGAATGTTTAAAAAATACAGAGTTTGTTCCAGAAATTTAACCATATATGTCAATCACATTACGAAATAGAATATATTAATGTCTCTGTGAAATAGTCCGAAACTTAAGCACTAAAACAAAAACAAAATTCAAAAATAAATACAAATACTTGTAATATGTCAATTGTACTTGTAATGATGTTTAAAAGAATTCACATCTTTATAGCGACCAGTTTTAGAACGCCGCCTTCTACTTCGTACGGAAGTAGAATTCCGAGGAAAACATATAGGGCAATATCTTGCACACCAACCAAACCATCCAAACCTACGACGACAACGCCAGTTACAAATACATACAGTTCTAATTGTATTAGTATATGTTTTTGGCATATTAGTTCCGTGGTCACTCTTTAATAGCAATTTATATTTACTTTAACTAATGGGTATATTTCAAGATGAAGATATTAAAACTATAAAATAGCATGCACAATAGCTAAAAAAATTCATGTTTAAAAATCAGTATGTTGTTATAGTAATGTACCGTAGCCTTTTGGAAACTTTCAAATTTCCTGGTAATTTAAAACACAGTCCATGAATAAACGTTTGAGGTAATTCTAATTATTTGGGGTTTAATCTCCTTCGGAATAGTCCTGTTTCGTGTCACAAATCCGCAATCTGGCATCCAGTCAATCGATTTCACATTCTTATAAAATTGTTCAATAATAAATCAAATATCAGTAATTAAACATTTAAGTACATTAAGGTGAGTATTTTTGAGGGAATTCCAATATATTGTTAATGCATTGTTATTTACAAATTGAACAGATTTAACAGTTCGGCTTATGTCCATCTATCCTTGTGGAGAATTGGGCCAGAATTTAACAGTTTAATGGTTTGAAAACTCTCGCGATTTACAATTCTACGTATTTCAAGAAATTGGTAATATATCGTAATCAAAATAATGAAGCAATACAATAGTTAAATGATTTGATAAATCCCTCTAGTTATGATTTTTGTAGACATTTCACCACTTGGAATCCAAAACATCCAAACTCATAATTTTTTACTTGTCCATATTGTTCAACATTTTTATAATGACGATTTTTTAAAAATAAATACACCAATTATTCTGCAATATGTTCATAACAAAACATGTCAAAAGCATCAGAATAAAAATCCAATCTGATAACATATGAATTATTTAACATAATAAACTCACACACACAGCAATAACATCGATTGCTACTATGTTTTATATTCGTCTATATATTTATCCATAAAGATAGTTTTTGGTTAAGTGGCAATCAATTTAAGTTACACGAATCAAGCGTAGACATATTCTATGGTGCCGCTACTATGTACAATTACTATCACCATTACGACCAGTGCAAGAGTTATGCCGATGTCGTCGCCGAACATAAGGCCGGCAGACTGGGCATCCCTCAACACACATACCAATTAACCAGCAAAGCCAATAAGTACATATGCAATCATTTGCTGTACGGTTAATGCTGGTTTTCGGCATGATTTTCTAATAAAATTTTTGGAAAATTGACGCAACTGTTCACCTTTGTGCTTTTTTCAAGAATTATGTATGCAATATTTTGTGTGAGGTTTTATTAACATCGAAATAGGTCTTTGCCAATAGAATACAACAATCCAGTGCACTAATGCATATGTTTCTAAACGCAATTATTTCATTTGTAAGTATGAAAAACTGAACGCCCATATTCAATTCTAAGAATAGACTACAACACATGGTGATTGCAATATATGTACATGCCATAACATTGCATCAGATTTTATTGAAAATATCCCAAAAATGTAGATATTCAAATTGTGGGGGTAAAATACAGCAAATCAAAAGAGATTGAACTGCCATAATTTGCATAATATTTCACCACGCAATACATATACTGCAGTTAAAAAAAGTAATCAATATTCATATTTAGAACTTACAGCTAGTAAAGAAAACTGAGTAATACAATGATATTCTTTGTGCAAAATATTAGTGCATAATAACATGTTTAACAATGTGGTACATGTATAAATTCAGTTCATGATCACTGACCCTTTTGATGTATTACATTATGCAGTTAGGGTATGTCGTCAAAACAGCTTCAATACTGTATCACACAATACAAATTCGAATCTTAAATTCGTAAAAATTCTATGTTTCGAAATATTCATATTCGTCATCATGTTAAAATATATCATGAATTTGGTGAATTTACCTGTATAAGTTGAAGAAATCCTATCTTGCTGAACGTCTATATCGTCTCAAGTTTTTTCTTGTTATTAAATTTAACTTCAAGATTAAAGAGCTACTTATGAACTACATCCGGGTTAAAGAAATGTCAAAAGTATTTAAAACTATATTTACTATATATTTTATAGCTTTGCCACCTTGTATATTTCAAATATTTTTAAACTGAAAATTTATATATAAGTTGTTTAAAAGTCAAATGGGAGAGTGGTGGTGGGATTGAAATACCCGTGAATGAAATTTGGTTAAAGTTTTAAGTTTGATAAATATTTAACGTTAAATCAAGCTAATCGTCACTTTTATCCATAGTTTTAAACATACACATATCTGATTCAAAAACATGTTAAATTACCAGTAATAAACTGTCTAGATAATGATATCTAAAATCTAATGGCAACTAACTTAGATATCTATCGAATTAATTAATAGGGACAACTAATTTGAAATCAAATGAAATCAAATAAATTGTGTCCACTATGACAACATATTCAATAACAGCGGCAGTATTGAAATAATTATTTCATAGCAGTAGAAAGTAAAAGCAGTTATACCTATGACAGACATCTATCAATTTTTTGAATGATAAAAAATAAAAAATAAAACATAGAATTATACCATTTAAATTAAATACGTGTTGTTTAAAAACATCAAAGGAAATTAAAATATTTGATAAAATAATGAAAACCATGCGAACATTTGTAAAAAACCACTAGCATATATGTACAGTTGTCTAACAACATTTTATTTACTCTCCGATTCAAATATAGCTAAATATATTTTTTGATACTAATAAACCCGATTTTAGAATGTCTTTATTTGTATTTTGTTTGATGATCAACACATTTGTAATGGATCTCAATGTCTAGATTCTTTTTTGTGGCCCTTTAAATTTTATTATGCGCTATTTTAAGTGATTACATAATTTTACAAAAGCATTTGGAACTTTAAAATTGGAAATTTGAAATGAAGAATTTCCCTATTTGACTTCTTACGCAAACGTCACGTGACATTATTAAATGTAAGGTAAATGTAATCCTTTATTATTCTAAAACTGAAATTAAAAATGGTTCTTGCAGCAGTGATAGCTGTGTGTTCCGTTGTTGGAACAGTAGGTTTTTCAGGATTAATTTATTTAATAATAAGAAAACTTCGATCTAAGGAAAATTCATGTTGTGGTAGATCTCGTTGTGATCAAAATGCTATTTGAATTCAAGGTAAATCTATCAGTTCATTTTTATATCTGCTATTGGAAAAATAGACACAAATATGATTCATCTGGACATAATATACTATTTTGTCAATTATCAATTTAGGCTCCAGTTTCACCATTATTCTTTACCTTAGATTTTCTAAAACTTAAATCTGGCAAATTTTGATATTTTAATAGTACTGCAAATAAAACGTTTTAAGATGTAATAACAATAGAATAACACGTTTGTTTAACAATATAATGAAAAGTAACAAAATGTGATATTGAAATAAAGGATCTTAGAGAATAATTTTAAAACTGGACCTGGTCTATACACTGTTTTTATAGTATTTTAATTCTTCACTTGATGACCTATGGGTAATTAAAGCATCAGTTTTGTGTTGTATTTAAATCAAATTTCATTTCAAACGAAATACTTTTTTTTCAAATCATCAGTTCTGGAAGAATAAGTATTCATTTTTTAGAACATTAAGAGCATGTGAATATGCTATTCTTGAATTATTTTCGCAAAAATAACTAAATACATATTTAAAAACCAATAAATTGCAATCTTGTCCAGATAAATCAGATTTCGGCGAAATGTTACACTGTCTGTTTTACAGGTTCACAAGATGGAACATTTTTATAAAATTTATTTGGTTTTAAAAGGTGTGTGTGAGAGAGAGAAAGAAAAAGAGAAAAATAGTTCGGAAGACGTGTGTATTTGTTTAAGTTTGAGTGTGACTGTATATATGTCTGTAGTTGTAGAAAGAATATACATATTTAAAGACAATATGCATTTTTTAAACGTTAAGTCAATTACTATTTTTTTTTATAATTTAACATCATCAAATATGTGTTTTGTGCACAACCATTTTGCTAGTATCTTGAAAAATATATGATAAAAATGTTGGATTTTATGAAATTTTTGGTCTCCTTAAGTCATATTTAAAAACCAAATAATGTGCCTAGGGCTATAATTAGCCCTTTAAACCAAGACTTAAAGATGGTTTAATTTAACAAATAACAGTTATCATAAATCACTATTGAATTATCTTTCCAATAACCACATTTTAACTTCTTTTCGCATGACTTTTATGGCCTTTAGCATGTCATTTCATCTTAAGTATTTCTATGAAAATATGTATCATATCTAAGTCTCAATGTTTATGCTTAGTGCGCGACAGTAAATTAACTTGTTTACATGTGTATTTTTCACCGCATAGGAGATAAAAAGCAAACCTTGCGTGGAATTAGAACAGAGTGGAAAGAATTATAAAAAAGTAATAAAAGAAACAACAGACGCAAAAAAATGAAGTATTTTATAAGTTTATCACCATAAGAGCAACACATAATGGTACTAAATAATGTATTAACGAAGTAAAATAAAATATAGTATCTCAAAGATATAAATACTAGTGTATACTTTTTAAGTAATTAAAAATAATAGACATTCCTCAGAAATCTAAGAAGTACAAAACTTAACATGCCAGTCTCTGTTTAAAATGCACAATGTAGTCGTTCACGTTCTATAAAATATTACTCAAAAGGAAATGGTTTTTATTTATGGTTAGTGTTTAAAGCTCCTATCCTTTCAACTTAATTTACAACGTAAGTTGACAAAGCTATCATGTATATCTTTATACGCTTAACGTGCGTATTTCGTAAATATAAGCCTTATATATTAACCAAAATAAGAGGATGAATTTGGCATGTGTATGTTGTTATTCTATCAAGTCATTCATTGATTTTGATTTGTCTTGTTAACTTGCTTCAGTTTATAACATTTATTTCCTTATGATATTGCTAGTTTATAATAGCCAAATAGCGTAACGGGATTTCTAAACATAGAAAGAATGACTAATACCCAGTTAAATCATACCCTGTAAATAACTCTTAGAAAATACAAAACTATTCATGATAACCAGTTTAATTTTATTAACCAATGAAAACTTGCTTCTTAAAAGCATATATAGACATCAATATAGATTATGCTTAAACTTTTTGAAAATGGAAGATATCAACCCAACAAAGTTGGATAAAACACAAACATCTATTATTAAGAAACCTGTGCCAGAGATATGCAGTTGCGGTAAATTTAGTATTGAATGCAGATGTTTTATGAAACAGCACACACCTCACTGTAAAGTTGTTGAGGTTCGACGTTCACATTGTTGTTTCATATCTGTGAAAATTGAATGCTTTTGCGGACAATCTCCACCTGGGCCATCTTCTGATTATAATGAATAAGGTATTTCACTGTTAATACGTAAATAAACAAACTAACTTATTAATTTAATTTTTTTTCACATGCTTAATAAATTAATTAATATACTTCCAAATACTTCATCTAAATGGCAAATGCATTGATAAAATAGTGAACTTTATCAACTTTATCTCACGCAGATTTTTTTAACTAGAAAACTAATATTGATTCAATACATGATTTAACTTGCTTCATACTTAAAATTCTGTGAATGAAATAATTTTGTTAATGCTCATATAATGCCAGATGTTTTAGGAATCTACTGTGTCTATAATTTCATATAGTGTGTGTTCTCCGCGGAAGTTTTCAGAAGTGAATATGCCATCTTTTGAAATCAGTTTGGTTGATTGGAGTTATAGGTAATTCTGAATTATTTTAATTCACTTGATTTATTACATATTTACCAGTATTAATTTTACAACACTATACGGTTACAATACGAATACAATTCCTCATCAGTGTGCTTAGGTCAGATTTGTGCAACCCAAATTTTTAAAGGTTGAAAAAAGACCTAAAGATACAAAATATGTTTAACCAAATTTAGATAGCAAAATACTTTGCGAAAGGGACTATATATTAGTTTTTGAGAGTTTTAGATTTTAACTTGAAACATATATATACACAAGTATATTATTTCATTTGTCCTATCGCGGTGCTTTACATATCATTACAACACTTCCAACTACCGTTAGCATACTACTGAAATGTTACTGCAATAATATAGTAAGTTCATAAGCTTCAGGAGATATATCTACAGTCAAATATGTCTATAAATTGTTCTCAAAATTGTTGGGAGATAAACTCGTGATTTGTGATTTCCGTTTCATTTTAGCTTTGAATATTTTACGATTCGTTGACATGTAAATCCGCGCATCATTGATTCAACGAAAACAGAGAAAATTGGGGAACTCCGAAAATGAATGAATTCACGGTAGACCAGTTCTAATGCAATTATGTCATGTTTTTTGTTTCATAGTTCAGTCACTCACTTTTTTATATTTAATTTACCTAATTGCATAAAAATATATATCAATGTCATATCATTTCATCATGAAATATAGATATTTGTAGCCAGAAAATATATAATTTATATAAATATATATAATTTATATAAATATATATAATTTATATAAATATATATAATTTATATTTTTGCTGAAGTCAAAGCAACATTAATACTATACAAATCTGAACAAAAGGCTATAAATACATCAAAACACTAATGCAATTTACATTATATACCAGACTTAATCTTACAACACTAGACAGTCGTTTCAGAATACAATTCTTCATCAGTAGCGTATGATCCAAAACATTTTCTAAAGGTTTGGGAAAATATTTTTTAAAAAGGACAAAATGTATTTAATCAAATTAAGCTGACGAAATCCTTTGCATGAGGGAGTATACCTTAGTTTTGTGGACTTTCAGATTTTACCTGTCGAATTTCTCATTTACCCATTACGATACATTTAAATCTTAGTCATGAATATCGATTTAAGTATGATTAATCACATTTTGTAAGTGTCTGAGTTTTGTAAACTGGCGATAACAACCGTCTTAACAAAATCAAAATACCAATCAAAATTTTTAAAGATATTTCATACCTTTTTATATTTTGGACTGATAAAGAAAAGAGTAAAGTTTTTTAGACTACAACTGGTATAGATTATTACAATTCAGTATGTCAATTATGGTTTTTTTACTGTTAAATATAAACTGTGAATTCTAAGTAAACAGAAACTGCAATTACTATAGGCTTTAGCTATTCCACTAACAACCATGGAAACAAACTTGCAACAAAACAACCTTTATATGGCACAGTTCATAGCGTTTTATTAGCACTTAAATAAGAGAAATATATAAATAACAAAAATGGTTTTGAAACTTTTAAATGTGCATGAAACGCCACATTTAACACTGAATATAAATGTTTCATTTAATTCCCGGACTTAACAAACATATGCATGTCATATTAAGTGAACTACCCTTCCACCTTGCTGATTAAGCTGATGTATAAAAGAAATGGCGAATAAAATCAATACATGTATGAATAGTGTATGCTGTCTACAGTTCTGGCCCAGTATTTGTTATCGTTTCAATTTTTTAGCAAGCAAACATGTTAAAACTTGAAATCACATTTAGATGAATAAGACCATAGCAGTGTATTGACGTTCAAGGCATAAGTAAAGTTTTTAATGTGTTGTATGTACTAAAATTCTACTATGTTACAAGTTACTGAAATAAAACCATATGAATAATTGTACTTAAACTACATACT
Source organism: Anadara kagoshimensis (assembly GCA_021292105.1). Classification (NCBI taxonomy): domain Eukaryota; kingdom Metazoa; phylum Mollusca; class Bivalvia; order Arcoida; family Arcidae; genus Anadara; species Anadara kagoshimensis. Next base: position 13,738,762 of record CM037869.1, read on the forward strand.
GTACCAGTTGTAATTTAGCAGCACTAGACGGCCGTTTTGGAATGCAATTACTAATCAGTACTGCTTGGACCAAAATTATGACACTAAAAGTGATTTCAAGATGTTGAAAAGATACCCAAAGAACTAAATTTTACCAAATTTAGCTAAGGAAATATTTGCATGAGGGAGTTAAGCTTAGTTTTTTAGGAATTTCAAATTTTAACTAGCAGTAAATTTAGACAATAGTACAAATATTTAGAAAATGGTAGTTGTTTATTAATGGCAAATCATCAGCGGCTTAAATACTAAAAACAAAACATCAAATGGTCATATATACAGTCAGAAGCAACTGTCCTACGATGAGATTTTAATTACTATTAATTGCATATAAACTGAACTTAAACAATATAATAAAATATCTATTTCATACTTTTGTAAAACAAAAATAAATATTGTGTCAAGTAACTGAGTAAGGCGAGGAACTTAGTTACCGATTCATGTTACGTCTTGAATTTTTTCTTAATACTTTTTGCTTCTTAACATATTACAAAAACACTATAAAAATATTTAATCAACTGTAAACTCATTTCAATATTGTACAAGAAGTGTTTGCGACTTTCTTTAATACTTAACTTAAAGTTATACAGACTTAATGTATTTGAAAACGATAATAGGCCGCACGTCTTTAGAAAAGTACTCTGATTTTACTTACAGAACATGACTTACTATAATTTCCGTATTATATTTTTTTTCAAATTTATACACAGCCTTTCCTTATTTCTTTATACGGTTTAATTTTATTTTTGCCATATTCAGTTTGAGTTTGGATCACAATAACACAAAAAAAATTCTTTCCTGTAAACGATTTATATTCCAACTATAACTTAGTTTAGTATAGTTATAGCATGAAAAGTGAATGGATGAGACAAAAGGTTTCAAAATTTAGAGAAATATTAAAAAATCATGCGTAAATTTAAATTATGTAAATAGTATGTTAATGTAATTGTCAATAGACGAGTGTCACATTAGGTGACCTATTATTTCAACTGCATCAAACCTAGGCTTACACTGTAACACTGTCAAATCTTACCCAGAAACTGTGTTATGAATTAAAACAAGGGTGTTTATATTATCGTTAAATAAGATATTATTTCGAAATAATTGTCAAAGAGTATTATTATTTGACAAAATTGTAACTGACTGATTTTGAGGACATGTTTTTATTATTATCAACAATAATATAAATTAATATTCCAGTTTTATCCTATCAATGATCACTTTAATACAAAATTAAGACAGGGCATAAACAAATAAATAAATAAATAAATAAATAAATAAATAAATAAAAAAGTGAAATAAGTGAAACTAATTTTACTTCAATAATAATTAAGAGACTAATTTTAATTCTGAATCTAGATAATAAACCAATATTCCTTAATCAGAGCAAAACTAGAACAAGGCATAAATAAATAAATAAATAAATAAATAAATAAATAAATAAATAAATAAATAAATAAATAAAAATTGTATAATTAAATTTTTAAAAAATAAGGGACAAATTAATATGTGCGAAATGTGTACAATACTATTTTGATACTACATTTCTTTAATATATGTAAACTCTATTAGTTGTTTGAACATATTTTACAATAATTTAAATTCAAAATCTATTTAACTAAACTGCATTAAGCATTCTTAATTTGATGTGTATTTTATAAGCGACATTTAATACTGTATTATTTGACGTTGCTTTAAAAAAGCCTTATACTAGGAAGACAAAATCAGAAAAGAAACCTGAAAATAAGCGAAATATTGTTTCCAATAGAAATTCAAATCAACTTTAATAATTTTCAATGAAGAAACAATTATTTTCTATATAACATTTTTTAAATCCTTTGATGTTCTGACAATGGTATGTTTTATAAATGAGGGTTCATCATCTAATGGAAAGCATTGCTTATTAAAAAACATTCAGAAAAATTAATCCTAAAATTTTAACGTTTTTACTAAGAATATTCACCTGTAATCACCTAGAATATACATTTTATCTATTATTTTGAGCTAATCCATAATTATCAAATATACAGTAGCGGCAAGAAAAAAACATGTGTATTGATAATCTCGGAACTTTGCTTATTCTGGGGTTTAAAAAAGTTACACTCCTTAATGACATAAGGTATGGGTTAGTTTTAATTGGTATATATTAGCAATTTGCACTCTATCATAAATAAACATCCAAGCTTGAAAAAATCGTGCCATTCTCTATTAGACTATATTAAACTGAAGAGTAATGTCTGCCTTTTTAATGTTAGTAATTTTACAGAGCCTTAATTTGGATTTGTAGATTAATTAAATTGTATAAAAGGAGATAATTTATAAGCTTATGTGAAAGGGGTGGGGTTTATTCTCTCTGGTTTTGTATAAAATTCATTTTATTTTGAATTTCTATATAATGCGTGGAAAGTGTAGCTAGCTAAACAGGAGACACTTATCCTTTTCGGAGCACCCGGTCTTAAATTCCTGGTCCCAGTTCACGTGTTAAACTTAATTTGATTCAAAATGTTTGCTTTGGTGTTGGAATTACCTTTAAACATGGATTGGTTTGTTTGGTTTTGATTGTTTATAACAACATTGAAAGGCCTAAACCAAAATTAAATTAGCACATGGTATTGTTTAAAGATATTTTTCTTACTATTCAATACATAAAAAATAATGCGCCGATTTGGTTGATATTGTTTCAAAAAGTTAGTTGACGACATCCCGGGGAAATTAATATGCATAATAATTTAAATTTATTTTTATTTGTCAGTGCGTTGTCACAAATGGATATGGTTTAAAAAAAAAACAAAACATTTACATTTAAGTCGGTTTTGGAAACAACAGTTTGAAATAATGTGTGGATTTGAATTAATTTTCTCCACGGATAAAGATGTATCAATGACCTGAGTATCATCATAAATAGACTAAAATGTTGTTTGTTTCCGTTTTAAAAATACACGTCTGTGCATAAATGAATTAATTTTATTAACTTGTTACGTATGCGGTTTTTATATGAACTATCAAAACAAAAATACAAATCCATATCAAAACCACAATCCTAAAGCAAAGAAATAAAAATATATTTCATTTTAAATTTAGAGCGTTAAATTATATTATTTTATTTTTGCCTTCAGAGTTGTCAAGAATCTAAATGTATAAAATCGATTAGCATATAAAATGTATCAATACATGAAATTTGTTAAAGTGAAATTATACAAATTGTTGACTATTATTTTCCAATGCGAATTGAAATTAGTAAGCATCAAATACATGATATGAAATTTTAACTAGAACGCATGAACTTGGCAACAACAGTAGCTTCAACAAATAACACATTCAAGAACGAATCATCCAAGAACATATGTGATAAACTTCCAACCAACAGTAACATTTTGAGTTCAAGAATATGTATAAAAATAAACCAAATATATGTGGAAATAATGTAAATAGAAAGACATTTCTTTTCCAATAATCGAAGAAATAATATGGAACAATATTTATACTTTGTATATTTTCACAAGTTGTTTCAAACATAGATATAAGAATGACCGATAGTAGTTTGAATACAAGTAGACTTAAATTTAACAATGATTTAGAAAATTACGTCAACAAATTGTATCAAAACTGCAGTTTATTTTTGAAATTCAAACCTTTGGCCCAAAAACAGCAATACTATGATTTTTAAAAAGTATTTTTGATTTGTATTCAATCCAAAAAGACACAGCTACATATGGATATTCTAGAATAATGTAGGGATTATCTAACATAGTTTCAGAGCCTTAACTACTTAATTGTGATAGAACTTTTTACCTAGTAAGTCATGGCATAACTTTACAGCAAATAAAAAAACTATACCTGAGTTTCCTTTTCCTTTTAAGACCTGTAAAATGTGGTTGATCTCTTGAAGATTAATATCTAAGGAATAAACTTTCTTAACCAATAAATTAGCACTTGTCAATTAAATAATCCTTCATACATTTCTTCAAATACATGTATACATAAAGTAGGATGTAGCTTAACGAGATTTCCAAATAAATCTAATATTATGATATAAACCGCACGAAAATCAAACTTTATCCATAAAGCTACTCTATGTTTAATATTTAATATAAGAATGCCAAACATATACAAGAACTTCCAAAAGAAATACTGGTACCCTCATACCCTGACACAGTAATCTTATCATAGAGACAACGTAAATAAAGATTATAGTATCTGTAGTATCCGGACTTGAATTGGTTTAACCTCTATACTTATCTTGCAGAAATATCCATCCAAACTCCCTAAAGCACACTACTTGTCAACTCTATATTCCCGAATTTTACAATATATAAGACCATTCTAATAAATATATGGCAGTAAACTGACAAATAATAAACAGTACAAACAATTAAAGAACCTAACCAAAACAACAATGTCAATAATACATTTTGTAGCTTGACAGGTGTACCAACCTAAACAGGACAAGCTTATCCTTCCAGACCACCATATTTGACTTCCCTGGTAGAAATTCACGTGTTTAATTTAATTTATCAGTTTAAGGTGTTTTTTTGCTTGGGGATTGTGAATTGGATTTTGATTAGTATGATTTTTTTAAATTTGCAAGATAGCCAGGAAAACAAAGACACAAAGGACTATCAAAAATTCCATAAACGATAGACAGGGTTTTCAACAAAAAAACAGAAGTGATAAACGCATAAAACAAACTAGATCTTTGATATTTCCCACCACATAAATATCTAGTGTAGTGTGGTGTACATATTTAACTATTGGGTCCCTACTGACTCATAATTAATAACCAATGGTCCAGAAATACGCTGATTTAAAAAAAATATCAAACATGAAGTGCTTACCTACTAGTATCTGAAGCACTTCCGACCTCACTCAATTCTCTGGTAATAGTTTATGTGTTTTAATGAAATTGCCTTTGACCTTGTTGGCGCAAGCTTTGTTAGTTTAACCAAATAATTTGTGAATTTAGAAAATTGTTTTGAAATTAAAAATAGATGTTTTTAAACAAAAAGTATTAATCTAAATGGCTTCGAGTTGCATTAGCAAAGTTATATGATGTAACCATTGAACAGATTTTATACAAAAGAAACCAATTTGAACTACAATGTATTAACTGGTAAAGCTACCGGGACTTTCAAACAACTGGAGCCTTAGTGATACACATAGTTGGTAGTCATCCCAACACGTCATTTACGTCATCAGTATAATCCAGTAGGACCATTTTGTAGTAAAATATTCTGAGATTGAAGGGTTTTTAAGATTCTTCAATCATAAGCAAAGTTTGTCATCTAAAACGTTTATCGGAGTATTAAGTTCTCTATTGGCAGTTATTTTACAATACAATTTTTATTTAATATAAAATATGAGATTCCATCATATCTAAATTTTTCTGAGTTTATCTTATTTTTTTATAATCATTAATATTATTTTATTTGGTTGTTTGCGCTATCTTTTGTCAAATACATGATTTCAGCTGCAGTTTTTTTATTTCATAAATTTTCTCTATCGGTTTGTTATATGGTATCCTACTAGCTACACTTTCTTCAGCTATATTTACATTGTATTTGTTTTTATCCCTTGATAAAATCTTGGTTTTAACAAATTTAGTCTTAGATTACTGATGAGGAATTATATTTCAAAACGATTGTCTACTGCTGTAAAATTAACACTGGTGCAATATGTGATTTACCATAATGATATGATATAACGTTTTATTTTACTTGTAGTGAAATATGGTAGAAGAAATTATGTGTAAAGTCAAAATCAAACAACAACATTAAACCATGCCAAGGACTCCTTTATACGGCAATACACCTAAAAACCAAAGAACCTTTATCATCAATTGAAAACCATGACAGGAATCACCTTTAACCACAGTACACAAAAAACAACACACCCGTCAACAGCATTTGAAACCCATGACAGGAAATACTTTTGCCGACAAAACACCTAAAAACTACGCAACCTTTTTCAGCGATTCAGTACCATAAGAGAAATTCCCTTTGACCGCAGTGAACCAAAAACCAGAAACATTACAACATCAGTTTATAAGCATGACAGGAATTCGCCCTGTCAACAGTATACCAAAAACAACACAACCGTGAACAGCTTTTGGAAACTCCAGGAATACAATTCATCATGACGAAGTACACGCTTAATTTTGATGATTTTAGAACAATCAAAAACATTCCTTCTTATTATAATATATTTATTGTCATTCTTTGAATAGATCTTTCATTCTAAATATATTCTATATACATGTATTTAATTACCAAAATTTGTAAAATCTATCGAACAAAACAATTCGTAAAAAAAGAATCTCATTAAACATTTTTTTTTAATTATTGAACAAAAAAAGCATATATTTAAGATTCATAATAAGGTATCATATGACCTTCCATAGGCGAAAAGAACCCTTAGAACAATTCAATTATAATGCAGAAAACTGATTTTAAATACAATAAATATAGTAAGTTGCAAAAACTTGAATTGGTGTTTTTTTTTAACCATTTCTCAAAATTTATTGGGATGCGTTTAATTTTATAACTATTTTTTCTAACCAGGTGTCGGTGTTTCAAAATTATACCAAAAAAGTGTAAATGTCAACTTAACAAAAGACTCTTTTTGCCTATGGATGGTCATATGTTTGTATATATTTAAACTACCTATCTCATTTTAAGAGGTCATATTGTGTAAAAACTATTAATAGCTTAATAAAAATACATAATCATATAATCATGCATTGATTTTGCTTATATATTTCAAATATTTACCTGTTCTTCTCAAACCTCATCTTACAAATATCTTTGAAAGGAAATAACAATTTGAAATTTTTAAACGTGTACATGAAATTAAGTATATAAAACTGAAATATTTTTTTAAAAAATTGAAGCTGGATAAAATGTGCATGGCAATAGAGAGTGCCTCCAAGAAAGAAAATAAAACTACAAAGAAAACAAGATGAATTAACCAAATTCACTTATATACACGGTCTCACTTTCTGAATGGAAGTTCTTGTGTTTATTTCTGATATTTTCCAATATCTGTAAACTTTAACTTTATCAATGTGTTATTATGCTATTCATACACCACCACAAACAGGACACAAAAGAATCTTGAATCCCAGTGGTGTTGTGTAATTACTCTTTGTATTTCCAAACAATCAAATAACATATTATCAGTGTTGTCAAACTTATTTTCCGCCAGTGATCCAAAAATGGCAAACACTCATTTTTAACAAGGTCACTGTATGCTATGATATTCAGGTCTGTTGTTAAACTACATATTAACTTGTTTACCACCAACTAACGTAACAAGCAATTTTACAAAGAATATTGCATGTATATACATATAATAATTTCTTGATTTAAAATTTTAATACCAACGCACTCGGAATCATAAAATAAAATGTTAAAAAGATTGTAGCATGTCTATACAAAACGTATATAGGCTTTACAATAATTAACCATTTCAGTATTCTTTCGTGTCTATGCTTCTAAGAATCTACACACGTGGCGAGTGGAGCTAGCTAAACAGAAGGCGCTTACCCATCCTGAGCACCCAGTTTTACTTCCCTGACGGAGGTTCACGTGTCTAACCTTACATGTCAGTTCCAAGGTTTTTACTTCGCTTCTGCAGTGTGTTTCGGACATGGATTAGTATGCATGTTTTTGATATACCAAAATGATTATTACATAAATACAAATTGCTTTCATAAAAAAAATATGGTTTTCAAGATTTTGAGATAAAACAAAAGGACAAAGTAAAAATAGGATCATGACTAAAAAAAATAATCTTCACCCCATTATGACGATAAATGCAATATATCAAAACTGAAAACCACTTGTCATTATCTGTTCAAAAAGTCACGCAAAAATTTCAATACAAACTGACTACTATATGTCCGAATCACGATCCACAATCAAGGTAACAACTTTGAAACTGAGAAGTGGTGCCGTATGCTCCGGAAGTGTAAGCGCCTCATGTTACCTAGCTACAGTAAACCCGCCATGCGTGTAATCAAAATTGTGTGAAAGGAACATGGAACTATGGAAACATATAAAATATATAAAAGGCAATCCTAGACATAAAGACATTAAACTTATTAACAATACTGTGATCATGGCCATAACACTTTTTAAGGTAAATGGTAAGCTTAGCCTTGCAATATCCCTGAGTCAAAAATTAATTTGTAAGCACCTTGCTTTGTTGTAAAAAGTGTTTGTAGTGAAAAGAAGCTCTACCATAGCATATTAATTGGGAAACCAATACATCATACGCAGGAGAAGCAGGTATATCACTGCATAGAAAAGAAAAGTTTACCATAGCAAAATTGAAGCAGTCATGTTTGTTATACAGTTTCAAATGAAGCCTTTCGTGTGCATTGTAATTAAGTTATAATGCTAAATATCAAGCAGAACTTAGAATACCAAATAACTGCTAAATAATAAAGATTTTTTTAACCCTCCAGTTACTTGATCTAGTTTTGGTTGCAAAGACAACACCAAGATCAACTCTGAATTGCACCGACCCATATATACGTCTGACCACGTTTTATTGATATCTGCCCAATAGTTTTATATTTAAAGTGGAAAATATGTCATATGTCTGTATCACAAACACTCGCACGCACACACACGCGTGCAGGCACATACATAATCTGCTTTTGTCATAAGCTCCCCAGACCAAAGGAATATGGTCACAGGTACTCTTTACATTTTATCTTTGTTTAGTGTATATATAAACACAATATAATACACTATACGATGAAAAAGACAAATTTTGACGTGAAAAAAACACACCCACATACAACTACATTAGCATATAATGTTCTTTATTAAAAAGTTATATAACAAGGAAGCTGGGAAAAGTTTCAATTCCCTGGTGTTTTCCCGATTTGTTGCCACTTTCAAAGTTGTAACCTTACTTTGGGATTGTGATTTGGACATAGATTGGTATGTTTGTCCTTTAAGTTTGATTCAATACAGTTAACACGCATTTACAGTTACAACAAGTATGTTGTTCATTGCGATATATAATAAAAAATATACATCTTATAAAAAACAAACATTCCGGTCTATGTTCAAACCACAATCCAAAAGTCAAAGTAAAAACTTTAAAAACTTGCAAATTTAAATCTACCTAACCCCGTTATATGTAAAGTCAAATTTTATAATGACAGGATCTTGGGCCTCAAATATATTAGGGATTATAAGAACCCATTATGAGTATCTATGTAGGATACGGAAATCTTACCCGAGGGGTTCAGCATTTCAGTCAGACATCGACGCCATGATGGAAAAATTAACTTTGTTATTCAACATTCTACTTTAAAATAAATATCACCATAGGAAAGAATGTACCTGATTTTGGTTTATACATAATGTATAAACTACAAAACAAAATGATTTATTATAAACATCCAGAATAAACATTTAAAAGCACTCAATCTTTTTAAATTTTGAAGACTTGGGTGTCCTTTTTCCGCAAAATGACGTCATGATCCCCAAATGATGACGTTATGCAAGTGTCTTCTGAATATGATGCCACCAGCGCCAATTTGCACGCGCCACCCATAGAGAATAGAAAAACCCACCATGAGTATCTTAAATGGAATATTTCTATATTACAGTACCTGCCATGGGAGAAAATTTAGGATACAGAGATTTCATACTTATAGTGATATATTCCAAAAACTATAGTTATATCTGTGCACACATGTTCACGGTTTATGATATCAACAACACAATAACAAATCACCATTTATGTGCAGTTGTTTTAGAGGATTAGGCCCAAATGGGAGGGGGTATTCTGGACCAATTGGCGTATCGCCGGCTATGCCTTTTTTGTTCCGACACTGACCGCCATCATGGTACCAAAGCATCGTTACAGCAACTAGTGAGTGATATACAAGTGTCAGTGACGTTATTACATGACAAAAATCAGGCCGAGTTTTTCATTCTTTTTGAGTGTAATTCAAGCTTGCCTGACCATTGTCAGAACATTGTGGGCGAGTCTGGCGATCCGTCAATTTGGTTAATGTACAAAAATAAAGCCGATTAAAAATTACAAAGAATGTTTATTTGATACAAATTAAATTAATTTAATGTATTGAAAACAGATATAATTTTTTTCGATAATTTTGTGGTTGCACCCATAGTATAACACTTTGATTCTAGCAACTTTTAAGACACTGACTCCTGTCAGATTAAAGTGAGGCGCTGGCAAAGTATAATTTCTCTGATATTTCATTTATTAAAATAATCCCCCTGTTTTGAAAAAAAAACAGTTTTTAATAATAAGCAATTCACAATAATTATGAGGAATGCTATATGCGATGCGTACCTAAACATGATATTAAGTTTAAATTATATGCAAGTTATATACCAAAGATAATTACTTTTACACTAAAATGTTTCGTTAAAATGAATTTCTTTAATCAAAGACTCAATATCGTGAGAAATTTGCCTTATGTTTTATGTCACAAGTACAGACGTTAATTTTTTAAAGTAATGCATAAAAAATGGACAAGTATTAGACTTTGTATGGCAATATTTAACACATTTTGATAATTAGCAACAATTATGTGAATAATGATGAACCATTACCATCTACCTCTTACCACAGATATCAATAAAATAGTAATAAACTGTTGGCCCAGGGACATTGCAAGCCTAGGCTTATCAGGGCCCTCAAAAAGTTTGATGGTCGTCATCACAGTATTGTTAAAAAGTCTGATGCCACTGTGAACAATGCCCTGTGCCCTGGATATGTTTGACGTCCCATAGTTCAATGTTTCTTTCACTCAATTTTGATTACACACGTGGAAGGTGTAACTAGCTAAACAGGAGGTACATACCTTTCCAGAGCACCCAGTCTCACTTCCCTGGTAGAGGTTTGCCCGTCAGTTTCGAAGTTTTTACTTTGCTTCTGGATTGTGATTAGGACATGGATTAGTATGTTTGTTTTAACTTTGCTTCTGGATTGTGATTCGGACATAGATTAGTATGTTTGTTTTTACTTTGCTTCTGGATTGTGATTCGGACATAGATTAGTATGTTTGTTTTTTATTTTTACTTTCATTTTCCGAACTTTTAACATTCCAGTTTCTCAATTTGATTCAGAGTTAGCTTTCATTTCTTTCAATACCAACCCGTACCGTTTATATTTAAAACATGATAAATCTATATTTTTTTACTATACGGATAGAATACTTTAATTCTGTGTCTGTCATAGAAATGCTTTAATACAATATCATATCGATATTCTTACACCATACAAGTTTGTTATCAAAAACGATAAGTCATATATTTCACAACATTTATCATATACATAACATTTGACTTTTTTGTCACAATATCACTTATTAACTAAACACTTGCTATTCTAATTATTAAACCCCACTGACTTTCTGAGAATATTTTGTTGTACCACAGAGATTGAGGCATAGAATTATCAGATTTGAAAACAATGTGTATAATGTTTTATAAAATGTTAAAAAAAATCCAAACAGAATACATATTTTTTGCATACACGTTTTGAAAAAGGCTATATTAAAGCATGACTCTTTAAGTCCAGTTTTAAATTAATATTAGTGATTTGTATTTTATTGCAATGTTAAATTACTTTGAATTGAAGAATTCTTTATCTTAAAACATTAATGCATTTAACAACGGCCAACTTTGAATTCTTATTCATGTTTGAAATTTGACAAACCGTGAATACTTGAAAGCTTAATCCTTTAACTTTATTCAATAATTTCTGTCGCAATAATTATACTTTTATCCACCCCTACAATTTTGTTGCCCAATCAGAATCAATGAGTATCATAGATATTTGTATAAATAGGAGCTTCCAGATGTCGCGATTAAATTCAAAATGCATGATATTCAATGCAACGATACCGATTTAGTCTGGACAACAACAAAAAATAAGAGCTACATGTCCAAAATTCGGAAAGAAAAGTAAGGTTTGTCAGCATTTTATGACAACTCACACCAGTCACTGCAGTTTCAAAATTGTCGATGAAGATCAGAATGATGAAGATCAGAATGATAATGATGGAAATGATGAAGATCAAATAATGATTTAGATCAGAATGATGAAGATCAGAATGATAATGATGGAATTGATGAAGATCAAAATAATGATTTAGATCAGAATAATGATGATGCAAATGGTGAAGATAAATATTGGATAACTGTAAAAATACAATGCGTATGTCCATTACCTCAAGGACCAAGCACGGATTGCAATGAATAAAGTTACTTGTATTTAATAGAATAGTTGTTGTCAATGAATACTAATATATGTTTCTTAGAAAAATTAAATCTTTGTAAAAAAAACAAACTATCTATTCACAGCAACACAAATCAACAAATCTAAAACTAGACAATAGAAAACAACAAATTATCTAAGAATATAAAATCAATTGTTAAACATCAATGAAAGTTCTGAAAAATCAGTAATGGACCGGAGCCATGGTTACTAACGTAAAAAAAGATAGAAACATTTCCAATTTCAGTATAAATATTTATGTAGTTGGCAACTATTAAGTTACTAAGAAACCTTCAATACACTTACATACAGCTCAATACTACTCAATGTTATATATTTTAGTTTTGGAGATTTGAACTTCGATTTTTTAATTTTCTGAAGCATCAGTCTTTATTTTCCTGGTGGACGTTAACATGCTTCACTTCATTTACAACTTGTAGAAGGTTAAACTTTGCTTTTGGGATTGTGATGTATGATTATGTTTGAGTACTAAGTACAATTTAAGGTACAATAAGACCGATTCTGCATTTAAAAATGTTTGAAAAACATGTTTACTTTTCCATTTTAAAACTTTCCTATTCGAAACAGCAATGTGCCTGCTTCTCTTTCTTAATGTGCATTTTGTTTTACAAATATTACGCTAATATATTGCTTGTTCCCAAACGGGGCTAACAGATTTAAAATTAATTGTTGATGTGTAGATAATTCAAGCCTAGGCATATCGAGACACTTACAAAGGTTAAGCAATGATACATGTTGTAAACACCAATTTGTAATTAACAAGACTGCGTTATATAACCTCCAAACAAGCACTTATTGACATTGAAACAAGGTAAATTTTTTTGATAATAAGCTTCTGTAAGAAGTAACACGCGGCGGTTTGTCGACTGTGCAAAAGTTCAAATACCGCTACAACCGATTTAAACAAGTATCATGGATGCACTAAACTTCATGACGCATATAATACAAAGACACTTCCGCTCTACTGCTATTCGTTTCCCCAGCTAAACTTAAAGTGTATAGTCAAATATCGAGTATACAAACTCCATTTTTACCAAATTCAAGGTGTTGATGTTGTTGTTTTTTCAATATAATTCAAACGTTTTATTGATATCTTATCTAAGATGTTCCATATTGATTGACTGGGTCTATTTCTTTTACGGCAAATCATGTAAAATAGAGGTTCTGTAAACAAAATTACTCATTCCTGAATAAATGGTAGAGTCTATTTGTTATAAATATGAAACATGTAACATGAATTTCCCAAAATCTCATATTTCTTGAAACAAAGTTTTGCGAAAAAAATTCGCTCAAATATTGTAATAAAAAACTACATACCAACCCATGCCCCAAAGCAAGGTAAAACTGGCAAATTAAGTTATACGCGGTAACTTCACCAGGTAAAGTGAGGCAAGGTACTACGGAAGAGTGAGCAAAAGATATCAATATATATATATATATATATATATATATATATATATATATATATATATATATATATATATATATATATAAGAAAAAGTCATTTATCAAATTTCTTTGTACAGGACTGTTCTACATACAATCATACAAACAAGTATACAAGTATACATATCCAACACCAATATGAAGAAACAAGAAACAATTCAATATACTAGTCAAATACGAACATACCAATATATATCCAAACCAAAATCCCAAAGCAACATTGAAGCTGGCTAATTATATAAAACACATAAAATCCCTCCAGGAAAGTGACACCTGGAGGGTAAGCAGCACATTTTGGACGTCAAATATGTCCAAGGTAATCCTGGACACAAAGACATCATATTTTATATATTCATATTGACAATACCTTATTGACTCGTTCGCTGATAATACTGTTATAATTATGTTTTACTTAATAATGTAGAACAAACCAAAACTGTCAACAGAAGCAATACGAAAACGTAAAAGTTACGTTAAAAGATTCGTTAAAACTTTGACATAAAAAATTAAGTTTTCAAAAGGGATTCTAAAACAATCGCTATGGACTTACGTCTATATAATTTCTTTTTTCACAACCGTACAATGTATGATCAACGGTCAATGAACATTTACAGATGACTTTTAATTTTGGTTTCACAATTTTGGTCCAAGCACTACACTTCTGATGAGGAATTGTATTCCGAAACGGTCGTCTAGTGCTAAAAACCAAAAATGATATAATATGTAATATTATCTTTACTTTTAGAAAATTATTTATTGGTTTTATTTTCTTGATTTTATAACTGTTTATCAATGACATATTTTCAGCTTCAATAAATAACCAAATTAAAAATTTTGCTCTGCTATTTTTTATATGCTATTTTACTATCCGAATGTCTTCTGTTGCTTTTTTTATCATAATGTGATATAAAGTCTTTATTTACTTGTAGCAACATGTGGTAGAAATAAGCACATATTCAACACAAAAACAGACAACAACCTGTAATGGAAGATAAAAATCATGACAAATTAATTTTGAGGACACTACACCAGAACACCATGCAGCCTTAAACAGCAACTGGAAATCGTGACTCGAAATTATTTTGATTACAGTACAAATAAAAACAGACTACGTTCAGCAAAAGTTGGAAATCATAGAAGAAATTCGTTTTAATAACAGTAAACCAAACAACCACCTAGCCTTCAAAGACAGTCGGACATAATGACATAAATTCATTTTAATGACAGTATACCAAAACTCGATCCCACCATTGATGAAATATCTGCTTCATTTGAAATATATTCTACGTACATGTATTTAATTGATAAAGGCTTTGCAAAAAAATAATGACATGAGTTTGGTTGTTTATTCATATATTGATGTCCGTTTTTCTTTTTCATGGCTTGAATTCCAATATTATCAAGAACACACACAACCAGGTTAAAAATCCTAATCCAAACAAGTATAACATTCAAGACTAGCAAATAAAGTAAAACACGTGACCTTTCACCGGGAAGTGATTTCGGGTGTATCGGAAGGGTAAGCACCTCCTATTAAACAAAAGTCAAAAACAAACATACTAATCCATTTCCGAATCACAATCAAGAAGCAAAGTAAAACCTTTGGAACTGACAAGTTAAGTTAGACACGTCAACTTCCACCAGGGAAGTGAAGCCGGATGCTCCGGGAGGGTAAGCACCTTCTGTTTAGCTAGCTACGACCGCCACGTGTGTTATCAAAATTGTGTGAAAGGAACATGGAACTATGAGACGTCAAATATACCCAAGACAATCCTGGACACAGAGACATCAAACTTATCAACAATACTGTAATGATGGCCATAAAACCTTTTGAGGGCCTTGATAAGCCTAGGATTGCAATATCCTTAAGTCAACAATTTATTTGCAAGCAGCCTACTTCGTTGTACAAAGTCCCCGTAGTGGGAACAAGCTCTACCATAGCGCATCAATTAGGAAACAAATACACCATAAGCAGAAGAAGCAGGTATATTGCTGCATACAAAAGGAAAGTTGAGAATAGAAAAATTGAAGTCATCACGTTTGTCATAAATGTAGTCTTTTGTGTGCGTCACAATTCAGGTATAAGTCTAAATATTAAGCAGAACTTGAGAAATCAGTCGTGTCTTTTATTTCAAGCTCACAAGGATAGATGACATTTACATAGTCTCCAAATATAGGATTGTTAAGAGACAGAACGTCATCTATATATCTGTATGTTGAGTTGAATCATTTGGCGACAGTTTTTTCTTTCTATATTTAACAAGGTTTTGCATAAATTCTGCTTTGTTAGAATAAAAAAAACAAATCAGCAAGCAATGATGCTCAGTTTGTACCCATTGGTATACCGATTGTTGCTGAAAAACTATATTACCAAACACAACAACTAATTTATCTATTCTTAAAAATAAAACTGCTGAGTTTTTGATCACGTATACCGATTGTTTGCTGAAAAACTATATTACCAAACACAACAACTAATTTATATATTCTTAAAAGTAAAACTGCTGAGGTTATGATCATCTAATGTTAACATAATTTCGAGGCATATAACTTAATTTCTAAGATTTGATTGATTTTTTTATTTTTTTTATTTTTTTATATTGATGTTAAAGTAACAATCAGCAAATGCAGGGAATATCCTATTTTTAAAAAATTCATTTCTTTTAAATACCAACCCGTACCATTTATATTTCAAACATAATAAATCCATATTTTTTACAATAAGGATAGATTACTTTAATTCTGTGTCTGTCATAGAAATGCTTTAATACAATATCATATTGATATTCTTACACCATACAAGTTTCTAAGCAAACATTTCACAGCATTTACCATATTCATAACATTGACATTTTTGTCCAACAAATTAATATTTAACCAAACACTTTTGCAATTTCGATCATTTAACCCCACTGACTTTTTGAGAATATTTTATGGTACCACAGACATTGAGGCATAAAATTATTAAATTTGAAAAATGTGCATAATTTTAATATTATACATATTTTTGCATAACAAGTTTTATAAACGGTTACTAAAACGAAGGTATAATTTTAAGTATATTAGTGATTAATATTTCAATGCAATATGAAATTGCTATTTAAATTGAACAAGTTTTTAACTTAAAACATTCATGCATTTAACAAAAGCCAACTTTAAGTTCTTATTCATGTTTGAAATTTGACTAACCGTCAATATTTTTAACCTTGATCCTTTTACTTTATTCAATAATTTCTTAAGCAATAATTATACTTTTATCCCCTCCTACAATTTTGTTGCCCAATCAAAATCACCGAGTACCATAGATATTTGTATAAATAGGAGCTTCTAAAGTTCGTGATTAAATTCAAAATGGCCGATAAGCAATACAGAAATACTACCGAAACCGATTTAGTTTGGTCAAAATATACAACAAAGATAGAAGCTACATGTAGCACTTGTGGACAGAAAAGTACGAATTGTGAGCATTTTATGAATAAACACACCAGCAAATGCAGTTACGAAATTGTCGAAGAAGATCAGAATTGGATTACTGTAAAAATGAAGTGTGCGTGTCCATCGCCACAAGGCCCAACCACGGATGGCAATGATTAAAGGTACTAGTATATAAGAGAACTGTTATTTTAAATCAATACTAATATATGTTTCTTAGAAAAATTAAATCTTTGTTAAATCCTATATCTATTCACAAACAACACAAATCAACAAATCTACAACTAATGTAAAATCATCCAAATTTTATTTTATTTTCAATAGAAAATAACAAACTGTCTGAAAATGTTAAATCGAAAAATGATTGTTTAACGTCTTTGAAAGTTCTAAAAATTTTGTAATGGACCAGAGCCATGGCTAATAACGTAAAGAAAAGAGCAAAAAATTTCCAATTTCAGTATAAATGTTTGTGTAGTTGGCAACTATTAAGTTACCAAGAAACCTTCAATACACTTACTTACGGCTTACAACTACTCACTGTTATGTTGTATATTTCATTTTAGTTTTTAAAATTTGAACTTCATTTTTTTTCTGAAGCATCAGTCTTTATTTTCCTGATGGACGTTAACATGCTTCACTTCATTTACAACATGTAGAAGGTTAAACTTTGCTTTGGGATTGTGATGTATGATTATATATGAGTACTAATTACAATTTAAGGTACAATAAGACCGATTCCGCATTTAAAAATGTTTGAAAAACATGTTTACTTTCCCATTTGAAAACTTTATTATTCGAAGCAGAAATGTGCTTGCTTCTCTTTCTTAATGTGCATTTTGTTTAACAAATATTACGCTAATGTATTGCTTGTTCCCAAACGGGTCTAACTGATTTCAAATTAATTGTTGATGTGTAGATAATTCAAGCCTAGGCATATCGAGACACTTACAAAGGTTAAGCAATGATACATGTTGTAAAAACCAATTTGCAATTAACTGCGTCATACAACCACCAAACAAGCACTTATTGACATTGAAACAAGGCAATGTTTTTCATAAGCTTCTGTAAAAAGTAACACGCGGCGGTTCGTCGACTGCGCAAAAGTTCAAATACTGCTACAATCGATTTAAACAAGTATGATGGATGCACCCCACTTCATGACGCATATAACACCAAAAAACTCCCGCTCTTACGCTATTCGTTTCCCCAGCTAAACATAGTGTACAGTCTTTCAATAAATGGTCAAATATTGAGTATTCAGACTCTGTTTTTAACAAATGCAAAAGTCTGAAGTTGTTTATTTATTCCAATACAATCCAAACGTTTTATTGATACCTTATCTCATATGCAAATAACAAATATCCAATATTGATGGCCCAGGTATATTTCTTTTACGACAAATCTTGTCAATTGGAGGTTATGTTTAAAAGTAACTTGTTATAGGTATGAAAAATGTAACACGAATTTCTTAGATTATCATGTTCCTTTAAACGAAGTGTTTTGCAACAAACAAAATTTTGTCTGAATATTATAAATAAAAAAACCAATAGTAATCCATGTCCGAATTACAATCCCAAAGCAGGGTAAAAAATGGCAAATTATGGTAAACACAGTAACTTAACCAGGGAAAGTGAGGTCGGGTACTCGTAAAAGATATAAATATATTTAAAAAAAATACACAAATATGAGAAAAAAGTATGTATTTATTGTATTTGTACAAGAGTGTCTTGCATGCAATCATACCATCTAGTATACATATTAAAAACAAACATGCTTCATCAATATAAAGAAACAATGAGCATTAAATATTTTCAATAAAATAATCAAACACGAACATACTAATCTATGTCCAAACCAAAATCCCAAAGCAAAGTAAAACTTTTAAGTTGGCTTATACGGTAAAACACATGCAATGCCTCCAGGAAAGTGACGCCGGGTACTCCGGAAGGGTAAGCACCACCTGTTTAGCTAGCTACACCTGCCACTTGTATAATACGAATTAAGAATGGAAAATTATGAAACTATGGAACGTCAAATATGTCCAGGATAATCCTGGACACAAAGACACCATACTTTATGTACTCATGTTTACATTACCGCAATGTCCTTTTCACTTATAATAATGCAATAAATATATTTTGATTTAAAATATGTACTCAGACATTAACATATAACAAAAAACAAACCAAACCTAACAAATGAAGCAATAGGAAAATGTTAAAGTTAAGTTAAATGATGCGTTAGAACATTGACATAAAAATTCAAGCTTTCAGAAGGGATTCTAAAGCGATCGTTATGGAATCACGTCTATTACATATTATACTCTATATGATTTCTATTTTTCTGTATGTTCAGATTACATCTATCTACAGCCCCCGGTTTCACAATCATTCCTTAGCTAAGATTTTCCTTAACTTAAATTTTGCAAAATTTCAAATCTTTATAATTTTGTTAATTTTTAAGATATTGAGGAATTTAAGGTGTCATTTTTAAGATGACTTCTAGATGAAAACATTTGCATTTAGTTTTGACACAAATAATCAACAGTAGTTCCAAAATGTGATAACAAAAATTTGCTAAATTTAAGTTAAGGAAAATCTTAGCAAAGGAATGATTGTGAAACTGGGGCAAAATGACCGTTGCTAAGTCTTATCTTTTAAAACAGTTATACATTTGTTTCATTTGTTTGTTTGAATTACCGTTTGTCAAATATATGTTTTAAGCTAAACGCAAGTATTCAATTTCATAATTTCATAATTTACCATGATATGTTTTATATACTATTTTACTATTCGAATTCCTCTTTTGCTTTTTACCATAATGTAAAAGAAAGTTTTTTTACTTGTAGCAACATGTGGCAGAACACCATGCAGCCTTCAACAGCAATTGCAAATCATGACAGGAATTTATATTGATTACAGTACAAATAAAAACAGACTACGTTCAGCAACAGTTAGTTTTCATGGTACGATTTCATTTTGATGACAGTACACCAAAAAACCACCTAGCCTTCATAGACAGTCGGATATAATGACATAAATTCATTTTAATGACATTACACCAAATCTCCATCCCACCATTCATGAAATATCTGCTTCATTTGAAATATATTCCACGTACATGTATTTAATAAATAAAGGTTTTGCAAAAAGATAATGGCCCGAGTTTGGTTGTTTATTCATATATTGATGTCCGTTTTTTCTTTTTCATGGCTTGAATTCCAATATTATCAAGAACACCCACAACCAGGTTAAAAATCCTAATCCAAACAAGTTTAACATTCAAGACTAGCAAATAAAGTAATACACGTGACCTTTCACCAGGAAGAGAGTTCGGGTGTATCGGAAGGGTAAACACCTCCTACTAAACTAGTTTATCTATTTTTTAAAGTAAAACTGCTGAGTTATGATCATCTAATGTTAACATAATTTCGAGGCATATAACTAATTTCTTGATTAAATTTACTTTTTGATATTGATGTTAAAGTAACAATCAGCAAATGCAGGAAATTTTTTAAAAGAAAATAAGACGCTAAATTGGAAGGTTTTATGAGTTCCTTCAGCCACTAGCAGAATGTCTAGTACAATATGTTCTTTTAATGCTTATTTATTCTTGTAATCCAATGAAAATAGACTTCTTTGACAATTATACTAAGTTAAAAAACAAATTGACAATATAAACTACATTTAGGTTACCTTTTCATTCTAAAACTACAAGACAAGAATTAAATTTGCGGGTGTAGCCAGCTAAACAGGGGGTATTTTCCCTACCAGAACACACGGTCTAACGTCCCTGGTGGAAGTTCACGTGTTTACGTAGTGTGCCAGTTTCTTTCTTGTAAAATGTTGGTTTGGCAATTGATTGGTTAGTTTGTTTTTAAGTTACCAAATCGCCTGATACGTGTAAAATATCTTAAATAAACAAGCTATGAGAACTTTGTTGTCACCTGAATTGGATTTTTATCTTGAAATTTACAAAGTTATCAATGTCTGGTTTTTTGGTGTTTAAATCGATTAAGGGAAGTTATTAAATCCGTATTTAACCATTATGATCAATATATTGTTATGCGGTTAGGGTACTACACATAAACTTGAACAATACTACTACAATTATTTTATGATTGTATCAGGTGCTCTTTTTAGTGCCAAAATCGGTTCATTAAACATTTTGTATAGATTTCTTTATTATTTTTTAAAAATATTAAATCCACCTTAATTATTATTTAGAAGATAAAGCTGCTCCCATATACAATTGTTATAAAACTTCATCATTCAAATTAATTCATGTATACCTAAAAAGCACAAAGACAATATTTATTCGTCATCAGCTCCATAGAGATATACTGTTTACTTGAAGGTCCGTTCAAACAGACTTTGGATTTTTCTACGATTTTATTTGAATCTGTAAGAATATTCTAAACAGTAGTCTTATTTAGATAAAATACGATGGAAATTTGTTTTTATGGGAATGGATTATTGATTCATTAATAGCCTTTCGAAGCACCCAATTTTACTTTCCTGGCGGAAGTTCACGTGTTTAACCTTATTTGTCAGTTTCAAAGTTTTTACTTTGCTTTGACATGGGTTAGTGTTTTTGTTTTTGATTTTTCATTTGGTGCTTTCTTGGATTCTAGTAAATCAAAATGTACTTAATAATACAAATTGGACATACATCTCTTTCTCCTGGTTAAACTTTACACATTCAATACATTAAATACGATATAATAAGGATTGTTCCTATTACGGGAACTTTAAACAACGAAGCAAGCTTCTTAGAAATAAATCGTTGACGCAAGGCTATTGCAAGTCCAGGCTTATCAAAAGGTTTCAGGACCGTCATTACAATATCGTTGAGAAGTATGATGCCTCTATATCAAAACTTATTAAGCATATATTTGACGTCCCATAGTTTCATCTTCATTTCAGTGTGTAGTGTAGCTAGCTTGTAACAGGATGTGTTTTCCCTTTTCCGGAGTGCCTGGTCTCACTTACTTCTTGGAAATTAGCGTTCAAAGTTTTACTTTGCTCTCGGATTATGATTTGGCCTTCGATTCGTATGGGTCTTTTATACCGGTGTGTCGAACTAAACTGGTATATATGGGCCTATTCAATTAAATATGAGTGAACAATATAACTAAGATTAATCGAACTTTTTAAAAGAAAAGTAAAAAATATATATACTACAGAATTCATATATACAAGTTCGAGTTATACAAAAGTATATGCTTTTGACACAATAAAATTCATATTTTAAAATGTGTGGCGCTGGTAAATGAATCATTTTCGTTTGCACGTCAAATCACGAATGCACAAACCGCATTTATCATTTCTATTCAATGATAAATCTTGAATAATATAATAATAAAATATATAATTTTTCATTGCAAGGGTTTACAACTTTTCATTTTTAAACAAAATCACAGTCTTATGACACCATAGCCCCACACAAACGAAAATCATATCCTTACACAAGTAATCGTTATGTGATCATGGCATATCTCTTAACTATTTCACAAAAGCTTGCCAATGTGTAATTAAATTAAATCCTTAAAAGATCGTATCTTGATTATTGCAAAAATTGTTGGATTTTTTCATGTGATTTCATTGTTTAAATATATATGCGTTGAGTTTGGTAATATCATTTTCCAAAACAAGGTAAACCAACGGACACAAACTTTGTATCATTGCTTACCGATTTGTTTCTTTATTCGTATAAAGCAGAATTTATCTATCCTTTTGAGCTTGAAATGAAAATACGACTGATTGTCCAAGTTTTGTTTCGTTTCATGTTTCAGAAGAATCTTACTCTTCTGGGTCACTAGTTTTTACTTTCTTGGTGGACGTTCACGTGTTTAACCTTATTTGCCAACTTCAAAGTATTTCCTTTGATTTTGGTTCTGTGGTTTAGACATAGATTGGTATGTTTGTTTTTTATTGGTTTCTGTCTATTAGTAGTTTATAAGACGCTGATGTTCAGAAGATTTTTTAAAATTTCATTATAATACCATATAAACTGCAGTGCTAGTAGACGTTTAGTCACAAGTGGTGGCGAGTGTCATTTGTCATAATTAATACATTTTAACTGACTCTTTTAAACCGATAACGATAAAAAAATTTGGTCGTTATATTTTTGTGTAAGAACATTTCTTTTCTTTTTCAAAAAAATAATAACGAAAGGTAAAGAGCTTTGAAGAACTGTTCAGCATATCAATTAAAAACATACATACTAAACTATGTCAAACAGCAGACGATAAAGTTTTGGTCGTTATATTTTTGTGGCTTGTACCGCTGAGCTCATTTTTTCAGAACATTTCCGTTCTTTTTCATTTTATCAATCACCAAACAAATCAATCTATGACAAAAAGCATACCAAGCAACTCAACAAAAACGAAGGATAAAGAGGTTTGAATAATTGTTTGCCATATCAATCAAAAACATACACACTAAACTATGTCAAACAGCAGCCGATAAAAGTTTTGGTCGTCATATGTTTTAACTCGTTCCACTAAGCTCATTTTTCAGAAAATTTCTTTTCTTTTTATTTCAAAACAAAATAAAAACGAATAATAGAGTTCGAAAAATTCTTTGTCGTGTCAATCAACAAACCAACCAATCAATGACCAAATAAGTCATACCAAGTAAGATTTCAATTTTCACATAATTTAGAGGTAATTTTATCCTTTAATTTGTGTACTTACTTTATTTGACAAAGCATAAATACGTTTTATATTTGTGAAAAGAGACCACAAGTATGAATTCTGAGAACTATTAACATATTGTATTACGGAATAATTTAACATACCAAGGACACACATAATCTAATGAAAAGTAAAATAAGTCTTAAAAGTTCACAATTTTTCTTTAAAATGCCTTTAAGGTTGACACCACAAAGGCAAGACAGAAATATAGTAACCGTATATTTACTAAGAATTGTTAACTAAATTTATATCAGTTTTACATATATCATAACAGTTTTCTTTTGGTATTCTGTATGTCTGATGAATCATTTGTATTTTTTTATTTGGGGAATCCCATCTAAATTGAAGAGGTCAATGTTGTTTGCCTATATGTATAACTAATTTTAATTTACGCTTCCAATACATATCAAGTTATAAGGTTATGGACATCTAGTCTCTATAAGTACGGAAAGAACGTATTGGAATATCTATAATGATGGACAAGATAATCCAAAACAAACATACCAATTCATGCCCAAACCACAATACCAGCAAAGTAAAAACTTTGAAACTGGTAAATTAAGTTAAACACGTAAAGTTCAACCAGGGAAGTGAGACCAGGTGTTCCGGAAGGGGGGCACGTCCACTGTTTAGCTAGTTACATCCGCCACTTGCGTAATCAAAACTGGAAATGAAAGGAACATGACACTATGTGACGTCAAATTTATCCAGGTAATTTTAGATACAGAGACATCATACTTATCAATAATAATGTGATGGCAGCTATTAAACATTTTGAAGGTCTTATAAGACCGGAGATGGTTACCTACTGTGCATAAAGGCTATTTTGAACATGGATATATTGCGATTAAATATTTAATTCTAATTTTTTGTTAAAATTTTAATTATATTTCAGCACAGAAAAGAGAGACCTAAGTGGAAAAAAATATGTTTTGTTTTAAATCGGTCTATGTGAGTGTGTACATACCATAAATTTTGCCATTTTTTCAAGAATATCAAAATGGTTATTTATAAATACTCCCATTAGGTGCCTCATTATCTATTGGTTATATGTAGGTCGACCAGGTGTGAATGTTTTTTTTACTCAATCACGCAGGTGAAAGGTAAATTTTTACCCAACATTCATTTGTAATTTGAGGCTCAAATGGTTAGCTGGAATACATATTTTCTGTTAAAAATGTGATTTTTTTCTATATACAGACGTTAACCAAAACATGCAGCATTGACAAAAATATACTTTTTAGTTAGGTCTCTGAATAATGAATAAATATGTGCTGTTAATTTTTGCAAGCACTTCTTTATTAAAACGTAATTTACAATATTCCATGTTCAAAATAGCCTTTATGCACAGTAGTTGCTCTACATTATTGGCTATGGTTCTTGTTTATCAAACCTTTTTCACAACTGTCTTTTTAAGAAATTTCATTTTGTCCGGGTATTTAAAACATCCGTTTCTTTATGTTTACCAGAAAGTTGAAATATCTTTTCGAGCAAAATATAGAATTTCTTACCAATGTTTTTATGCATTTATTGACCTATATTTTCGAAGAGAAACTAGAAATAAAATATTACGATTTCTTTAGGAAAACGAATTAATAAGGAAAAAACTTCTGAAAATAACATGTATTATGTAAAACTTTACCTTCCCTACTTTAAACTGTATTTAACTACTACAGTAGACAAACCCGTACTTTAATGAAAAAAAATCGTATTATATATGAAGTAACCATGGCCATTTTACAGTCACAATTAACATTAAAGTTCAGAATAAAAATTAATTATCTCCAACCTGGGGACATGGTATGTATTTACCATATACTTAGTACTAAATACGTAGTTTCTGTATGCTATACAGCTATCACCGCCCGGCCAGAAAACCCGTACCACCGGTCTCCTATCAATATCAGACCGGCTACCCAGAACAAATGATAAAACCCTCGGTCTGATATTGGAGCCTCCGTCTGATATCGTACTGTAAACGTATCTAATTTCGCGTGTATTTATTTTCGAGTTATATGACATTTAGACATTTCCGCATAGTTAAATGTTCGCGCTTTTTAAATATGCACTATAATAAAATAAGCAAAGTTTTATTTTCGCTCGATGTTAATTTTTGCGCAAAACTAATTACGGCAAAATTAATACATCGAAAAAATAAATACGTTTACATTTACTATGTATCGTGCTAATAGTATAAATATATACATTTACAATATGACTTTATCTCTCTTCGATAAAACATGCAGAAGTAATTGTATTGCAATTCCCATGAAAGACAATTGGGGTCATGACCCTTGATGTGTATCAATTTTCCCGCAATATTACGTCATGGCCTACACAGGGAGTCATGTAGTCATTTGAGAGACGCCGATCTCGCATGGCTTAAATCATATCTCATATGAGCAGGTATGGAAAACATAGCGCCAAGGGTTAAAACAAATCAAAATATTATTAAAAGAAAGGATTGTAAATATAAGAAATGACATGGTATTTCACAGGATAATACAAGATAGTGTGGCGTGTGCCAAATTCAAAATGAAGTGCTTCGCATTAAGCATCACAATATCATATTGTATACTCCTTCTAGTCATCTAGTCTCACATAGAATAGAATGTACTTGGGCACAGTTACAGCTCAACTGAGTAACTTTATTTAACTGACTCGGATACCACATACTGTGTTTGATCTCAAGTGGTTTACCTCGTTCTTGTACAATGGTACAAAGTCCCTCGGTGAGATATCGGTACATGCCATAAGGGTATAGGTACCCCCGTAACACGCTACACCTTTAAATAAATCCTAGTGGTCAATTTACAGTTGCTCCGCTTAGCTGTAATGCCAATGTCAACGTTTGTGCAAGTTAAATGCCTAATGTTTCGTTTCTGTTCATACGACACGGGTTTTAAAAAATATAGGCGACACCACTTAGGGTCCCAATGGTTACAGACACCATTGATAAAATAAAATAGTCTTTATTTGTCACATGACTTTTAAAGTCATCAACTGCATTTTAATTGTTCTTTATGAAACAATGAATGTTATTTTTTTCAAAAGAACTCAAACTATTTCTACACTACATTTTACTCAAAATCCATGCCAAAACAATTTTAGCAAGCATGTTGTTTTCATGTTAATGACATGCTTCAAAATGAATTATTAATGTAAAATGAAGCTGTTTGACAACGCGAGTTGCATATTTAACAAGAGACCCGTGGGCCTTAACTATCTCATGCAGAGGTTCAATGGTCAATGACATTAATAAAAGAGAATGTCGAAAATTTTCAACAGTAAGAGCCAATAACATGCAAGTATTTTTGCAAATTAATTATAATAATTATTATATAAGAATGCTATATATAACATATCTTAAGTCTAGCTACAATATATTATTTATAAACAGCTAAAACATCTATATATCAAAATGTTCATTAGACCAATACTTACATACGCAGAAATCAAAATCGACCCGTAGCTGCGCATGCGTGAAATAATCTTAAGACAGCTATACCTGCGTTCACACCTGTACATTACTTTACAATGGGAAAGTAAAAGGTGGAGATTTTAAACCTTGTTTTCGTTTTTAAAAAAAATTTTATGAAAATCTTATAGTTACCATAAGAAACTACAGATTGTCATGAACATTCAAATATAAAAATGATCTAGTTGTGTTAAAAAAAACCGTTTCCACTTTTAATTACATATTTTGGTGACATACTCATAATATTTAAAGGTCACCGGTCACCAAATTTATCAATTTTGTATTTTGCATTCCAATGGGTAGAATAGTCAATATTGATGTGTCTGACGGTTTCCCACGTCTTAGATTTACCTGTAATACACTAAAACCTTACCTGAACGAACTGCTAATACTCGGTAGTTTCCGACACCGCTCGTAACTTTCCGGCGACCTAATTGATGACGTACATGATGTTAAGCTGCTGAGGAAAGACACATTACCTATATATGTATCCATATATTACATGTGGGTTTGTGTGGCGTTTTGACGGGTTTTAAAGTTTGATTTCAAGTCAAAATGCTATATTTTGTGACGTTTGGAGATAATAAAATCACAATGACCGATAAACCTGTTTTTTCCACAAATTTCAAAACAAATTAAAGCCAGATTTACACAAGTCCTTCATGCAGCTTTCTAATTGTTTTGAATGTATTAGATTAAATATTACGAGATAAGTTAGGGAAATGTGAGTGGTATAATCATTTAAGACAATTCAATTTATTATGAATCAATTCAGTCAAATAAATAGATTTTAAACAATTTTAATTTTCAAAATTAATTTAATTCCGTAATTCATTCAGTTCACACGTTCAAACAAAGTCTTGTATGCCCTGTTCAAATTAACCAATCTCATTTAACTTTAATTTATTCGATTTTCAGAATCCATCAAAAATGACAAATAGCATTTACTGGGTATATCATAAAGATAATCACACGTGTCAATTAATGTTGATATTGTAAGTAAATTGTTGATTACAGGTGGTAGATCGTCTACTTATAAACAGGATGTTTCCCAATGGACTGTAGCATATTGATAATCTCTTAATTACTGGTATCTGAGGGGTGGGTAAATCACGCTTTGAATGATATTAATTTATTGATTTAATGTGAAAATGAAAGAAAGTTACACTCGAGTTTTGAGTCCTTAGTTAGTTGAGCATAATCTCACTGGTATCACATTTTGACAAAGTTTCTTTTCATCCCATTAAAATTAAAGCGTAATAAAAGTTTATATGAAATTTATTATATTTTTTTTATTTCATCATCCAAAACAAGTGAAAATAAATGAGAATTAGAATTCTGATCAGTACTCCATTCGGAAAATATCAAACAAATATTTTTTTTAAATTACCCACTGACGTAAACTTCAATTTCCATTATATTAATGTATTATTATTATTATTAAACTTACTGCAAATAAGGAATAAGAAGCTATTGAATTGAAATTACTTTCATATTTAAGTAATCCTGGGATGAAATATTTTAATTGAGAGGACAATAAGAAGTTATTTTTTAAACCTGTTTTGAAATTTTCGTTGTACAAAAAACTGCAGGTCTTGGATTGGATTCTATCCGAAAACGTGTTCTTTTGATTAATTACATGGGTAAATAATAATAATAATAATAATAATAATAATAATAATAAATCATTGATTTTAATCTAACTTGAAAGAAATTAAAAATGGGACACTTTCTAAAACAAATATATACTAAAATCAATTTGAGGTCATAATATGGCTGTACTGGAGAGAAAAAGATTTTTTTTAAAAATAAAAAACAAAAAAATTGGGTTCTTTTTATTATTCCTTAGGATAAATAGATAAAAATAAATAAATAAATAAAAACTTAATTAATTGATTAATTAATCAGAGATATGTAAAGATAATTAAAATGATATTAAATATTAATTAAATTAATGTGAACAATATTTTAAATAAAAAACGGAAATTTGGGTTCTTTTATTATTTGTTGTGATAAATAGATATAAATAAATAAATAAATAAATAAAAATAAATAAATAAATAATAAATAACTCAAAGAGATATGTAAAGATAATTAAAATGATATTAAATATTAATGAAAATTAATGTGAACACTACTTTAAATAAAAACGGAAATTTGGGTTCTTTAATTATTTGTTGTGATAAATAAATAAATAAATAAATAAATAAATAAATAAATAAATAAATAACTCAGAGATATGTAAAGATTAAAATGATATTAAATATTAATGAAAATTAATATGAACAATATTTTAAATAAAAAACGGAAATTGGGTTTTTTTTAATATTTGTTGTGATAAATAGATATAAATAAATAAATAAATAAATAAATAAATAATTATCAAAAGAAATGTAAAATTATGTTTTGTAAAAGTATTAGTAAATAGTATATCATACTTAGAGCAAACACAAATATAGGTTTTTTTTTCCTTATTTTTCTTATTATTATGTTTATTTTTTATTAATTTTTTTCTGCTGAAGTCAACTAAAATACCCAATGCTAAAAAATAAATAAATATGTAAAAACAATAGAAGTTATTTCCGATAAATCTGGGTAATAAATGCAGTTCACTATACAAGCTTCATTTACTAAATAGCCTGGATAACACCTTCTGCGTCACTTCCGGTTTTGTGCCCTTTTACTACCAAAGGGAGATAACACAGTTTTTCAACAGTTTCAGGTATTTAATTTACGCTGTAGAAAAGGATAGAAATGATTAAAAAATGTTATTTGTGGCTAAATCGACTTTTTATGATGTAATCTTTCGGAAAATAATACTAAAAAAAATTCGGTTTTTGGTGACCGGTGACCTTTAAAGTACAGTTATGCTGAGTCCGTCAATTTTTTGAAAATTGTGTGTTTTTAAACACAAATTATTAATTCAAAGACAAAATTCAGGAAAATCTTATAGTTACCACTAGAAAATATAAATCTTCCTGAACATTCAAATATTGAATTCATGAAGATACCTTTAAAAAAACGTTTCACTTTTTAAATTGAAAATTGTGTGAAAACAGGTTTTACAACTGTTGGATGTTCAGTCGAGTGTACAGACAACTGCTACACGGGAATTGTTGGATTGTAACAGTGGCATTTTATTATTTGTAGAATTCATAAGAAAATTTGTTGATTTGTTTTATTATTATTTTCCAGTAATTTTTACGGGCCTGGTAAATTTCGTATTAATTAGAACTTTAAAATTTGAACAATCAAAATTTCTCCATAAATCTGAACCATTCAGTTAAATGAATAATCAGTGACATTAGATATATAGCTAGATTCCCACTCATTTAATAAATGTAGATACATGTATTTCCAAATGGATAATTTTATTTACTGGAAAATAATATTCTCAACATTTTTTTTAATTCTTTCTATTGTCGTACTTCAGGTAGAATAAACAAAACAGAAAACTTAGATCCTATCACTATAATTTTATATTGTTATAACCATTGCTTTATATAAAGTTACAATGGGAACTAGATATACCCGATTTTCAAATTTAAATTTCACCAATAACAATATTATTTTCTAAAAATGTCTGGTTCTCAGTGAAAAATACATACTGTCACGAATATTCAAATATAAAAATGATTAAAATATTTGAAAAAAAAATCCATTCCACTTTTTGATTTAAAATATTGTGATATTTTACTTAATTTCCCTATGAAACTCATTAGAAAGTGCACAACACTGCTTTTATAAACAGCTTTTTTCTTATGAAAGAAATAGAAAATTTGAAAATCAGGTGGTACAATATCAGTCAGTGGATAAGGGCCAATAGGATAGACTATTCTAATATACATGTCTATAAAAAACTTTATATTTTATTAGATAATTAACCATAAAAAGTTTATAATTTTTTTAGATAATTAACCATTAAGTATTTGTTCGCATCTATGACCTTGATTTTTGAACGTATGACCTTCGTTCATATATCAAAATGATTGTTATGCCAATACCTACAATATTCAAATAAACATGCCTATACAAAAAGTTTATAGGTTTTTTTTTAGATAATTTTGTTCGCATCTATGACCTTGACTTTTGAACCTATGACCTTCGTTCATATATCAAAATGATTGTTATGCCAATACCTACAATATCCCAATAAATATGCCTATACAAAAAGTTTATAGTTTTGGAGATAATTAACCATTTCAGTATTCGTTTGCATCTATGACCTTGACCTTTGAACCTAAAACCTTTATTCATATATCAAAATGAATTGTTGTACAAATGCCTACAATATTCTAATATACATGCCTATACAAAAAGTTTATGTTTTTTTAGATAATTAACTATTTAAGTATCTGTTCGCTTCTATGACCTTGACCTTTGAACCTATGACCTTCATCCATATATCAAAATCATCGTTAGGCCAATACCTACAATATTCCAATATACATGCCTATACAAAAAGCTTATAGTTTTCAAGATATATATATAAACCATCGTAGTATTCGTTTGCATCTATGACCTTGACCTTTGAGCCTATGACCTTCATTCATATATCAAAATTATCGTTGTGCAAATGCCTACAATATTCTAATATAAATGCCTATACAAAAATTTTATAGTTTTGGAGATAATTAACCTTTAAGTATTCGTTCGCGTCTATGACTTTGACCTTTGAACCTATGACCTTTATTAATATATCAAAATGACTGTTAGGCCAATACCTACAATATTCCAATATACATGACTATACAAAAAGCTTATAGTTTTTTTAGATAATTAAACATTCCAGTATTCGGTTGCATCTATGACCTTGACCTTTGAACCTATGACCTTCATTTATATATCAAAATGACCGTTGTGCAAATGCCTACAATATTCCAATATACATGCATATACAAAAAGTTTACAGTTTTCAAGATATATTGACAAATACGTTAATTTTAGCGATTTCCCCTTTTTTCCCCATTTGGCCCCCCATAGTTACGATTTGTGCAAATCTAAAGCTAAGTGCCCTAAATATGTTTCACATGAAATATCTAAGCTATATCTCTTGTCAGTTCAGAGGAGATGATTTTTAAAGATTTTTACAATTTTCTCCTTTATGGGGCCCCAAGTGGACATAATCCTTTCATTTTGTGCAAATCTGAAAGCTTCTCACCCAGACTTCATTACTGCCAAATATTATCCAATTTGGCTTTGTAGTTTTGGAGGAGTTGATTAAAATGTGAAAAGTTTACACACGACGCACGACGGACTAAGATAGATAGCAATAGCTAATCTGAGCCTAGCTAAACACAGTCGCTATAAACTAGAAATACTGTGAGAAAAAACTCGAAAACGAAGTTAACCCGCCACGGATACGGTCCAGGACGTATTTGTTTAGTTCTTCTAATCTTTATATTTCGAATTTGAACAAAATCATTTAATCTTACCCACCTAAAGACCATATTAAATTTGGTTTCAAATTGGCCCAAGTAGTTTTATAGGAGAACCTTTTCAAAGAATTGATTAATTATTATACATTTGCATTTGGTCAATAATATTTTGTAAAAAAAAAAAACAGTTAAATATGTAAAATGTACCACTTTTAATTTTCTATATTTAAAATTTGAAAAAATCGGCAAGAAATTAAATAAGCAAATACATGTACTACTTTAACAATATTACTATTTATAGTATTGGCGGCCATCTTAGAAGTCCTATCTTTTATACCTCATTTGCATAATTTAGAAAAATTGGCATGGGTCAACGAAAAATTAAAAAAACGTTACATATATGAAATACCCTGCCATTTACTTTCTATATTTCAAATTTGAACAAAATCGATTAAAAAATTGTTTGCACATTTACAATGTCTACCTTTGTGGGGGTTTTTATTTATAGTAATGGCGGCCATCTTGGCAATTCCTATCTAGGTCACGGATTTACATAACACGTCGTCTTGTGGTGATACATCCATGTGCCAAAGTGTCAGTTTTTAGGTACTTCCGTGTTCAAATAGTACGTAACAAAATACATGGTTCTGTGTTTTATACACGGTGTTTTTGATAAATAAATCAATAGTTGCACATCCGATATTGTAAAGGAATGCATAATATGTATATTATACTGTTTAAGCAAGTGCATTACTTTGGTACGGCTTTAGTTATTGACGTAGTAATATGTTTAGGTAACAGGCCTAAACAATGGCAATGACTAAAAACTGAAAATTTTGGCGACATGAAATTCGAGGTTCCAAACTTTCAGCGTGGATTTGCAGAAAAACGAATCGGTTGACACATGGAATTTTTTAATATTATTTGGAACAAACCGGGGAATTTTTTTCAAAAAAATGATTTCACAATTTGTATGATGACTAGCGAAAAAGTGGCATACTATCGTATGGTTTTTTTCGCCATTGTGAAAAGGTGACTGCATGGCCCGCATTTAGTAATTGTTGAAGATTTCACCTGTATGCGTAAAGATTTTTTTATTTTATATATTTTATTATATTTATTTATTTATTTATTTATTTATTTTATTTTATTTTTTTTTTTTTTTTTTTTTTTTTTTTTTTTTGGTAAAATAAAAGTTGAAAGTGTGACATATTATGGGGCACCCTGTATTATTCTAAACACATCCTTTTGGTAATTCTTCATTTGCATTTGTCATACCTTAGAGCCTCGGATAAATTAATGCTTTGTTTTTGTCATACCTTTGAGCCTCGGGTAAATCATTCGTGTCATCTGTTTGATATCGCATTGTTAGGCATATGATATGGATTCCACCATGTATTATTCTGTTTATCACAGATTTAAACTTTCACAATTTTGAACAAATAATGCATTTAACACAGTTGTCTTACACATGACAAAAATCTACTTTTTGAAACCGATTACACAAATTATTCTACTAATGTCGTTCACGGCATACTCCTTCTCATGCTAACCTTTGTCAGACCAAAGGATGCCGTCAGAGGATCTTCTAAATGATATGGCGATTAGTATTTGTTCCGAGTAGCCGGTCTGATATTGATATCAGACCGTTGATATGGCTTTTCAGACCGCACACATGCGGTCGGTGATATATATCACGCCATTTTAGCCCATTCCAACGGCATCCAGAAAATACATATCTATTATAACATAATGACAAAAATGTCTAATTTTGTATATGAATAAAATAAATACATATTCTGATATAAAGCTTGTACATATCGTACCTTTGAGCACAGGATTAATATTTTTGCGTTACAATGTATGTCTTTACGTTTTGTAGTTATGTTTCTTGATAAATTGATAAGGCGTGGTACAGTCTTGATTGCTTAATAAAGGTGGGGTATGTTAACTGGACATAATCCACGGGTAATATATGGGTAGTTATTCAGTGTTAAAGTCAACCTAACCTGTGCTCTCACCGTGAATAGTACTTACAAGTTTAAAATAATTTTGTTTGGTATATATATGGTCAATGTAACAACAGGCGTGCACGTTAAAGAACCCTCCCTACACATTGCCCCAAGCACACTTAATCTTCCTACATTCCTAATAAAAGGTCAAGCGGATAGGTCAATATTTTTGCCTTAAATAATACAATCACGCATTACAATTACGCATTCTCACTCTTTATTTTACCAATGTTTTGTTTTTTTTTTAAAATCAATATTAATATGCAAATATATTGAAAAGTGATAATTTAAAGCCCTTTGGACGGAATTTAAATATTATAGTCCGTGGGCTAGGTGGACCCACCGTGCACCCCCCCCCCAGGATCCTCCGACACCACTTTTTTCTGGTACCTTAGGGTGTCTAGTAATGGAATCGGGATGTTTCCCAGAAATAAGTTGGGATGCTCTTCATGAAAAACTTCAATATTTAAGAGTACCTGAAAGTTTTCAGTAAATTTCTCTATTAGGGGTAGGGGAACGTTTTTATCTTTGTTTTCAATATTATTATGCAGATACAGATCATATTTGGTACCATTGTAAAGGGAACATGTTCAGCTTTTATAAAATACAAAGTTGGTTGATGTAGCTGCTTCTATGTCGTCACCATGACGTCATAAACACAAGTTTTGAGGAAAAACGCTATAAAATCGTGTCAATTTATCCTTTATAAAATTATTTCTGTACAGCATAATAAAACACATTAAGACAAAGTATGTTTTCCATTTACTTAATGAATTGTAGTTATAAATGATCATATATTCTCATCTTCGATAAAAGACACCACTCTATTAGAAAAAATATATTAAAGATAGCCATTTTTTTAAAAATGATCGAAACGGGGTAGGGGAACGTTTTTATCTTTGTTGTCGATGATATTATGTAGATATAGATCATATTTGGTATCATTGTAAAGGGAACAGCTTCAGCTTTTATAAAGTACAAACTTGATTGGTGTAGCTATTACTGTGACGTTTCTATGACGTCATAAACTCAATTTTTGAAGAAAAACGCTATAGAATCATTTGAAATTATACTATATGAATTTATTTCTGTACCACCCAATAAAACACATTGAGACACTGTATGCTTTTCATTTACTTCATAAATTGTTGTTATAGATGATCATAATTCTCATTTTAAAGAAAAGACGCCACTCTGTTATGAAAAATATATTGATTTAAAGATACCCTTTTATTTAAAGTTGATCGAATCTTAAGATTAATAGTTTTCACGATTAAAGTGACCCAGTATGTTTCTTTGTATAAATAATAATATCATCATCATCATCATCATCATCATCATCATCATCATGGCATCATCATCAATCATCATCATCATCATCATCATCATCATCATCATCATCATCAATTTTTTACATTCATACAATACAAATTTACAAAAATGCCAACATCATCACCCATTATTCTATAGCTAACAAAAAGCTTAATTAATAATCTTAGTTTGAGAATGACTTAGTTCATATTACCAATGATTTAGTAGGTGTTTTAATGGTAGTCATATGCCACAGGATTGTTATATGCAGCTAGAGCAGTGGAAACCTAAAATGCGATTTCTGCCGTTGACTAGTTGTAGCGAATAGGAAACATCAAGAATAAATCTTTTACTTTACTGCCAACTGTATATCCTACTAACCCAGGGTGAATTTGTGCTAGATTTCGGAGCAGCTACAGTCCCAGAGATGCAGTTCCATCATTTTTCAAACAGTTATGAGCAAAATCATAGAAATTTTCTAAAGATATTATTTATTATCTTTATGCTTTATCACTACAATGAGGTACATTATTTCGACACAAAGATTGCCATAAAGTAACATCGGTATCACTAGAAAAATTGACCATATAACTATAGAACAAATGTAGGAGGAGTCTATTCATTGTCAGGGCAATGCATGGAGCAGATGTCATCTCGAACCACCAATTTATCATGACAAAGATAAAAATAAAAGCAGCCAAACAAATCCTGGAAAAAAACAGAACATGAGTTTAATGTTAGAAAATTGAAACAACTGGAAAAGAAAGAAGAATTAAGATTAGTCTGAAGAACAGGTTTTATGCTTTAACAGCTATGGGTGATAATAATGAGAGCTGGGATGTCATAAAAAGGGCATACCGGTATATCGACACAGAGAATATGGTTGTCAGAGAAACACGGGACAAAATATCCCAAGGAAATACAAGAGAAAATAACAAATAACAGAACCAGATTAGCAAAATATTAGTATGAAGGGAGTATGAGGCAAAGGAAGAAATATAAAGGAAACAAACAAACAAGTGATGAACGAAAATATATGGAAGATGGAAAATATTGTAACCGCACAAGAAATAGTAGCTAATGAAACTTAGAAATCTACCTAAAAACAAAGAAACACACAGGTAAACCAGCAAACACAGACAGACCGGTGTAAGGAAAGGATGAAAAAAATCACAACAGAGGAAAGATGGGCTGAACATTTTAACTATATACCAAAAGACCACCTCCATAAGAAATATTGGACATAACACCACATACCTTTGATAATAAAATAAGGAAGGGGTGCCAACAAAAAGAAATAAAAAAGTATAAATCAACTTGAAAAAGGAAAAGCTATAGGACCTAAATAAATATCTAAATTACTGTGCATCATCTGGATAAGAGAAATTATTCCAACACAATGGGAGATGGACTATCTCATTAAACTACTCAAGAGGGTAGATAATGGAGATGTAAGAACTGGAGAGGCACCATACTACCCAATGTAGCTGAGAAAATACTGTCAAAGATCATCCTTCATAGACTAAAAGATGGAATAGAAGAGGTACTAGGTGCTCTGAACAAAACAAGCTGGTTTTAGGAAAAAAATCTTACACAGACCAAATTGCCATGCCCAGGTATAGAACAGTCAGTAGAATGACACTATGCATTATACCTTTATAAATACTAAGTGTACATTTGTTAAGGTCTCAAAAGAGAAAACTATCCCCAAGCATTTCATGTGAATACAGGAGTATGTCAAAGCTGTATACAAACACAAATCATCTTTAATTGCAATAAATGGAATACAATGGACACTAACACCCGAGATAGAATATATGGGCTTCGCTGATATACGCTATTGACCCTCACATTAAATCAAATGTAGATAAAGACCACTCTACTAAACGAAACAGTTTTAAAAATGGACTGAAGATCAACTCAAACGAAACAAAATGTTGAACAACAATACAACAAAAGGTATAAATTAAGATAGTTAAATTGAAGAGGTAATTGAGCTCTGTTACTTGGGGAGCATGATTGTTGCTGAAGAAGAAACAGAACGGGGCATCAAGAAAAGAATAAAAATATCCAGAAAAGCATTCAAAATTATAAAGAAACATATGGAAAGCTAGTCTGCCACTAAGAACAAAAATCCAATATTCAACTCAAATGTAAAATCGTCCCTCTTATATGGTGTAGAAACGGTGGAACTGAATTAGACATACGCTCAGAAAACCACCAAAGGGCAAGTGTTAGAGTAGAAGGCCAAAGCTTTTGGTGAGAAATAAAAGAGACAGAACAGAATCGCTTCAATTGAAAAAATACTCTGATGGCCATATATTGTTCAAGGAACTATTTGAACTATGTCTTTATAATGCATTGTACTGATAAAGCATATGTTATAAGGATAATGGATGATAATGTTAAAAAATTCTATGATTTTGCTTATGAATGTTTGAAAACATGACGAACTGCATCTCTGGGACTGTAGCTGCTGGAAAACCTCCCACAAATTCACCTGTACAGTTTCTGAATGTTGCTAAGAGGTGCAGTCTTGATAGTGAGGCAAAAGAAATTCTATATGTTTCATTTTCGCTACAACTAGCCTACGGCAGAAATCACACGTATGTTAGGTTTCCACTGCTCTAGATGCAAATAACAACCCTGTGGCATATCTCCACCATTAAAACAACTGCTAAATCACTATGGCAATGATAAGAACTAAAGCATTCTCAAACTAAGATTATTAATTAAGCTTTTTGTTAGCTATAGAATAATGGGTGATGATGTTGGGCATTTTTGTAAATTTGTATTGTCATGAATGTATAAAAATTGATGATGATGATGATGATGTGATGATGATGATGATGATGATGATGATGATGATGATGATGATGATGATGATGATGATGATGATGATGATGATGATGATGATGATGATATTATTATTTATACAAAGAAACATACTGGGTCACTTTAATCGTGAAAACTATTAATCTTAAGATTCGATCAACTTTAAATAAAAGGGTATCTTTAAATCAATATATTTTTCATAACAGAGTGGCGTCTTTTCTTTAAAATGAGAATTATGATCATCTATAACAACAATTTATGAAGTAAATGAAAAGCATACAGTGTCTCAAGTGTTTTATTGGGTGGTACAGAAATAAATTCATATAGTATAATTTCAAATGATTCTATAGCGTTTTTCTTCAAAAATTGAGTTTATGACGTCATAGAAACGTCACAGTAATAGCTACACCAATCAAGTTTGTACTTTATAAAAGCTGAAGCTGTTCCCTTTACAATGATACCAAATATGATCTATATCTACATAATATCATCGACAACAAAGATAAAAACGTTCCCCTACCCCGTTTCGATCATTTTTA
Source organism: Anadara kagoshimensis (assembly GCA_021292105.1). Classification (NCBI taxonomy): domain Eukaryota; kingdom Metazoa; phylum Mollusca; class Bivalvia; order Arcoida; family Arcidae; genus Anadara; species Anadara kagoshimensis. The sequence goes on from CM037869.1 coordinate 13,778,217, forward strand.
AAAAATGGCTATCTTTAATATATTTTTTCTAATAGAGTGGTGTCTTTTATCGAAGATGAGAATATATGATCATTTATAACTACAATTCATTAAGTAAATGGAAAACATACTTTGTCTTAATGTGTTTTATTATGCTGTACAGAAATAATTTTATAAAGGATAAATTGACACGATTTTATAGCGTTTTTCCTCAAAACTTGTGTTTATGACGTCATGGTGACGACATAGAAGCAGCTACATCAACCAACTTTGTATTTTATAAAAGCTGAACATGTTCCCTTTACAGTGGTACCAAATATGATCTGTATCTGCATTATAATATTGAAAACAAAGATAAAAACGTTCCCCTACCCCTAATAGAGAAATTTACTGAAAACTTTCAGGTACTCTTAAATATTGAAGTTTTTCATGAAGAGCATCCCAACTTATTTCTGGGAAACATCCCGATTCCATTACTAGACACCCTAAGGTACCAGAAAAAAGTGGTGTCGGAGGATCCTGGGGGGGGTGCACGGTGGGTCCACCTAGCCCACGGACTATTAAATTATTTAATATGTAGATATAAACCCTATCGCTCTTGACGCCGCCTTTATTGTGTTCACTTTTTGCGTTTTGAACGAAATTTTAATTTGGTTCTAACTAATGATAAAAAGCAAACAAACAACTGGTGGGAGAGAAAATATCTAAATACTTAAAAGTCAAACCACGATACAAATGTTTTCCAACTATTCTAGTACGAGTTATCTCTCTTTTGTTTTATTTCTTTCTATTTCCTCGTGTACCATTTACGTCACAGCTATATATCCGTCGCATAATCGAGTTAAAATCAAATACATCATGTTGGCCGTTAGTGGTCTAAGGTAAGGCACAATATCTGACCGGAAACTACAATAGATCACTCGGAATCTGCGACAGAAATGTGTCGGGCCGCTGGCCGAAGGAAGGTCAGATATTCTGTGGCGGACCTGGGGAGTCCAGGGATTGGAACCTTGTCTATTTCTTGTCATCTGTCACTTGCTTAGATTGCACGAATTTATAGGATTTCATGCTGCATTTCCAAACTTCCTGGACCCGCCACTGGATATATATATATATCATCCGCCATTCATCAGCTCATCATAACTCGGAAAGAATTTGGGCTAGAGCGTAAAACGCCTCATTACACCTCTCTTAACTAGGTAAAGGGGACGTGTCTATATGTCATATCTATGTTTCATAAAAATATGCATAATATCTTATAGGACTTTAATGTCACTTATTGTTAAGCTTAGGTAACTTGGGCTAGCTGAGTTGACCTTTATAGACAGGTTTGACTGTATATCTGTATGGCGCCGGGTATTGAGGTCAAAATTAATTACATTTAAAATTCATATGCACATGTTTATACCGCCGAAGTTACAGTACAGACTTGTTGAAAGTTTAACACTAAGCTAACGAAAAAGAGCACAGAGTGGCCGAGATATGGACAGCTAGTGACCGGAAACCTGTCGAAGTAAAAGTAACAGCAGTTTAAAAGTTCTTGAAGAGATACGGGTAACGCAAAGGTCAGACAATCTGCCGATTCGGTACTACTTCATTAGCTTAGTCAGGCCCGTAGGCAGGTATTTTAGAAAGGGGGTGCGAATTTGAAGAATGTTGTTACACGCACCAACGGCGCGGTTGCGCACCACAGGTGCGCCTTACTAGGGGGGTCTGGGGGCATGCCCCCCAGAAATTTTTTGAAAAAGAAACGCAAAATGGTGCATTTTGGAGTATTTTAATGAACAATTAGTAGTCAAATATGTATGTTTTCAGGTTTAATAGTGGTAAATGATTTTTAACAAGGCTTTAATAGTGCTTAATGGTTTTCAAAGGGGGGTGCGTTCGCACCCCTCGCACCCCCCCTGAATACGGGCCTGTTAGTGTTAAACTTTCGACAGACCTGTACTGTAAATTGATTTTCTATATTTTCTATAATTAAAAGAAAAGTGAGTGACTGTAATACACAGAATTCACGTACAAACATGTACAGTACAGACCTGTCGAAAGTTTAACACTGCTTAGCTAATCAAAAGTAGTCTAAGCTCGGGAACCGAGTCGCCGAGATATGGATAGCTAGTGATCGAAAAACTGTCGAGAGATAGATAACAGGCTGCTAAAAAAACTGTGGAAATGTAGCTAACGAGGGACCGGGATGGTGCTATTTAGTTATCTTAATGTTAAACTTTTGACAGGTCCGTACTGTACATGCGTCTCGGTAAAGGACAATGGTTCATTTTCACGGGTATAATTATGCCAAAAGTGTAATATTTACTCTTCCATAGAATAAATACAAAAACAATTTTTTCGACTTAATATTAGTTTTTTATGATATTGAAATAGCTAAATGAAGTGTGGCAGTGAAACAAACAACAGACGACATAATGTCGCGAGCTGGTTACCAAGGTCGAGAAAACGATATTACCGTACGATATTTGATTTTTATTGAGAAGATTTTAATATAAAAATACAAATGCATAAATGATTTGAGGATATCCATTAATATTATGAAACATTTGCTTAAATATTTTAAGGTACCCTAACTGAATATAGCATTGATTTTTTATGAAATTTTCGCATTAAGTTATATTTCAGTATGGAGAATAACATGTAAAAATCAAAAATCGTTACAGGTACTCTTTAAGGTTGTGCATACATATGTAATTTCGACCCTGCGTTGTGCTGATTTTGAATTTCCACTAAAATAATGCATTCAAAATTCACCACATGACAACCCCGATACTGCTCCATAACATATCTCGTTTCAATGCCGTTTTCTCAAACTTCGGCGATAATTCTTCTCTATATTATCTGTTACCCAGAGTGTATCACCAGATTCTTACTGTAAGTTATGTTACAACATAGACAAACATCCTATATTTCAAAGAGACGTGTTTGTTAATCCCTAGATAAGAAGATAAAATTATATTGACAATTATACAAGATATTTACTCTTAACAATATACACCGGCCAAGATTCAACATAATATTAAGAAATACTATTTCTATTTCGGACTCTTCCTTGACCTCGGCGAATTAAAATTTTGTGAACATTTGATGAGAGAGCGAGCGAGCGAGCCGGAGAGAGAGATTATTTTTTTATTTATTTCACTTATCTATTAATAACTAAGATGACCTAAAATCTTTCCATAGTTTTGAATTTTAGAGAGAGAGGCTTTGTATTAACGGTAGAACACCTAAATCCTGTTTCACCATTATATAAGCTTCAATTGAAATCTAGAAGTAATTGGAAATTTTTCGGAAATTTGAAGAACGGACCTAATACGTAATCCAGTTTTGTCAAATTGAAAATTTATTTGTATATGAAGTATCGTAAAAATATCGCTGAAATTTGTTAAATTTAATTCAGCACAACTTATCCTTAACTTAGATTTTTCTTTACTTAAATCTAGCAAAACTTGCAGAACGACTTTAGTTTTATGATAAAAAGTTTTGCTGAATTTGGAATGAAGATGTAATAAGCTTAAAGAGATCTTCAAAATGACATCTTAATTTTGTTTAATTCGTATTGAAAAATAACAAAATCATTCAAATTTCAAATATGTCATATTTAAGCATACGTAAAATCTAAGGAATTTTGTGAAACTGGGATTTGTAACCACAATGGCTCAAACGCATAAATTAAATTATTTGCAACTAAGTTCCATTCAATCGAAGTTTCACTTGAGGAAATATTCGTTACGTTCAATACGCGTCACATTTTATGCTTCCTTTCACAATGTTGAAGGCGCGGGTAGTTTTCATTTCCGTTTCTTTGATTTGAAACCTTTTTGGGTGAATACATTGAGAAACAATTCATGCATACGATATATTTACAGTTCTGTCGAAAGTTTAACACTGGACTAAAAATTGAAGCCAACTTGGCAGTCCATCTCGGTCCTTTGGCAGTCCATCTCGGTCCTTTGGCAGTCCATCTCGGTCCTTTGGCAGTCCATCTCGGTCCTTTGTTACTGCTACAGCTTTTCAGCAGCTGCTATCTTTATCCGTGTAGCTTTTCGGTCTCTTGCAATTCTTATCTCGACCGGTCGGCAACCGAACTTGAACTTCTTTTTGATAATTCAATGTTAAACTTTCAGCGGGTCTGTATGTAGTGTATTTCGTCAATCAAGAATGAATACTTGGGATACAAGTATATCTAATATATAAATAAGAACAGTATGCCATTGTTTGCAGACAAACTTTTATTTCATTACAGACGTATCTGTACACGTTTTACGGTATATATCTATTGTCTATTATTTTTAATCTTCAAAATTATTTAAAACTTTCTAACAAATTGGACGATCAATTTTTTGAGAAGAGCATCCATGTGTAAAATAAGTCTACATACTTTAGGATAAAATACAATAAAGCACTAAATAGAGATACAATACAGTCCTGTCGAAAGTTTAACATTGAGCTTACGAAAAGATGCCGTAGTTTGGCTGTCGAGTCAGGAACCGAGGTATGGATAGGGGGCCTAGCCAGTGACCGAGGGGTTTAAGAGATATAAATATGCACACGCGAGATCTGGTAACGAGAGGACACGATGCGCTGTCGATTCAGCACCAATCCGTTGGCGTAGTGTAAAACTTTGGACAGGCCTTTACTGTATGTGTAATTTTAATCTTTAATTACAGTCGCTACAATTAAATTTTATTTTTTATTTGACCTGATTTAGACTTAATCTGATAGTTAGTACTACGAACCGGGGTTAAATTTTATATGTGGTTGAAAACGTGTACACAATGATCGGTCAACCATTTAAACAAAGAAAAAGTACAGTACAACTAATTAGTGTCGACTACAGCTGTTATGAGGATTTGTTCATGTTGTGCGTTAAACTGTATTGAGACCGAGTATCACGTCCTACATTCCGTTTCATACGTTATCAATACCTACCGAAATATTACTGTGTCTGGCCGAATATTTATAAATTTCGTACATTATTAAAAGCGGACTCTGAATCTCTCACAAGGAAACTCTGTATCTATCTATCTAAAGCCTGGTTACTTAGATCTCAACTTCTCAACACCTGACTGTTCTCTGTTATTTATTTGTTATTTGTCATGTTGTTACATTCTTCAATTCGTCTTGTAATGAATGCTATAGCAATGTATTGTTTGCTTTTTGCAATAAAGTATTATTATTATTATTATTATCTATCACGTGACTCGACAAGCCAGATTTTTTATTGCGATCATTAACTATCTATATCTCAGTCACTCAGCGGCCCAGATTCGACTCCTGGTCTCTGTTTTATTATCATATTGAGCATCAGTTGGGATGTTGCTAGGAAGTCTTCTTGTTCTTTTCCATTCCTCCTGTTATAGGAACACTCCTATAATTACTTTAAATGCAATTAAAGAAATGGGGAATATTAGCATTTGTGATTGGACAACTTTGCCTTTTTCACACTTTTCTACAACTACAGAAATAGTTGAAACAAATAAATTAGGAAATGAAATGTAGCATGATTTTCAAACGCGAACAACATCAACTGACCCCAATTATTACTAATTAAATTAGCATACATTGCGAATTTGAATTATTTATTTCATAAAAATGAATATATTAAACATGTCAAACCTACCATGTCATAAACGGTCATACTTAATGGTGCGACACAGGGAAATTGATGCGATACAAGTTTCTGTGCGCCACACAAATCTGTGTCGCATCATTTAGTATGACCCTTATTTATAAATGATAGATTGTTAATTAAAGTGTTTTATATGAGGCGCCGTTTCTATATTTATTCACTATTTTCACATATCCATAAATCGAATTTTGCATATGCATAAATCGATTTATGGATATCCGTGAACCGATTTTTGCATATGCAAAAATAGTCAGTATTTTTACATATCCAAAAATCGATTTTTGCATATGCAAAATTATTTTTAGATATCTAAAAATATTTTTACATATGTTAAATTCGATTTATGGATATCCATAAATGAATTATACTTATCCATAAATGAATTATGCATATGTAAAAATAGTGAATAAATATAGAAACGGCGCCTCATAGTTTTAGGGTTATTCGGGACGCCTAGGAGGACACGCGAATTTGAATGACAGTGAGGTTGAAAGGAACATGAAATATGGGAGGTCAAATATACCCAGGGTAATTCCTATATACTTGAGGTGAAAATAGGGGGCGTGGCTCATTGACCGGATGTTCTAAAGCGCCGTAATAAGGACCACACCACCTCTCATCGCCTAAGTTTTAAATCAGTCAAGAAGATTCTGATGTGAGATAGTTCGTAACAGATCGGTGGGTTTTCTTGTGTACTCGGGTTTCCTTCACCCTCCCAGAACTGACTGCCTGATACATTTGATAGAATCTCGACTAAATTAAATACTATTTATTTATTTTATTTTTATGGATTTTTAGTGGTTGTATATACAAAATGGGTGATATTGACCGGAAAATAAATATTGGCCTATTTATTTATTTATTTATTTATTTATTTATTTATTTATTTATTTTGTTTATTTGTTTATTTATTTATTTATTTTATATTATATATTATTTTTTATTATTTTATTTTATTTTATATTTATTTTTTTTAATTCTTCTCTTAATATGAGTGCGTATTGACCAAGTCCACTTATATAAGGTTTTTAATTGGAACAATAGACTGCCTTCTAGTCCTGATGTACATGGTATTGATTAACACTAGCTTCATGAGGTGATGAAACCAAGGGTAATCAGATTGCCTAAACTACACGTTATATATATATATATATATATATTCTTTTGTTTCTTACACAAATGACTGTATTTTAATCTTCAACATCATATAAAAGACTGGTATTTTAACCCCACCCCCTCACCCCCACCCGCCTCTCCTTTCTCCAATAGTTAAATCTGTTTGTGACTGTGACAAAGACCACTATATATTCCTATATAAATGTTGGGGCTTTAGATTGGAATAACAGATTTAGTGTGCAAATGTGACAAAGACCGCTATACATGTATATATTCCAGCTTAACAGACTGACCGCTTGCTCCGTGTAAATATCGATTAACACTTCAAGAGGTGAAACAAGGGAAAAAATGTTAAGTTTATGGAATATACGGCAAATTAGGCATATGGGGAAAATATGAAAAAATATATGGAGTTATGGTCATCTGTAGTCAACCGTTTTTATTATGAGAAATATTTAAAATGGTTGGAAAATGGAATATACGACAATTCACGGATTACTTGCATCGATTGATTAGATTTTGAATTTTGCATAATTCCAGATTATGTTGTGAACTTAATGTTGAAAAAACTATCGAATTTTGAAATGATATTTTAATTTTTATCCATGTTTTAAATTTCTGCTAATCATTGATTAAACTAATCAAGCTTCGAACAACTGGGTCTTGGTTGCCCAGGTTTACTCTATGTGACCTTAGGTTTACACGACCCGCTATGTCGTTAATATTGACGTATCGCCAGCCATGACACTAGCCGCCATCACGGCACCAAAGCGTCACGGCAACTAGCCTAATGACGTACTAGTGTCAGTGGCGTCATTAAATGGCACAATTCAGACCGAGTTTTCATTCATTTTGTGTGTAATTCAAGCATGCCAGGCATTTGTCGGAACATTCATGATGGACGTGGCCGACGATCTGTATTGATTTTATGGTACAATGTCGCGCTAATCAATAAAATAGACTGATAATACTTTATCTGTAAGGTGAAAATTAATAGCCCGAATCTTAAAGAGAGAGAGAGAGAGAGAGAGAGAGAGAGAGAGAGAGAGAGAGAGAGAGAGAGATGAATACATTGCATGATAGTAGGCACAACTGTATATATGTACTACTTATCTTTATCTCTATGGGTTGAAACTTAATGACAATCTGACAATCTTAATACGAGAGAGAGAGAGAGAGAGAGAGAGAGTATTTTTATAATACATGTAGTATTTCTGTATTTCACTTGATCGGTGACCTTATTTCCCAGTACAAATACACGCGATAGATAAAAACAATATATTAAAACAGAGAATTTTATAATGGCATTTGTGTATTTCATCTGATCATTGACCTTATTTCTCGGTATGTGACACAAAGTGAACTGGGAAAATTTGTTCGTGTACCAATTTTTATATTTAAGAGATTATTGTAAACTGACCGAGTGTATATATAATAAACACACTGAAATCCAATACAAATCAATCATAATTGATTTTATCATATCAGTGTTAACAGTAACTGTGATTTTCTGAAAACCCTTTATCATAAAAATGAAATGCCAAACACAGTTTTACATAGACACAAGGTGAACGTGATACAAAAAACGGGAGTGGGTGCGATATGAGTTTCATTTCGTTTTTTCAGAAAACGTTTAGTTTAATTGAAATCAATATTATTCATTTATCAGAAATGCAAGTTTACTTCTGATTTATTTACTTATTATCTTATTTTGAATTTTTATTTTATTTTGTTTTTATTAATTTGTATCTTGATTTGATAATTTTATTTTGATGATTTTATTTTGATAGCGCAACCTGCATGTATGTTATTGTAGTCAAAAAGGAGATCTGTCAAGAGAGAAAGAGAGATAGAGAGAGAGAGAGAGAGAGAAATGACCTCATAAAAATTCAAATATTGATCTATTTTTATCATTGACTGGGTGTTTCGTCATGAACGCAGCATAAATTACATATGATATCCAATCAAACGCCGACATGTACACGTATGGCTGTGTCCATGGACACACATCTGTCAATTACGTGGCCTTATTTACAAACTTAATGATGTGGACATTAAAAATAAAATACACCTACCTTATATATACTTTGGAAATTCCGGTCCATTCTAGTCTAAGCAATATCCCCCACCAAATAACAAAATAACCACACAATTTTTCAGTCTGCCTAGTAGGGCATTAATACAAGGACACGAATTTGCTATTCCGATAAACAGGTATTAATATATAATTTCCGTGAAATGCACCACTCCCAAAACAATTATAATGAAATTCACTTGCACATCATCTATCTTAAATTAAAAAAAAACCATCTCGCAACTTAAACACACTCGGAAACTAAAAATTGACTTCCCAACTGCACACAAAAGAGAAACGCTTCCTTCATGTTTTAATTCACAAAACGAGGCTCTGGCGTCTGGGGCATGTTACACCTTGTTCGTGTAGTACAATACATTCATTTAATTAAATTAACAAATAACTAATTGAAATAATTAAAACGTGTTTTAAACAAAAAAAAAATACACATATTTTCAAAAAGAGTTTTATTTTTATCATTATTTCATTTTATTTTTGCTAAAGACGGACAATTAATGACATTTTCTTTAAACACTTGATTTATCCAGCTCCTTTACCATAAATAAAATTCTATAATATCCGATTTTTATGGGGACAAAATCGATGATTTAAAAAATACATATGTATAGTATATATTGCATGGAATGATGAACATTTAAGAATTACTACTGAAATTCACGGTTTCCCTGTAATAATAATACTAATCTATACATAACATCATCAAGTGTAGATGTGTATATATTGTATATTCATTCTTAATTTCCTTTTTCTTCCTTCCGTATGCAATAAAGTACAATTTTATTTCTTATAAAAATTAAAATGACAGTGTCATCGGCAGGAAATAAAACTGGAAATATTTTTAAAATGCCCCTAAACACTGAATTCAGTAGTATAATACATCCTCATGCGTGTGTATTTTTTATTTTAATTGATTCGTGTCTCTGGGCAGTATATTGATTAAATATCTCAGACTTATCCAACCTTTAACTTAAACGATGATAAATCAACGCGTCACGTGTCTGTACCATCAACGTAGTGGATAGTCAACTTGATAATCAAGCATATACGAGTTGTCTCCCTTATAGCGCGCAAATTCAATATTTTGATTATCACACGCTTTGATCGTTTTCACACAGACTTATAGCTGGCAGTAACATGGCATGCTTTGAGAAGTTTAGTTTAGTCATACATATCTCGGGTTAAGTTTAATTTGGTTTAGTTTACTACAAATAAAACAGAAAAACAACACAACACAAAATAAAAAACAAACAAACAAACTGCTCACTTGATTCAGAAACAAACACAAGCTTATACATTATCATACTACATACATACCCGTCCCCAGATCAACTCACGGTATACCACCTTTATTGTCAGCGGCTGCTAACCCCAAATCAATGGCTAATCCGACTAATCGGCCCACTAAACCACCATTTTAATTTTTAACATGTCGGGGGTTCGTGGTCTGACGGTTGCCATTATTGAATTCTTGAAAACAAGCGATAGCTTCCAGAATTTCCTTACCTCTCTCTTGCTGTCAAAATGGAACACTTCCTAAACGTTCATCTAAAGACCCATGTTTGAATTTTAATTAAAAACCATCAATATCGGTAGAAATACACGGTTTTTTAATCTGTCAATTTCACATCGTGAAAACATTACTAATCTGCATTGACCAATCAGATCGCGTATTACATTTGGATGGAAACTCGCAGTTCCATCAGCAGAAATTTCAAGAATTGAATAAAGGTAGCCGTCAGACAACAAACCCCAACAACTTGAGTCAAAATTAAAATGGGGCGTTTAGTAGGCTGATTAGTCGAACTAGTAAATGGCATTCCCGACCCTAGTCTCCCATATGAAGTCTCGCGTACATTTATTCGATGCCCCCACAGGGGCCAGTTTCATAATAAAATTTAAAAAATACTCTTTTTTATATACTTATCGGTATTTTTTAAATTTTATTACGAAACTGGCCCCTGTGGATGCCCCAGTATATATTTAGTAATTGTTATATGAATAGTATCGTATACAATTCCAGCAATGTATAATTTTGATGTCTCTGTGTCCAGGATTGCCCTGGATATATTTGACGTCTCATTGTTCCATGTTCCTTTCACACAATTTTGATTACACACGTGGCGGGTGTAGCTAGCTAAACAGGAGACGTTTACCCTTCCGGAGCATCTGGCCTCACTTCCCTGGTGGAAGTTCACGTGTCTAACCCAACTTGTCAGTTCCAAAGATTTTACTTTGCTTCTGGATTGTGATTCGGACATGGATTAATATGTCTGTTTCTGATTTGATCTTATCGTTTTGAGGCAAATCTCGCCTTAGGTTGTTGGCTGGACTTTGACATTCACGCGGCTGCTTTACCATCACGTCACATAACACCACGTGTACGCGTAAAACTTGTGGGCACGTAGAACTATTACGTGAATAACGCCGGCATAGCGTTGTTGCCGCATAAACGCGCCCGACATGTCTATGCGGGGAATTTCAACACATGAAGTGGTTGGCAATGCTTTTTCTTTCCAAAATCATTATTTTCCCCTGTACGGGTAAGTATTAAGTTTGGGTATATATGAGAACTGAAAGAATTGGTCTTATCCAGAACCTTTGGGTTTCACCTGATGATCCACTTAAATTTAGCTCTAGGTTCCTGATAAATGCATATATATAATACAGATTTAATATCGCCTTTAATTTATGGCTATAGGTGCCATAAATTACTGCCCAGTTAAAGGGAGACAACCTAATCATCTCGATCCAAGTCCGTCACAATAAGTGTTCGTTTAACTGATTGTTTTACTTCCCTGATTACTTTACTCACATCGAGGCAACAATGGAGAAGAAATCGAAAGAACATTTATCTGTGCCACTTTTCTCACAATGTGACTTGTATAAGTGGGATTCGACTTAGACTAACTATCATAGGCTTGAAGACTTCATGGTGGCAGAGACCAAAAACCAAAGTTGAAACCAAAGAAATTGTCTCACCATGAAACGGATGCAAGATTGGATTTATAAAAGTTAGTAGTGCTGTGGCAATGGTCGTCTTCTTTTTTATAATCAGCATGGTAATTTTGTCTCTAAAAATCTGCGATATGTACCTTTGACTGTTCATTAGATTTCAAATAAGGCCTAGAACTCGTTTTATTGACAAAATAGCATAATTTGGGAACTGGCGATATAAATACTACTCGGAAGTTAATTACCCAGTGAAACCATCTAGGTGTTTTGCTTTATGCTCCAACGTCAAATTTGGAACAATATCCTGCATTTCAGTGCAATCTGAGCTGCATGTAAAAAGTGCCCGAATCATTAATCAGCAATTGAATGAAATGTTGCTGTATACTGTTTAGTGTATTATTGGCGTAATAAAACGGGAGTCGAACGACCCCTACGAACCCGCTTGTCGAACGACCCCTACGAACCCGCTTGATCCGCCACTAGTTCTACAGGCTAGGGATCAGTTTCATAATAAAGTTTAAAAAATACCCATGATAATATAAAAAAGAGTAAAGGGGAACAACGAATCAGATCTTTCACTTGTAGGTGCTCCGACAAATTCTACATCATTTTTTTAATTTGTGTCCGATCATCGTGATCTTGGTGTCATTTTGTTCACAGATAAATAGTCTTTAAATTAACATTCAATTTGTGCACATAATGTAAAATTTCAATTATACTCGATTCATACAGTGTATAGAAAACAAGTGGAGTTGAGTTTAATTGCGTTGTACGGCACAGTCGAGGTTATGTCACTTGTATCATATCAAAGTATAAAGTTCCAGGAGGGAACCGGAGTGCCCAGAGAAAACCACCAACCTTCGGAAAGCGGATTGATAAACCTTTTCAGAATCGGAACTATCCAATGCTGGATTCGAACCTTGGCGGACAGAGGCACTGTGTTCCGTAAACGTGCGCTTTAGGCCATTTGGCCATAGAGACCCCCTTATAGAAAAAGATGTAAATGTATAACATGCCACTTGGCCATAGAGACGCCCTTATAGAAAAAGATGTAAATGTATAACATGCCACTTGGCCATAGAGACGCCCTTATAGAAAAAGATGTAAATGTATAACATGCCACTTGGCCATAGAGACGCCCTTATAGAAAAAGATGTAAATGTATAACATGCCACTTGGCCATAGAGACGCCCTTATAGAAAAAGATGTAAATGTATAACATGCCACTTGGCCATAGAGACGCCCTTATAGAAAAAGATGTAAATGTATAACATGCCATTTGGCCATAGAGACCCCCTTATAGAAAAAGATGTAAATGTATAACATGCCATTTGGCCATAGAGACGCCCTTATAGAAAAAGATGTAAATGTATAACATGCCACTTGGCCATAGAGACGCCCTTATAGAAAAAGATGTAAATGTATAACATGCCACTTGGCCATAGAGACGCCCTTATAGAAAAATATGTAAATGTATAACATGCCACTTGGCCATAGAGACGCCCTTATAGAAAAATATGTAAATGTATAACATGCCATTTGGCCATAGAGACGCCCTTATAGAAAAAGATGTAAATGTATAACATGCCACTTGGCCATAGAGACGCCCTTATAGAAAAAGATGTAAATGTATAACATGCCACTTGGCCATAGAGACGCCCTTATAGAAAAAGATGTAAATGTATAACATGCCATTTGGCCATAGAGACGCCCTTATAGAAAAAGATGTAAATGTATAACATGCCACTTGGCCATAGAGACGCCCTTATAGAAAAAGATGTAAATGTATAACATGCCACTTGGCCATAGAGACGCCCTTATAGAAAAATATGTAAATGTATAACATGCCACTTGGCCATAGAGACGCCCTTATAGAAAAAGATGTAAATGTATAACATGCCACTTGGCCATAGAGACGCCCTTATAGAAAAAGATGTAAATGTATAACATGCCACTTGGCCATAGAGACGCCCTTATAGAAAAAGATGTAAATGTATAACATGCCACTTGGCCATAGAGACCCCCTTATAGAAAAAGATGTAAATGTATAACATGCCACTTGGCCATAGAGACGCCCTTATAGAAAAAGATGTAAATGTATAACATGCCACTTGGCCATAGAGACCCCCTTATAGAAAAAGATGTAAATGTATAACATGCCACTTGGCCATAGAGACCCCCTTATAGAAAAAGATGTAAATGTATAACATGCCACTTGGCCATAGAGACCCCCTTATAGAAAAATATGTAAATGTATAACATGCCACTTGGCCATAGACGCCCTTATAGAAAAAGATGTAAATGTATAACATGCCACTTGGCCATAGAGACCCCCTTATAGAAAAAGATGTAAATGTATAACATGCCACTTGGCCATAGAGACCCCCTTATAGAAAAAGATGTAAATGTATAACATGCCACTTGGCCATAGAGACGCCCTTATAGAAAAAGATGTAAATGTATAACATGCCACTTGGCCATAGAGACGCCCTTATAGAAAAAGATGTAAATGTATAACATGCCACTTGGCCATAGAGACGCCCTTATAGAAAAATATGTAAATGTATAACATGCCATTTGGCCATAGAGACCCCCTTATAGAAAAAGATGTAAATGTATAACATGCCACTTGGCCATAGAGACGCCCTTATAGAAAAAGATGTAAATGTATAACATGCCACTTGGCCATAGAGACGCCCTTATAGAAAAAGATGTAAATGTATAACATGCCATTTGGCAATAGAGACCCCCTTATAGAAAAATATGTAAATGTATAACATGCCACTTGGCCATAGAGACCCCCTTATAGAAAAATATGTAAATGTATAACATGCCACTTGGCCATAGAGACCCCCTTATAGAAAAAGATGTAAATGTATAACATGCCACTTGGCCATAGAGACGCCCTTATAGAAAAAGATGTAAATGTATAACATGCCACTTGGCCATAGAGACGCCCTTATAGAAAAAGATGTAAATGTATAACATGCCATTTGGCCATAGAGACCCCTTATAGAAAAAGATGTAAATGTATAACATGCCACTTGGCCATAGAGACCCCCTTATAGAAAAAGATGTAAATGTATAACATGCCACTTGGCCATAGAGACCCCCTTATAGAAAAAGATGTAAATGTATAACATGCCACTTGGCCATAGAGACCCCCTTATAGAAAAAGATGTAAATGTATAACATGCCACTTGGCCATAGAGACCCCTTTATAGAAAAAGATGTAAATGTATAACATGCCACTTGGCCATAGAGACGCCCTTATAGAAAAAGATGTAAATTGTAGCTCATTGAAATAGCGGCCATATCAGATTAATGCAATCTAGATAAATCTGGCACCTGTTCCATTATCAGTGTTGATGTAGGAAGTCATACTTTAATACCACAATCTAAATAAGACACGTAATGGATATGAACAGATCCGGTTTCAGTATATTACACTAATACAATATATGACAGCACCCAAGCTAAACTTCGTTTAAGACGCATTTGAACATTCATAAAACCATAAAACAAAAAAACTTTCCACTTCAACGATAATTACATCATAGATACCTAATACCGTTACACAATGGCAACTTCATGAACTGATTGGACCTCTAGTACAATGTTCAATAAACCGGCTATAACGAAATCAAGAGGGCGGCACTTGTGATGTTTTTTCAGCACTGTAAGACCATTTTAACGATCATTAAACCATAGACTTCACACTTCAACAGTACTGATTGTAATGATCTATGATGCTATGGACATGTGTAAGAATACTCTAAAATCGTAACATGCATGTGGTCCAAAGAATCCAGGAAAATATCCATGAACTGAGTGGACTTTTGGTAGTACACATGAGTTCACCTATAACGATGTCAAGAGGACGACCTTGTGGTTCGTTATAAGCATTTTTTGTTTTAATTGATTTTAGTCTGACTTTGATTTTGGTTCAAAGAATGTGTAGTACACATGTTCACATGTAATAGAGTTTGGCTATAACGAAATCAAGGAGACTGCCTTGTGGTTAGTTATGGACATTAAATACACGAATAGAACAAAATGACATGAAACACGCACTTGACAACAACCACCGTAACAAAGAACCGTGATGAATCAACAAACAAAAGAACAAGCACACATGACAAAAAATCAACAAATAGCACTTGACAATATCCAATGCGATAAAGAACCGTGATGAATAATTAAAAAAAGCAAGCAAACATGACAAAAAAAGCCCTAACAAATATTGGGATAACAGTTACACTGAAATTGAAATAAGATAAAGAATAATACAGACAAACTTGTCAACAAAAACTACCCAAGGGAACCAATAACAGTGGCCCTTTAAGACAAATGGCTTTTATACCGGCAATACGATGGGATACAATTCTACAGGCTGTTATAAGCGTTACAGTGGCCCATATATACCAGTGGCTTTTAAGGCAGGTTGAACTGTAAATCGTAAAGCATGTCTTAGTTACCCCCACCCCCCTCTCTCTCTTCTCTTTCTCTCTCTCAAACGACCCTATTTGTATTGCTCTTCATTTCATTGAATAGCTAAATCACGTCTATTTTAGCGTTTATATCAGACGCTTCATAAAACATTTATAAATTTAGCAATTTGCTGAAATGCAAAAGCGCATATATGTACCGCTACCTCATTAATATACATGTACTAGCCATTAAAAGGTGAAAAATTTAAGGTCAAAATAGGTGGAGTTATCTACAACATCCGGGTTTCCAAGGTAACATACTCCGCCATCGACTGGTGTTGAATTTGTCCAAAAGGACATGCATTCGATATTTTGGAAACATAACTTTGCGCATGACATTAGATCTTTGACAGGATGAGTTCCGAATGACGTTGTGTTGGTAACGGATGACGGCGATGTTTCCGATATACGATAACACCCTTCTTTAATTATCACCAGCTCCGTGCCCACTACAAATACAAAATTTTATATTTTAGCAAACCGTTTAAGTAAGAAACTACCATAGTCTACCTAAACCTAGTAATTAAGTCATTTGAAGGATACGGGAAAGGGATGTGTTTGGGGACTGCAGTTAACATTACCGATACAAAAATGTCTCGATCCTTGCATTTAAATATCCATAAAAAGACCGATAAGAGATACCTCTATTTTGCACAACACCCCTGTTACACCGTGTTTTGTAATACATGTCAAGTAATGTAATACCCACCTTGTAGTGTTAAAACTATTTTCGCGTTATGTAATAAAATTTTCGCGTAATGCAATGGACGAATTAAGGAATGACGTAAAAATGGAGACGTCACTTGATATTCAAGGTCAAAGTAATGCTGTAATGCCTTTCTTCTTGATGCTAAACGAAATCTGTTATGTATGGAGTCCTCTCAGTCCATGTCATTAAAATACAGATGATATTGAGTGACAGTTACCTCCAACTGTTGTCAAGATTAGTCTGCACCTATCCTTAACCATTGACAAAGTCGGCTCACGGTCAACATCAAGGTCAGTAGTTGGAACAAATTCGTCGGCCCTTTGTTTGCAAAATTTAATTTTTATTTTTTTTACATTACAAGGAAATTTTATTATATAACGCAAAACTTTGTTTCATTACATTACTCGTCGTTTTTATTACATAACAAAATGTTATTACATTACATGAAAGACTCTTTTTATTATTACACTACAAGGTGGGTATTACATTACTTGGCATTTATTACATAGCACGGCGTAACACCCCTCTCTCTGTGCAAAATATCCTACACTCTCTGTTTAAGATTTACCAATGAAATCAGAAGTGTATCGATGGTTGTGAACATGTTGGAATGAATTTTTTAATTGAATTTGTGTACTTTGTGGTGCAAGAAATAGAATATATCACTACTTGTGGTGCCAGATAGGGAAATCTCAACCCGAGTTACAAAATATTTGGTCCAAATTTCGACAAGCGTGATAGACATTGTTAGTCCGTAATATATAATAATTTCCCCGAATTCTCCAGTGATAATCACTTCCTGCCTGATTCGGTATACTAGAATTTTGGGCTAAAAAATCTGCCTTATAAAATTCTAGAAAATCACCTATTTGAATTTTTGTGTAGCATTTTGTATTTTAGAGAAAAAAGTATATGTGGAAATATATTAATTTACTTGTATGAACTTTAAAAAGTTCAAATGTTCAAATGTTGATACATGTATATATTTGATATTGAGTTAATTGTATAATAATGGAGACCTTGTATGGCGATGTTTGGGGCTGTTGTAGAGGGTGTCGGTGGTGGTATTGTCGGTGATACAGGGGTCCCGGTACTCGTGAAAAACTGACTACTCGTAGTTCCGTTGTACACCCCACTTGTCACAAATAACGGCGTTGTTGCTGATGTTGTTACCCCTGGAATACTGATGGTTGTTGTTGTGGTTGTTGTTGATATGCTGTTGGTTGTTGCCGATGTTGTAGCCCCTGGTATGACTGTTGACGTTGTCGGTACCGATGCCGTTGTCGTTGTTGTCGGCGCTGGTGTCGTCGTCGTCGTTATCGGGGCCGGTGTTGGAATTGCTAGACAAGCTGATCCTATAGATTCGGCTATTTCTGTACCGCCTATATGAATACAATATATTTCTGATAACAAAATCTACAATCATGGCTACCTATATAATGTGACAAATATTAAAAATAGGGTTCCATAATCATGGGATATTTTCAAGTTTAATGTTAATAAGTCTCGCGTAAACAGATATACATGGACGATGCAGACATGTTGATAGTTTAACACTAAGCAAACATAAATGATTCGAAAGTTCGGCTACCGAGACAACCCCGAACCAGGGGTTACCTTATAGTGTTACACTTTCGAAGGGGCTTGGTTGATTATGATTTGATGAACGTTGCATCAACAAAATATATCAACTTTACGCGAGAGACCATCTTTCATATTAATCCCAAAGGTTGATCTAAATACAAGTTCGTGTGTGCGGTACCGTTTTTTGTATTATTACTATTATTATTATTATTGGGTTTAAAGATTATCGTCTTAACTACGCAGTCCCCGGCCCTGCGTGGACTCAATATAAAAAAGAGATAGGGAGTGAGCAAAATAACAATGATGTCGAAATCAAGGCAGCTTCAAGAAACCATTTAACATATCTCTCTCTCTCTCTCTCTCTCTCTCTCTCTCTCTCTCTCTCTCTCTCTCTCTCTCTCTCTCTCTCCTAATGTAAAACTACTGAACAGAGTTCAAAACATACATATAATGCTGTTCAGAATAATACCAGTACCTTCAACGAAAGATGATCGGAGTTGTGGATCACAAAATCCCTGTGGGGTGTGTTTCTTGAAGTAGAAGCCATCTTGATATACCAAACACCGTAGTTCTCCCTTGAAAGGTTTCTTGTTTGGATCAAAAGAACCGCCAAATCGAATGTGTCCCGTGGCCTTAAATTTCTGATATTGGGTAATGGAATGTAGCGCCAGGGTTAGGGGATCTTCGTAACCCTCAATGTACAACTAAAATATAATGAACATATAATATAACGCATCATTTAAATTTTATTTTTAAGCGTTTAATAATCACAGAAGGAATCATCTTACGACATGCTGATAACGGCAATGTATACAATCATGTACACTCCTTACTACAAAGGGGCTGTTTTTGCTGAGCCAGCAAGTTTGCCTCTCATCGCCAAGGTTTGAATCGGAGAGATCGATTGTCTGTTCGCTTGCTGACGCTCGGTGATTTTCTTCTACGGCGTTTCACGATAGTGAACGCGTACTTTGCTATCGCTTTCTGCCAAGATCGGGCTTCTTTTCTATGAGGTTAGTACGCATGAAAATAGTGCGCCAGGTAAATGAACGTGAAGAAAATGTATCTGTTTTATCGTGAGATATTTATTCTGAAACGGGTAATGCATTTTGTTAAATATGCACATTTGTCAGAATAAATTTCCGGAATATATTTCGGAGTCTAGCAATATATTGCGACGGGATGCATCTAAAAATGTGTGCAATCTGGCGAACTGATCTCGTAAATACAATAAAATGTAGTCCGGGAAGTTTGCGTCCTACCATGTAAAATCAAAACTTTTTATTAAAAAAAACCGCAATGACGGGTGGATTTAACTAATTCTTTATGAAATATACGGTAATTTGAATTTATTTTAAAGGGTATAATAAAGTATTTTGGTGTTGCGATACTCTGCTACATTTTAAAACTTATTTCAGTATCGATTACATTTGACTTCCGTGGAAGGGAGATAAATCGTACAGTGCAATGTGCAAATTTACCGAATCGGAAGTAATGAAACGGGAATATTGTGAATGATAATCAGCAGTTTTTTTAAAAACCAGACTTATACAGCAAATTATCCAGTTACATACAAACGCTAAAATGAACCTTCTAAAGCAGCGATCGGGTTTGCAAAAAAATCTACTTTCTCTTTATCAAAAATGACAAACAACAATCGACCCTGAAGCAGAGACATATTTAAATGTCTCTGCCTGAAGGTACAAGTGATAAAACTTTATTAAATTTTAAATATCAAATTCTGATTACTGATTACTGATCGTCTTTTTCATATATTGATGGAATTATTATATTCTGTCGTTTTTTACTGAGCAATACATGGTTTGGTAGGTTTTTTTTTTCTTTTTCAAAAACACCATCCGTCTAACTGTACATCAATGCCCCCCCTTTCCGGGGGGATTTTCGGTTATATTTATAGTCCTACTCCAGCACCACTGTCCCAACTACGCCGTACAGCAGCACGACAGTGCTATGTTTTTTACTTACGATCAGTTTTGAGATGGAAAAGGAAGCCAACTAGGCCGGAGAATACATTTTTGCAAGAGGACTGACAATCCTTTTTACATAAGAATTTGTCAAAGCGGCATTGGAACGCGAGATAAAATTTTCAAAGATCATTCGATATTTGTGTTATGCACAATTTGTGCTACATCACGTGATCAGCGATATTTTATTTCTTGGTGTTAAAAATAAATCTGATAAACAATATTTTTTTAATATATTTAATTGTGTACTGTACTGTACTGTACCGCGTGCTCAAACACCCTTAACGTTTGTGCGGGACGTCCAAAACGTTTACGTTGCCAAGTCCCGGAATGTCGTCTTTTTACGAGGAAACATATAATTCCGTTTGCATGGAAATAATGTTCTGCACATGTGACCATCACGTGGTACAGAGGCGAACCACTTCTTAATATCTATTCAAGGTATAGTGCGTCAAGTTTGACCTGGCCGTTAGACCTTCAATTTGAATATTAGATTGGGCTAATAGAATGTGTGATTAAGGAACTACAGCATGTTTCATACCCGGTGCCCAGTATTACCATCATCTATCCCTATATACCAAATTTATATTTTATAGCGCATAAATTACACAATAGATATGTCTAGTCAAACGACCAGGTCAAACAGGACGCACTATATACATCATAATAATGACAAGAGGTATTTTCATTCTCCAAGAGGAAACATCGTCTGAAATTTTCTGGGGAAAAAGCCAATAAACAAATAATTCTGGTTTTTGTTTCCCTCACTATATTATAAAACTGTCTAGATTATACCCAATTAATTATTAAATATGGATTTTCTATAATTCCAAGTTCGTTTTCCCCAGAATCACGTTGTCAATACCCCCTAACGTTTGTGCATTACGTTTTAGGAAAACGTTAACGCTACGAACTCCCGTAATAACGTCATTTTACGTGAACACGTAAACTGATATGGTTATATATCCAATGAAAATAATAATTCCACACAAACATTTGGTGGTATCACGTGTAACAGTGGTAAACCCCATTAATCCATAATCCATTAATCCCAATTTCGAACTCTCTCTCTTTTAATTACCGAAAGAACATTAATACTTTGAATAAACGCGAAAACAATAGGCTTAAATTATTTTAGAGAGATCAATATTATTTGAGCAGAACAATTATTTTCGTTTACTATGGGATCATTGCAGTTATCCTGGGACTTTGTGACGTAAACATTTTCCAAAACTTACTACATCAATGTTGGGCGGTGCTAATAACGTGGTAAAACGGCAAGCCCCGATAAATGTGAAGAAAATGGTGATTTTATATAACAAATACACATGTATGTAGATGAGTTTTTTTTCAATATAGAAATGAAATTGATTTCTTATTTTGTTTTGATAGTATGAATGAATTAGACATTTTGCACACTGAATAATTCGCAAATTGTCCATTATTCTTTCATACTTCCATAACAAAAGGAAAGTTAATTATATTCTTTATAATTTCAATTTATCGAATTTTTTCAACAACAAACAGGCAATATAGCCGTAGTAAGTAGCATCACTATTTCGTAGGAATTAAATCTCTTTGTGTCGATCATAATAAGATGACGTCACTTAGAACCAATCCATTCATGCAAACATAACAGAAAAGATTTGACCGATCAAAATGCTTGAAACAAAGAAGAATTAATTATTTTGAATATACCTGAATCTCTGGATTTTGAACATGCCATGAAACGCCAATAAATGTCCATTGTCCAGATTGTATTGACTGTGACGAGATCTCCGACACATGGGCGCCACTACTGGAATAAAAACTAATTCCTATTCTCCCATTATTGTATGATACCGAAAGGCCTTTACCAAATGGACACTCATCCTCATACTCAAAAATTGTCCCTTCAGTAAAACCAGCTTCCGGTTTGACGTAAAAGAACCACGCACCCAGTTCGTCGCCATTAAAGAAGCCGTCGTCATTGACAACGGTCAAGTATGACGTTTTCGTTCCATTAAACTTGACCGCTCGGTCGCCATTGTAATGACCAGAAAACTCAACATTTCGTAAATGAGCCTCTTTAAGATTGGCTGTACTCGTGTGAACACTGGTCCTAAATGTCCATACAACATCCGGGTCAACTTGATAGGTTTTTGACACACCTCCCGGGACCTTTTTGCCAGACACTGAAATAAAAAAAGCAATTTGTTTAGTTTAAATCGGCAGAGAACACGTGAACATGGCATTACAAGAAACACGATGTCTGCACATTCAGTGATTGCAAATATTTCATTTTACTGGCCGGTATCTCTGACTGGTGGCTACTGCCCCGATGATGTCACAAACTCAGTATGCTTGTAGGCAATAATTGTGTATTATTGTTAGAAATATACTATCGTCTAAATTTGCTGCTAGTTAAAATTTGAATTTCTCACAAACTAAAGCATACTCCCTCATGCAAAGTATTTTCTTAGCTTAATTTGGTAAAATATATTTTGGTTTTTTCCTTTATGTGTCTTTTCTCCGTCTTCAAAACAATTTGGTTTCATAATTTTGGTCAAACCACTACTGATGAGGAATTGTGTTCCTAAACTGTCGTCTAGCTCTGTAAAAGTGAAACTGGTATAATATATAAACTATACAATGATTTGTTAAATCGTAAATTTCATAAACAGTTTTTACATATATGTTTTTATACTCTATTACATGTGACGTATAATTCATACATGCGTTTCTCTGTCGACACAAAACAAGAGGCCCATGGGCCTGATACGCTCACCTGATAACTAATGGCTAGCTGATAGATTTAAAGAAAACATAAATACTAAACCCCAATGACTTTTTTTACATCATAATGACCGTTGTATCAATACCTACAACATTCTAATACACATGCCTATACAAAAAGTTAATAGTTTTCAAGACAATTAACCATTTCGGTATTGTTTCACATCTGTGACCTTGACCTTTGAACCCATGACCTTTTTCTATACATCAAAATGATCGTTGTATCAATACCTACAGTGTTCTAATATACATGCCTTTACAAAAAGTTTATAGTTTTGAAAATAATTGACCATTTCGGTATTGTTTTACATCTGTGACCTTGACCTTTGAACCCATGACCTTTTTCTATACATCAAAATGATCGTTGTATCAATACCTACACCATTCTTATATACATGCCTTTACAAAAAGTTTATAGTTTTCGAAATAATTAACCATTTCGGTATTTTTTCGCATCTGTGACCTTGACCTTTGAACCCATGACCTTTTTCTATACATCAAAATGATTGATGTATCAATACCTACAACATTCTAATATACATGCCTATACAAAAAGTTTATAGTTTTCGAGATAATAATTATAATCAGAGGTAAAACAAAATAAGGTCACGACCTTCACAATTGACTTTGTCCTCATTTTGAAGATACTAACAAGAAGATGTCAAAACTGAGAAGCCTATGTCATTATCTGGTTAAATAGTCAAGTTATAACAATTTGAAGCTATTTTACGATTTTTTCAAAATTAAACGCAAAAACGCGTAACCCATTTTTTGTCCGAATTTCACAAAATGAACAAACTATAGGCTTAAGACCCTAGAGAAGCCAAATATTACATCAGTTTTTTTCTCCAATCAATACTTTCGGAGAAGAAGATTTTTTAATATTTTTGCACCCCTGGGTCACCTTAACCTAGTTATGGTAGCCATGGCAACGCCACGAACAAATCTGAATTGCACCGGCCCATATATCACCAAGTTTCATTGAAATCTGTCTTGTAGTTTCAGAGGAGATGTCGAAAATAGGTGTTAACGACGCATGCACGCACGCACACACGCACGCACATACACACGCTGCGCTATGCCATAAGCTCACATGACCTTTCGGTCAGGTGAGCTAAAAAATCAATACTTTCGGAGAAGCATGTACAGAAATCGAGGTCCGACCGTAAACCAATGATGCGTTAAGACGATGGTCTCATCACCTGTATTAAGTCACCTGTGCGATCGCCAGCCCGTTAAGTTACAATGGGAACTAGATATACCCGATTTTCAAATTTAAATTTCACCAATAACAATATTATTTTCTGAAAATGTCTGGTTCTCAGTGAAAAATACATACTGTCACGAATATTCAAATATAAAAATGATTAAAATATCTTGAAAAAAATCCATTCCACTTTTTGATTTAAAATATGGTGACATTTTACTTAATTTCCCTATGAAACTCATTAGAAAGTGCACAGCACTGTTTTTATAAACAGCTTTTTTCTCATTAAAGATATAGAAAAGTGAAAATGTCTGGTTTTCATGATAAAGTTCACATCGTGATGAAAATTCAGTTATAAAAATCTTTGTGGTACCTTTAAAAAAATCCATTCCACTTTTAATTTGAAATTTAGGTGGTACAATATTTGTATCAATATTTCAGTCAGTGGATAAGGGCCAATATGATAGACTACCGGTATGTATATACTATGGATATGTATAGACTATCATGGTCAAATACTAGCCTACTGGATCTAATACAACATTGTGCTCTTTTCTATTTAAAATATTATTAAAGAATTAAATGAAGTTAGAAAAAATAGGAAGTAATGATACGTGCACATTTTTATTTTCCATTTTATTATAATTCTTATATTTAAATAATAGAGTATGGGACGTTAAAATAACAAAAGTTCAGAAAAAAATGCACATTTTTATTTATTATATTTCATTTAACTAATAATAAATATCTATTTCATTCAAGTTTCAAAAGTAATCAATGCCATAAAACATTTAACCCTAAATGAAATACAACATGATTATTCCCAGCCATGTTATTATTATTAGGAAACAACATTGAAGATGACTTAGTTAAAATTAACATTTACATTTAAATAATTGTCTATTGAACTGATTTAAAATTGTTTTAATTATACTCAAATAAACAAAACAGAGTGACGAAAATAAATTTATAACCAATATTTATTAGATTTTCAAACGGTTCGTGATAAAATTATCATTCAAATACATCACATTTAATAATAATTATTAGAATAATAATAATAACTATAACACCACGCAGTTACTACATCTAATTTAAATAAAGCAGTGATGTTAGTTGCCTGCCATGACACAAATAACATAATCTAGGTAAAGTGATGGGTTAGGTTCGATTTTTTGTTGATTGGGAAATTAATTGATTAATGAAGCAAGTAGGTAAACCGTCACGCTTGAGCCCCTACTGTTAATTAGGAACGTTATGTTCAGATTTTTTTAAGTTCTCATGAACTTTTAGAATATTAAATCGCATTTTGACCATGTCCCGATCATGTCCTGATTGTTAAAATAAAAAGTAATATTATTGTATATTGATCATATTTATTGAACAATATTTGTGACTTGAGAGTGATAACTCTCTCTCTCTCTCTCTCTCTCTCTCTCTCTCTCTCTCTCTCTCTCTCTCTCTCTCTCCAAAACGTTACACATGGCTTTGTCCTTACCAGTGCCAGGTTTATGTTGCATTCTTTTCACAGTTCAGGTCGATGAATAAAATAAAATAAAATAAAATAAAATAAAATAAAATATTTTTTTATTTATTTATAATCAAGCTAAAATGAAATGTTTTAAAAAACGAAGATTTATTATTTAAATCTCTGCTAGATTGCATTGTTGATGCTAAGAAAACATCTTATCAATTTTTATTTATTTATTTATTTATTTTATTTATTTATTTATTAATTTTGTATTTATATAAAACATTAATATAGCTAGAATGGAATATTTAAAAACGCTGATTTAATTTTTATTTAAACTTGGAGTAAGCATATAAGACTCCGACAAAACGCATTTAAAACAAATACTTGAAACATTTATAAAATTATGATTTCGTGCAAATTTTCAATAAGCTAGTACATATGCATGTTATTTTTTTTCATCATTTCATTACGAGATGCATTCAGGTCATTAGTGTCTAAATACTGATTATAATCCGGCTGCGTTTAGCCAGAGACATCTAAAAACCCCGATTGGATTTTTGTTGATCTATAATCACTTATTGCTCTGCTCTCCCAGATTGGAATTATCTAACAGGTCACGCTCGACTGAACTACCTTTATAACTGTAAAGTATATCACACCCGAGATGGTCAGTATAGGACTACTTCTAATGTAGGGGCAGATAACCCTTCAGATCGGGCCTCGATTTCTGCGTATGAAGATTTTTTAATATTTTTGCACCCCTAGGTCACCTTAACCTAGTTATGGTAGCCATGGCAACGCCACAAACAAATCTGAATTGCACCGGCCCATGTATACTTCTCACCAAGTTTCATTGAAATCTGTCTTGTAGTTTCAGAGGAGATGTCGAAAATAGGTGTTAACGACGCACGCACGCACGCACATACACACGCTGCGCTATGCCATAAGCTCACATGACCTTTCGGTCAGGTGAGCTAAAAAAGCAAATTTAACAAATATGTGACATATCACACGTGTGTGAAGAACTCGAACGAATTTTATACATGCGTGACGGATGTGTGATAACTACGATTCAACAATGCTTACTGCTCGACTACAATGAATTGATGTAGTTGTTCATCGTATGATGTCATGCGCGTCAATGACTAGAAGTCCTGCGTCTATTTAACCTCTTGCTGCCAAACGGACATATACTCAGCAAAACATGTCAAAGACCACATCAAGTTTTACATTGGTCCCTAACTTTTTTGTTGAGAGTATGTGTCCTCTACTGATAGCCTGTCACACAGACACGTGCCTTCCATCGGTAGCCTGCCATATGGGAGAATATGTTGTTTCAATGAAACTGACAACTCTTGGTCATAAGACATTATAGTCATTTCGTACCATAACCATTTCGTACCATATGAACTACCATTCGTACCATGTGCATTTCGTACCATGACCATTTCGTACCATAATCTTTGACCATTTCGTAAAAATATCGTAAAAATATAATCAACAAAAATGACATTATATTTTATAAATATGGTACGAAATGGTAGTTTTTTTTACGTGCAGATTTTGAATGCATTATTTTAAAAAAAAATGCTAGTCATTTCGTACCATAGAAATGGAAAATTTGGGTACGAAATGGTCATATGGCATGGTATGAAATGGACAGAGTTGGGTACGAAATGGTAAATTTGGATACGAAATGGTCATGGTACGAAATGGTTATGATACGAAATGACTAGCTTCGGAGTTACCTATATATTTTAAACAATAAACAAAAAATGCAAATGTTGATTAATATTAAGCCATTAATTAATTAATTATAATATGATATGATGTATCGTCACACGACTTGAAACGATTGTGACGTCATAGCCTATTGTTGTCGTCATAATAATTATTTCGTATTGTGAACTTCAACTTGAATCTGTCAACGTTGCGTTATTATTTAATTTCAACACTGTTATGAGGAAACGATGTGAAAAATCTGTCTGTCAAATCTCAAACGCAGTATGAGCGCGCGCGCGCGCGTGTGTGTGAGAGAGAGAGAGAGAGAAAGAGAGAGAGAGAGAGAGAGAGTTACCTAGCATTATTCCATGCAGAAAAAATAAGACGACGAATATCATTTTCGGCATACAATCTTTGGAAATCGGAACTGAAGTCCAAATAATGCGGCTACTGGTCTGCAGCATGTACTAGTATTTAATGTCTGGCCCAACTAATTGACATAGTAAATGTACTTCTATTGACAGGGCTATGATAACGCCCCTATCGATTTTAATTTTATGTTTACATTTTTAGATTTGAAAAATGTCGGTCTTGCTCATACAATGAATAAAGACAGTTTCATGTTGGAAAATTTAAAGTTTTAAGATATTATCCAAGTAATATTTAATGATGACATAGTATTAAATGTAAAAAAACCTATGTCAATCTCTATCGTTTTCTCTTAGTTTGACAACACGATTTCCATCTTCAAACACTCCTGTCAGTCCTATAGTACCACATTATCCAGAAGCTAGTAATTAAGTGATTGGTATTTTGGTCAACATAGGAAATAAATGACCGGAAGTCATCAAGGAAATTTAAAATGTCACAATTCAAATTTATGAATTAAACTCTTAAAATTCACCTACATTCGAAATATAAAAATAATTCATAAGAGTACATTTATTTTTTGTTTAAATAGATACACATTTGTTAATTGGTGGGGGTTTTTAGAACATTTTGGATAAAGTGTTTTGTCAATATTAATTAGAATCCTGTCTGTATAGTACAGACCTGTCCAAAGTTTAACACTGAGCTAACAAAATGTAGTCGAAAGTCGGTTGTAGATTTACATGTACCGAGATATAAATAGCAAGTACCCAAAAAAAACCCGCAGAATGATAGAGTTGAGATGAGTTGAGAAATGGCGTTTAACGTCCCAGTCAAGAATATTTCACTTATATTTAGTCGTCGCCAGCTATAGGCGAAGGTGCAGAAATTTTGCCTGTGTGTTGCATGTGCGCTGATGGCATTATACAGCAGGGTTGTTTAACGTGCCAACACCATCGTGATAGGGACTTCGTTTATTTTAAGTTCCCATCCGAAAGAACCGTGACTTTTATTTCGTAATGCCTAGTGCTCGGCGAAAGAACAGTCACTACCAACTTTAAAGTCTTAGGTCAGACCCGACCGGGGATCGAACCCGCAACCTCCCATCGTAACTGAACGAGCACTCTACCAACTGAACTACCGCAGTGATTCTTCCGAATGATAGATAAAATATTCAGTAAACGAGGGATGAGATAAGCTGTCGACCTGACACTAATTCTAAGTGTTAAACTTTCGACAGGTCTGTACTCTTATATGGTCTTTTCATAAAATCCATCATCAACAATTCAAATTGACATTGTTTTATATGGAACAACAAATATACAAGGGGTGTTTGTTTTTCTTCTATAACTATGGTCAAAATTAACGCCATACTAAAATGTAACTATTCTTCATTCTACGGGAATGGCATTAACTTTAATTTCAATTCACTGGATGTCCTCTCTGTATATCTTTGTATTCGAGATCAGGTCCGATATTTAATAGTGCATGTCAAACACAGATATTTTTTAAAATATTTCATTCAAACAATTCAAAAATTACTTTTAACACAGTCAATAGCATTGTAAGTACGTTTTTCGTATTAAAAACAACGTTCTCTACCCATTGCCAATGTATATATTTATCATTTATTTATTTTTGTTTATTTATTTAATTCCTCTTATAGAGATATACAAGTATGTAATTATACAAAAAATAACTTAATTAAACAGTTATATGTACATAATATAATTAAGGATAATGCAAAGCAGAACAAGTAACATATATACATGTATAGGGGTATTCAGTCTATGCTTGATGATGCGTAACTATAGGTTGTTAGGAGACGACAGGTAAATCTAGAACAAGCTGATGTCCAAATGGCCAAAAGATCAGGGTTAATGTTCACGTTAGCTCCTAACAGTATATCAGTACAATCAGTTCTCTGCGATTAATTACGTGCAGGTTCACGCGTAAGAAAAAAAAAACCAAATAAATAAATTGATTACACAGTTTATGCATCGAGTTAAACATGTACATGCGACTGAATGCTCTTGAAATTGTAAAACGTCAGACACGGTTCTAAAATCGTTGAAAGGTTAAACATTATCGGTATTAAAATTATCCGACTGAAGACATTTTGGGGATTTGGGCATAAGGAAAAGTTTAACAAGCAATGATTTACAAATGAGTAATGTGCTGATTAATTTATCTAAAATAGTACAAAAATGTAACCAGAGAGGTTACTGAGTTACAGCTCCTTAATCTATTAAAGCAAATTAAGTCATCTTCACAAGAAAAAAAACAACTTTTTTTCAGTTAACCGCCTGCTGTCAATACGTACCATTTCAGAAACATGCTTGAAACAGACAACGACAGTCCCTTGAATGATACTACCTTCTGTTGACAACACTGCTATGCGCAAAATGACGCAAGTCTACTGTTCGATGACGTCATCGGTTACCATCACGTGTAACCTATTGTTTGTCAATATTTTTTATCTATGACGCTATCCGTTGTCAATATTCTGCAACGCGAAAAACACATTGGCTTACAATACATGTACAATACTAGAAATACATGTTCATGTCTTTATATTATTTCTTCCCGCGATTAAGACAAAATGATGAAGCCCAGGGATATGTGGAAGAAAGCCGCCGATACCAAGGATATATTGAAGAAAACGGGGGATAAACCTCGGCGAAGTAGTGTCTCCGGACAAAAGAGATTATCGTCAAATTTAGGGAGACCGGAATCAATCGAAGATGGATTATCGCCAACTAGCCTTATGTCACCTGCGGACGATTATTGCGCGGAAAAAGACACGGATTTGTTTGTTGGTCCCGTGTATGATGATAGTTCCAGAAGACAAAATGTCATCAAGGAGGAACTCGGCGAAATTACAAAACGTCTTCATCGGGTAAAATATTTTAAAATATCTTTAGGTTTAGTTACCTGTCTCTTTAAACTCAAGTATATGAAACCGTTAGCTTTTGACATGATTTGTTTAAACGGTTTAGATAAAATAACCATTAGTTTGGTACATTTCAAGTTATCATGAAATATAAAAATCTACTGGCGTTATCAATGTACATGTATACCATTTTTACCTTTCCGTTGCATGCATCCCTTTATGTGTACTAGTATTCTAATGCATGTTCGACATTAAGTGCTATGTGATCGGATGAAAAGTCATTTTGTGTTCAAAAATAATGAATTAATAAGTTTCAATTTTCCAGAAGTGGGGACACAGTTATGATAACTTTATCAGCATTAAGAAAACCTGTACTCATTTATAGCTCAAAGATATTTGCAATTGGATAGGCCTAGCGAAAGCCGTTAATCATAATTGCACATGTTGAAGGTGGTAGATTAAATACAAACGGTCGCAATATAAAAGCATATGTAAATGAAATATAATATAATAATATAATATAATGTAATTATATACAAACAATGGTCAGCAAACACCTTGATGTACTTGTAACGTACGTAAACTGTGTTATAAACAACCTAAATGTAATCATGCAATAATGATTTTTTTTTTCATTTTTCAGACTCTTAACGATTTTGACACCTTAGCAGAGTTTGAAGAAAGTCCAGTAAGTATCCAAACAAAGAATTTCTAAATTACCATAAACTGGGTTGCTATGGGTTGCAGATATATAATGCAATGGTTCAAAAAGCGGGACACTAAGAGGAAAAAACTGAAATAGATAAAGCAAGAACGTCGCTACGCTGAGCAAAATAGTCCGTTTACATTTTTTGTCATGTAAATGTGTTGTTGGTATATATCGCAAAATATGATTAAAATTAGAAGAGATATCTTCTCTTTTAGCACACACAGTGTTATATCCGGATAACATTGTATACAACATTTAGCAAAAATTTCTTTAACGGGTATTGCAGCACCAATTATTACGGACCATCGGGTGGATGGACAATGTTTTACCATAATATGTCACGTTTCTAGAAACAGGCGTATAGAATTTGTCTCCAAATCATTACGATGTCAACACTATGAGCTATACATATAAATCGACGTTGATTATAATTACAAAGAAACTTTTGGCTGTATCACGTAACTTCTGTAATATTTTTGTAATGTGTTATACCGTGTGTTCAATACAGTCATGTTGCGGGAAGCATGTAATGTTTTGTTTGTCAGAAATAAACATTTGTTTCTGCACAAATAACTTAACTTCTCGGCTTGGCTTCGGTATATATTTATCAGAAGAGAATTAGCCAATTTATTTTGAAGACCAAACGTAACTGATGATATGAATAATAATAATAATAATAATAATAATAATACTTTATTGCAAAAAGCAAACAATACATTGTTATAGCATTACAAGACGAATTGAACAATAGATTTAGCAACTCCTCACAATAATTAAAGTTTGCTTTGATAGAATTACGAAACTGTCGCTAAAGTACATGGTATATACATGTATATATGTGTGTAAATATTTCTTTATTTAAGCAAAAGAAGATGCTTAACAACATGAGTAGAAGAATAAGTAAACTGGAGAATAGCGAGGTAGGAATAAAAACAACTATTTATTTATTTATTTATTTATTTATTTATTTATTTATTTATTTATTTATTTATTTATTAAACATTCATAGGACCATACTTTTATGTGGGTTGATAAAACCTATGGCAAATTCATATTTACATTAGTTGACATTGAAATGAGTGAACATTAGAAGGACACATAGTACAATTTATTTATTTATTTATTTTTTTATTTTTTTTTTTTTATTTTTTTTTTTATATTTATATTATGACATTTAGTAATCTCATTTTGAAGAAAGTTTTATCTAGGTATAGCTTCAGTATATTTTCAAATTTTTTGACAACCACATGAGAAAATCATTTGTAAAATACTCTTGATTGATTTGCATACATTATAAGACTTGTCTGCGCTTATTGAATGAGAAAAATTGGAAATGATTTCCAGTGGGAACGGACAAAAATAACGTACTAATTTACTTGCCGAATCAATACTGGAAATTGAAATTTAAATTGAAATTCAAAATTAACAAAATTACAGTGAAAATTTCGCCTTGGTGCGTTTTTGCCCCCCCCCCCCCAAAAAAAAATAATAAAAAAATTGAACACGAAAAAGCGCCAAAGCGAAACTTAGTAACCATAATAGTTGTTTCATCAGCTCGACATAACTTTAGTTTTAAATGTTATTGTCTATTTTTTAGATGAAGAGTGAGTTAGAGTCATTTCTTAGTGAATACCAAACTTTAACATCTACTTATGAAGAGGCCAGCAAAGAAAGAGACGAGGTAAGATTTCTTAGTATCCGATAGCGTCAATACATTAGACGATTCATTTTACTCTTCCCCCCTCCCGAGGTTAAGTGGGTTTGTAGAAATCACTCAGTTAGTTCGTATATCTCTATATCGTGATCGCTCAGTGTCTTCCGTATCTATGGATGGAAATGTTAATCAACATGAGACGATAAATTCGCAAACCTAATTTAGGTGCATAAGCCGATGGTCATGACCGAGTGATGATAAAACCTTTGAGCGAGGTAAAAGTCAGCTTCATGTAGGACCACCATACAGTACAAACATTTAACGCCAAGAAACGCGTCACCAGAAAAGAAAGGATAAACAAATTACACAAAACACGTGTTTATCATGATAATACATTGGACGAGTTCGTGTTTTGTAACTGATGAAACCGATATGACAGAGTTATTGCCCTTTATTACACATTACTTCATTGCGAGGGGATTGGTATCACTTGTGATGTCTTGTTTAAATGTATGCTAGGTGGATGTACCCTAAACATGCATACTATTTCCAGTTTAATTTTGTTTGTTTTGTTTTTCAGATACTTTTAGATTTGGCCGATGTAAGTATTAACTTAAATATATATATATGTATGTAATGTACCTCTATGTATCAAGGAAGGAAGGACAAATATTTGTGTGTTTATCTTATTTGGATAAAAGTTTTATAGCAAACTAAATATTTGTCAAGGATCTATTGACACGCTATTGAAAGAACAATTGAATCGACATTATACATTGTATAAGCTTCTACATGACAAAAGGACCCTTATGACATAAAATGTCGATTTTGAGTTTTTATCAGAACATTAAAGTACATTTTCTTGAGAGATATTTTCTGCATTTTAAAGCGTCACGTTCATAAAACTTCATCAACACATAATTTCTCGTTTTGTCATACTATGTCATAATTTCTCGGATAAAATGATTTTGTGGAAAAAGTCAACTTATTAAGACCAAGCTGTTAGAACCATCTGAACATGAAACAATGATCAATAAAACTCAAATCAAAACATCGAAACCAAAGTAAAATCTTTTAAAACGGACAAATCAAGTAAAACACCAATGGAAGTGAGGTCGGGTGCTCTGGAAGCATCTAGCTAGCTACATTCGCCAAGTGTGAAATAAATATGAGAATGAAAAGGACAATAGGACGTCAGATATATCCATGGTAATTTTAGATACATAGACATCTTACAAATAACAGCAGGGTTCAGAAAATATAGAGGCTATTACTAGACTACATGTCTATATATATATATGTTTGTAATGCCTAGTGCTTGGCGAAAGAACAGTCACTACCCACTTTCAAGTCTTGGTTAAGACCCGGCTGGGGCTTGAATCCACAACCTCCCACTTATGGAGCGAGCACTCTACCAACTGAGCAACCAAAGTGGTCATTCACAAGTAGGTGTAGCTATATATATATATTCTTGCACCCCAGATAGAAAAATTCATAAAAAGAGAGGTGCAAGATATCTCCATCTTGTACCCCCTGTGCAAGATAGCCTACACGCCGTTTTTTCCCGCAAAATTTTATCTATATCAAATAAGTAGTTGAAATTGTTTTTAAATTGAAAAATTGTATTTTCTGGTGCAAGAAATAGAATCAATCACTACTTGCAGTGTCAGATAATGAAATCTCAACCCTTGTTCTAATATATTTGGTCCAGAACTCGACGAGCCTCGTTTTGGACCAAATATATTAGAACAAGGGTTGAAATTTCCCTATCTTGCACCGCAAGTTGTGATAGATCCACAAACACGATTTCATGTTAACATATTGCATAATAATAAAAATCCAAATAATTTCAGTGTTTGTTATTAAGTAATTGAACTTCACAAAATTTAATTACAACCATTGATTCGCGAAATGCACACAATCTCCAAATGTGCCAATTCATTTAAACTAGAACAAAAATAAGAATCAGTGTTAATATATATATAATAATGATAATATGTTTTCATTTCAGTGGTTTACTACAGATCACACGGATATCGTAAGTTTACCAACACAAATATTGGAATGGGGTTTGCCGCTGTACCACGAGATCAACATCCCCAAGCTCCGAACAGCTGCCATCATCAGTATCTCTACTACGGAGCTAGGGGGTGAACGCTGTTTCGGAGCTTGTAACAGTTCTTTAACTTTTGTGCGGGACGTTTTGGAAAATGTTGACATCATGAATATCCGGAATAACGTCGCTTTACGTAAAAACGTAATCTGATATGATTCCAAATCCAATGGAAATAATTGCTAGCCCAAACGTTAGGGATACATTGTACCATGTAGTATAGTGGCGAACCCCATTATCCAACACTAAACAGAAATACTTCCTATAAACTATACTGGAAAAGGATTTTTGAGTAATATACAGAGATAAGGATCAACTTATATACTTAGGTATAGATAATAAATACATGTAATAAGGTCACGTGAAAAAATCAAAATACGTAATAACATATGGTCAACGTTTTCATGGTTTGAAATGCATTATTACGTACTTTGGTATTTGTAATACGCCGTAATACGCCATTACAGATTTCAAACAGGTTGTAACTGGTTGCAAATACACCATGGCGCATATGTTGCAAATACGTTGTAATGTTTTTCAAATACGTTATAGCCTATTTCGTATGAACGTAATTTCAAATGCGTAATGACGCATTTCTAAACTTTCGTTTGGGACATTTTTAAAATGTCGGTTATAAATTTTTAAATTATCTTTTTGTCAAACTTGCTTTCTGTAATTTGTCTCTATTTTACAAGAACATAACCGTAACTTACAATTGTGTTGGAACAATAA
The DNA here is from genome assembly GCA_021292105.1 of Anadara kagoshimensis. Taxonomy (NCBI): domain Eukaryota; kingdom Metazoa; phylum Mollusca; class Bivalvia; order Arcoida; family Arcidae; genus Anadara; species Anadara kagoshimensis. Next base: position 13,814,416 of record CM037869.1, read on the forward strand.
AGGATAATTATTATTATCATTATTATTATTATTATAGGACCACAGTCTTGGATTAGATGAATCAGAAGAAAGTGATATCAAGTTAGTATATTTTATATATATACATTAGTGCTCAAATTACCCATATAACTGCTGTTCTAAACTTTTGATTTTTAGAAGTAAATAAATAGAAATTAATTAGCTTATTGGTATAAATAGGCCTTTTGCTGCCAAATTGAATCTCAAAACAGTGTTGACATCACCGCGTTGAACATGGATACCGGTAGGTTATGACGCCAATTGTGTTTTGCAGGCATATGACATCATAAGTCAGTGATCGTTTTTAATCTCAATAGTCAAAATAATTTACCTTTTTTACTAAGAGTTTTTAACTTAAGTCTTGTAGGGAAGAACCGGTCTTCAACATTGCCCTTAGAAATAACTGGTGACGTCTTTATATAAGTGGAATATTCTTGACTGGGCCGTAAAACCTCAATCAGTCATAGTCATGTAACCAAGAATTGTCATTTCCAATGACAGGATAGGCGTGTTTGTGACAGTCCGTCATTAGCAGTCACACAATCAGTGTGTCTGTCGGTAGAAGAAACATATATCTGTATGGCAGGATGTCCTCCCTCTATTTCTACATTTTAAAAAACAGTCAGTATTCCCTCTGTTCCTAAATGAAATTTCTTAAAAATTAGTAGTTATTTTTCAAATATAGGAATGTGAATGAACCTGTGGCAGTTTGGGTTAATATGTACTATAAAGCCAATGAGGTGTGTCTATGTTGTTAATTGTAGAGCGTCTCGAACCCCTAGAATCTCACTCCTGCAAAATCATATTATGATCAGTCTTTGAGTACTAGCATTAGAAAAACCAATGATTCTTAGTTAAGTTATATTTTTACTATAATATTAAGCAAGGCATTTGATTTCATTGCAGAAAAAGTTATGTTGAAACTTTGGCGGATTTTGAGAAGCTCAAGCGTTTGACAGAGTCACTAAAACAAAGTGGTGGCCAAGGAAAGAATATAAAACAATTAAAAGAGTAAGTGGTACCAACTTAAAGTTTTTTGTTCTTTTACAGGATAAGTTTTATTTTATATCACGAATCAAAAACAATCACACTAATCCCTGTCCAAATCACAATTCCAAAGTAAAAACGGAAAAAATTTAGGTTTCACAGGTGAACATCCATCAGTCAGTGAAGTGAGGCCGGGTGCTCCGGAAGGGTAAGCGTCTCCTGTTAATCTAGCTACACTAATACAATTCGTTCAATAACAGTAATGTTTACCTGATCAATCCTTACGAAATACACCCAAATATTGTATTTTCCTGCAATGTGACG